>OZ010737.1:34514522-34602863 GCA_963932295.1 Tipula lateralis
GCAAAACACAATTTCCTTACACGGTTGGCACTATCTTCTGAAATTGTTCCTCGTTTAATACTTATTTCAGGTTTTGTGCCAATAAAAATTTTAACAATGTCTATATTATTAAGATTTAATCAAACAGATTTAATAAAATTTGATAACATTATGAAATTTTTGTAGTGGGAAGCAAAACATGAAATCAAGAAGTTACTGATTGGAACTTGAGCCATCTCGGCATTCTGTTTTAGATAATATGATTTAAGTTTTTTGTGTGCTTCGATATTGAAACATTCTTGTAAAGTTTTGAATTCAGTTTGAATAGTTTTGATTTCTTAATGATTTCATGGATTATTTTGTTAGTCGGACGCCTATCAATGTGTACAATACTATTAGCAAGGATTTGATGACAAAACTTACATTTTGGTTTCCATTTCCAACTATTTTATCTACTACCAAAGAGAATAAATATAAAGAGGAACATCTTATATGAACCGCGGTTGCATATAAACTAAAAATATTTGGTGTTATTTGGTTGGCAAACGAAGGATACACATATATTTTTTATTTCGTTTTCTCTTTCGAACGACAACAATAAAAAAATATTTAACTATTTCAAAACTTCGCTTACTATTTCATATTATGATTCAATTGTAAAATGAAATAGATTATTATATGCAAATATATCTATTCCATTTTACAATCGACTTATAATATGAAATAGTAAGCGAAGTTTTGAAAGAGTTAAATATTTTTATTGTTGTTGTTTGCAAGAGAAAACGAAATAAAAAATATTTGTTTATCCTATTTCGTTTGACATCACCAAATAACTCAGAAATATTTTAAAAGTTTTATTTTATATGCAACCGCGGTTCATATAAGATATTCCTCTTTATATTTATTCTCTTTGCTACTACACTTCATTAAACTTTTATTATATTGTTTCGCAAAAAAGGAAGAGTATGTATTAATGAAATATATTTCTCTCACCTAAATAAAACAAAAAAAACCCAAAAACTACAAGAAAATGCAATTGCATGCACTTTTATTTTTCAGGGAAGTATAGATTTCATTTACGGAGCATAGTAGTACTTCGGTGTTGAAAGTAGTACATTTACTCCTATAGTAGTACTTTCGACAACACTGGTCTGGATCCTGTCACAAATATCTCACACTGTCATCCAGTTGTTTTATAACTCCATCATCTTTGATGGTCCAAATCGTTCTCCCAATTTTCTGTCTCGTCACCTCACTCGTTTTTCTATCTCTTTTCGCTCCTGGTTGGCGAACCACGAACTTTCTAATTCAGCGTATCAAGCCTACCATCAAGCATTCACTAGCTGAATGTTGACTCCATCTTAATCGTGACAATCGATTCGTCTCTCTGCTATGGGCACCTCTCGTGGTCTCTCACAGCATATGTCACATGAAACAAATAAATACCAAATTCATAAAATGGCAGTCGACAACATTGGTTAGGTTCTATTTATATTTTTAGCTGTTATACAGGTGAGCTTCGTATTTGGAAGGCGGATAACAACATCGGGTGTCACCAATCGATTCTGCGTGGTTACTCAGTTTGCTCAACCGAGTCCACTCTGTAGTGCTACAATATTTATATATATATATATATATATATATATATATATATATATATATATATATATATATATATATATATATATATATATATATATATATATATATATATATATATAAAAATATATATATATATATATATATATATATATATATATATATATATATATATATATATATATATATATATATGATAACATATATATAAAACCAACTGCTCAGTCTCCGTTTCAGAACGAGGATATGCAATTTTAGTAAGATGTTTGATAATAAGACGCTTATAGATTATTCGAAGTACTTTCTCTAATATTTATGGTTAACACTTTTATAATTCAAATGCTCTCCCTGAAAATTTGAAAATATTGAGTTTAGTCACTTTGACTTGTCAGTATAGATAACTGTTCATTTTCTGTCATTTTGTCAGTGTGACTTGTTGTATGTGGATAACGACATCCTGAAACGGAAATAGGAGTCCATTGACATCAAGACGCAGACTGAGTAGTTGATCCTACCGAAAAAGTTAGTGCAGATGTATTACATAAACTGCACGGTGGAAGTTCACGGGGTCACCTAAAATTTAAAAAGCTAGTTGCACAGCATGTAAGGATCCGAGGACCAGAACACGAGAAGAGATGCAGCATTACACAAAGGCAGAATATTTAGACGCACAGAGGATGAATATAAACAAGAATCACAACCAAGTCTAGGGCGCATCAAATTGGCAGCGATAATATGAAAGGTGCGCTACGATATCAACGCTAGTGAAACGGACGAAAGGAACCATAATTATTCTTAAACTAAAGTTAAACAAATCAATCATGACATCTTTAGAATTTCGAAAGAAGCACGGATAAATATACTGCACATTTAAATGTTAGCACCATACCAAGGAACACAAGTTGTAGTTGATTCAACAAATAAGCCTATGTCAACGCAGTCAGTGAACCGAATACAACCGAGGACAATGTACTATTTTTATGTTTATTAAGGAAAGCGAGAGAAGTTATCTCATCAACGTCTCAAGTGATAGTAACAGTCGATTTCAGCTTAAGAAGTAATAATTAGATGAGAAAAGATCTAACACTATGCAACGAGCGAATCAACATCAAGAGGATACAGCGAATGGATAAAAACCAATTGAAAATACAACTACAGTGACGCATAGAAACATCTCGAATTATAGTGTACCGAAATTTATGCACCACTGCATTGACTATTACCAATAGAATAAAAAGATCGAGAATCCCTCTGATTTTTCTATAAGCAGCGCTAGATCGCCGTATTGGAAAAGTTTGATTTTAACGATTGAAGTGTAAAAATGTTTAAGTGGTGAGGTGAAGACTAGTGTCATAGCCTTTATCAGTGGCTAATCTTGCCGGTTTATTGAGTGAATTGAATAAAGTGAAGTTTGACTAGACTCTGGTCATTTTGATGCTCGTAGGAATCATCAATAATATGGAAATATATATGTATATATATATATATATATATATATATATATATATATATATATATATAAATATATACAAATAAATATATATATATATATATATATATATATATATATATATATATATATATATATATATATATATATATATATATATATATATATGTATAAATATATATTTATATATATATATATATATATATATATATATATATATATATATATATATATATATATGTATATATATATATATATATATATATAAATATATATATATATATACATATATATATATATATATATATATATATATATATATATATATATATATATATTTATATATATTTATATATTTATATATTTATATATATATATATATATATATATATATATATATATATATATATATATATATATATATATATATATATATATATATATATACAGTGCATCAAGGAAAGCTCTGTATTTTCGTACAACTGTATGATTACAAATAAGACAATTTAAAATTCATGCTATTTTTAAATAATAAACATAAAAAAATTGTATGTTGAGTATTGTTATTGTTTACATATTATTGTATTATCAACATACGGTTAAATGTAAACTGTTTTATATAATCCAACAGACTGTAAAATGACATGATCTACATATAAATACAATTATTCAAATGCGATTTGAATACCAACAATACATAAAACGAAGCATAATTGTTTGTTTGCAACATTTTTTTGTGCATATCAAAAGCAGAATATGTTATAGAAGATATTATGTAGCTCCGAATTCGAGTAAGCTTTTAGGGAAAACTACTGTGTTATTGTTATCGGTAGCATATGGTGGCAACTAAAGGAGGAACTATTATTGTTTTGTTGCTTTCGAGGAAAAAGTCACTAGCCGAGACTGTTTTGTCTCCGTTTTATCAGTTATCATATGTGTCATTGTTAAGACGAGCTCAACAGTTACTTTAATCAGCATTTATAGCATCGTTATAAAATTGCATTTATAAAATGCGGTTATCGCACGTATATTATATTACTTATATTTTATATTTTTAGATTACTACAAAAAATTGTTACTATAGTTCAGTTTTGCAATATAGACCATTTTTATATATAAGAAGTAAAATAATAATGTAGAATTCAAATTATAAAAAAAGTTAAATGTAAGCAATTTTTTAATATATAAGTGCCACGCAATTTATATAAAATAGAATAAAATATTTAAACTACGAAAAAGCCAACATCGTATTATTTGTTCTCCGTAATAATTAATAGACCCCACCCGAGGTAATCTATTTAATTAATTATAATACAAGACTCTAAAATACTTGATCTTGAATTATACATGGTCCTTCGAGCCATTAAAAAACAATTGGTACATATATAAAAACATACGCCAAACAACAACCGGCAAAGTCAAACGCCAAACAACAACCGGCTTAACTAAAATCAACAGTCAGATTCCGCACCGAGTAACTCATCAGCAACAACATGGAAGAACTCATACAACCAGTACTTCAAGGACAGACTAAAGGTGTTCGAAATCTTCACGAAAAACATTGAAGATATGCGCCAACGTCTAAACGGACCGTTATCGACACCTTCACCAACTCCAACATCAGATGAAATAAAAAAAATCGATGAGGAAGCCAGTAACAATGGCATAGAAAATCAAGAGGCAACAACAAGCGCATTTCGGTCCAGCCAAATACTAGAGGCAACAAAAGTTGGATCAAACAGTGAATTCAGTGAAACTCTAAAAACTACCCAACGACTGAAACAACAAGACATTCGAATGCGATCGTTATACAGGGAAATGCGACTGGCTGAGGAGATACTGGAAAACAGCAACAGATCCAGACCAGCATTAAAAATTAAACTAAAAAACATGGAGAGGATGATGATGCAGATCATAGACCTTCATGAACAAATTTGCATAGAAATCTCCGAAGAACAAGAAGCTAACCTAAAATATTTCATAGACCAACACTATGAAAACTTAAACGAGCAATACGAAAAGGTAGTAATACAATTAACAACATTGTTGGAAGAAGAACAGGGTGAAGTGAAGCCACTGGAAATTCGTCTACCACCAGTAGAAATCCCACATTTTCATGGAGACTACATGAAATGGGTAGGTTTTTCAGACACGTTCAAACGGTTAGTTCATGACAATGACAAGCTAACCAAGACGCACAAAATAAACTACCTTAAAAGTCACGTGGGAGGATCAGCTGGAAAATTACTAAACCATTTGGAACCCACTGGAGACAACTACGATACAGCTTGGGAGATTCTAGAAAACCGTTTCAATAACAAGAGGTTACTTGTATCTAATCTGTTAAACACCTTGTTGAATCAACACACCAGTAACACAGAATCCGCTGCTGCAATAAAAGATCTACACGATACAACAACCGAGTGCCTATACGCCATTAGGAACACAGGAATTAGAATTGAAACGTGGAATCCTTTCATAATATTCACGTTATTGAAAAAATTAGATAACGAATCCCGGCGGCTATACGAAAGCTCGTTAGAAAACACAAGAGAATTTCAAGAAACAAGCCAATTTTTGAAATTCCTAGAAAAGCGCTTCCAATCTTTGGAAGCAATGGGTAACAAGACAATACCAACTCAACAAGTGAAAATTCAACCACAACCACTGAAACATGCGTTCATAGCTGCTACGCAACCAAATTATATTTGCATATGTTGTCAAAAAGGCCACAGAATCGACTCATGCCCACGTTTCAAAGATCTAAGCATCTCCGAAAGGAATCAGATGGTTATGCTTCATAATCTGTGCAGAAATTGTCTCAGCCAAAACCATACGACAACAAGTTGTGGCAGTAAAATAAATTGTTTTACCTGCAAAGGAAGACACCACACATTTCTACACGTCAAGAATAAGGATCCAGAGATGCATATTGCGAAGCTAAATGTATCAACATTCGACAACGATTGTGGCCAGGTACTTTTAGCAACAGCCTTGGTAAACGTACAGAATATTTACGGCAATTGCAACATATTACGGGCACTAATCGATCCGGGCTCGCAGGCTACTTTCGTCACAGAACAAGCAGCACAACAACTAGGCCTCCCGAGAACGAGGGTTCTAACTGAAGTATCCGGAATTTCTGCAACAAAAGGACGATCACATCAACAAATAGCTTTAGAGATAGGTCCAAGATTTCCATCAATCTTCAAGATTCAAGCTAATGCTTTGGTTCTAAGAACCATTACTAAACCGCTTCCAGACAAAAACCTATTAGGATTGGACAGCGATCTACAGAAGGATATAATCCTAGCTGACCCTACCTTTGACACTCCTGGTCCTATTGACCTTCTAATAGGCGCTGATATATATGGAGAAATTATGTTGGAAGGAATAAAAAGGGATTCATACCATAAGTGTATAGCCCAAAGGTCAGAATTAGGATGGATCATATCTGGTCGCCTAACTCAAAACGACAGCACACCAATCACTCGATTATACAGCCACGTCACGTTAGCAGATATAGACAAACAATTAAAACAGTTTTGGGAAACCGAAGAACTACATCCGGAACGAAACTTAACAACTGAAGAAATCGAATGTGAAGAGCACTATAAAACAACACACAAACGTTTAGAAAATGGACAATATGAGGTTCGGATTCCATTTAACAATAACAAATTCAAAGAAGTAGGAATAGGAGAATCTAAGGGAAAGGCAGCAGCTAGATTACTCCAGATGGAAAAGAGATTCAAAAAAGATGAGAATTTCAAAATTCAATACCACAAATTCATGAACGAGTACATCCAGCTTAACCATATGGAGCTTATTAAGGATGATCGTAAAACAGATGCTTCCCAAATCTACTACATGCCACATCATTCTGTTATAAAAGAGGATAGCACCACAACGAGATTGAGAGTAGTTTTCGAC
The DNA here is from genome assembly GCA_963932295.1 of Tipula lateralis. Classification (NCBI taxonomy): domain Eukaryota; kingdom Metazoa; phylum Arthropoda; class Insecta; order Diptera; family Tipulidae; genus Tipula; species Tipula lateralis. The sequence continues at coordinate 34,521,484 of OZ010737.1, forward strand.
GCGTCCTGCAAAACAACAACAGGCATATCACTTAATGAAATTATGCATGTAGGCCCAACGCTACAAAACAATCTAACCGCAATACTAGTCAGATGGAAGAAACATCGTTATGTGATTGCATCAGACATTGAGAAAATGTTCAGACAGATCAAAATGGAAAGGAAAGATCAAGACTTTCAACGAATCCTCTGGAGGTCAGATCCAAATAAACCAATGAACAGCTACAGATTAAAAACCGTCACCTATGGGACAGCTTCTGCTACTTATTTGGCTACCAAAACATTGCAACAATTAGCTATTGATGATGCCTCAAAATATCCAATTGCGTCGAAGATGGTTCAAAACGACTTCTATGTCGATGATCTTCTTTCTGGAGCTAACACAATAGAAGAAGCAATAGCTGCGCAGAAGGAATTACTAAACCTTCTCTCCGGTGGAGGCTTTAATCTGCGAAAGTGGACTAGCAACGAAAAGGCGATACTAGAAGAGCTTCCCGAAAATCTGAGAGAACCTGGACTTCATGCAATAGAATTTAATGATACAGTAAAAACACTTGGATTATTCTGGAATTCTTCAACAGATACCTTTCAATTCAAGGTGTCCTTGCCAGATTCAAAACCAACTGTAACCAAACGAACAATTTTATCAGAGGCATCAAAACTTTTCGATCCACTAGGATGGCTAGCACCAGTAGTCGTCCAAGCAAAAATTTTGCTTCAAGATTTATGGGCTTCCGGCGTAGGGTGGGACGATAAACTCGATATCACTTATGAAAACAGATGGCTAACCTACAAAACGGAATTACCACAATTAGAGGAAATCAGAACTCATCGTTGGATAAATTACATTACCGGTGCCAAAATTGAATTACATGGTTTCTGCGACGCTTCTAATCAAGCATATGCTGCAGTGATATACAGCAAAATTAACAACAAGATTACACTAATTGCAGCCAAAACAAAGGTTGCACCCTTAAACCAATCAATATCACTACCGAGATTAGAACTTAATGCCGCACTACTACTTTCAAAACTGCTTAAAAATGTTCTTCAAGCACTGAGCATCAACGACAATCTATCAACATTTTGCTGGAGTGATTCTACAGCAGTTTTAGGCTGGATTAGAGGAAAGCCACAACAACATAAAACTTTTGTGGCCAACAGAATAACAGAAATACAATCAAACACCGATCCTAGCCAATGGCATCACGTGGTGTCTGAAGAGAATCCTGCAGACTGTGCTTCTCGAGGACTAAACCCAGGGAAATTATTAACACACAGTATTTGGTGGGAGGGACCAGTCTGGCTAAAGAATCAAAAGTATCCAAACACTAAACTCGAAAATGGGGAGATGCAAGAAGTAATCAGCTTGGAACGAAGGTCGATAAGAACATTTACAACAACAGAGCGAAAGGCAATGGTTGAATTCGATCGTTTCTCATCATTGAAACGGCTTGTTCGCAGCATTGCATACTGTTTACGATTTTCATCAAATACAAAATTTAAGACTAGAAACATCTCCCCCTTTCAACCAGAAGAACTTAACAGATCGTTAAGAGCACTAGTTAGACTAGCACAGCAGGAAGCCTTTGCACCAGAGTTAGAAAAGTTAAAAGCTAATAAAAACTTACCCCAAGGCAGCACAATCAGATCGCTTACTCCATTTATCGATGGAGACGGTCTACTAAGAGTCGGTGGGAGGCTAAAAAATTCGAATCTCTCATTTGAAGAAAAACATCCAATAATAATGCCCAGAAGTCATAACTTATCAAGATTGCTTATCCAAGACGCACATCTAACAACACTACATGGCGGAAATCAAGCAACGTTAGCACACCTGAGAGCACAGTATTGGATAATAAATGCTAAAGATACAATTCGTTATATCATACACAAGTGCATAACCTGTACCAGAGCAAGGCAACTAGCATCTCACCAGCTAATGGGTATGTTACCTAAAGAACGTGTAACACCAGCCCCCGCGTTTACAAACAGCGGCGTAGACTATGCAGGACCAATCACCATAAAATTGTGGAAAGGCCGCTGCAATAAAACAACAAAGGGTTATATAGCCTTATTCATATGCTTAGCCACGAAAGCAATTCATCTCGAACTTGTGAGTGACCTGTCAACAGATTCCTTTCTAGCCGCATATCGTCGATTCATATCGAGAAGAGGGATATGCCTGAGAATATTTAGTGATTGTGGCACAAACTTTGTAGGAGCAGACAAACAACTTCAAAGAGAAGCCAAACAGCAGCAAGCTGCGATCACAAGTAAGACAGCTCAGATTGGAACTGAGTGGCATTTCGTGCCCCCGGGAAGTCCCCACTTTGGAGGATTATGGGAAGCCGGAGTCAAGTCAACAAAACAACACCTCCGCAAAGTAATTGGAACTCATACATTAACCTTTGAAGAGCTCTCAACACTTTTAGCTCAAATTGAGGCATGTTTGAACTCTAGACCACTAGCACCTCTCTCAAATGACTCAGACGATGATGGATTTTTGAGCCCAGCACATTTCCTGATAGGGAGGACAATCATTTCAACGCCACAACCTGATATCACGAGTATAAATGTCGTGACAAGGTGGAACTTGCTAACTCAACTCAGCCAAGAATTTTGGAAAAAATGGCACGCGGATTATCTTTCGCGATTACAACGAAGGCCGAAATGGTTGCTAGAACACCCTAACATCCAATTAGGAGAACTAGTTATTCTCAAAGATGAGCAACAACCACCCACGCATTGGCCTCTAGCAAGAGTCGTTGAGCTGAACCCAGGACAAGATGGACTGGTCAGAGTAGTGACACTTAAATACAAAAACAGCACACTCAAAAGGAATATTACAAAATTATGCCGCTTACCTTTGACCAATAACAACATACACTGCGAGAGGAATAATTCTGGCCCTTCAGTGGTTGCTAACGATGAAAACACGGGTCAGCAGCCACCAGAAAGTTCCGAAGAAACGCTGACAAAAACCACACAGATAGACAAGCAAGAGTCTATGGGAACCAAGCTACTTCCGTCCGGAGAAGACAACCACGGTACGAGAAAGCAACCCCACAGGCGAGCAAAGAGTGGATGTAATATAAATTCTCTGGCATTAGCGATACTTTCAATTTGCTGCTTACTTGGGCAAACACAAGCTCAGATCAAGATTACCCCATTTAACTACTCGGCAGGAATTTATTTCGAGAATCTAGGCAAACTCGAGCTGGTAGCAATGAAGTGGACTTTAGTGATTTATTACAATATGACCAGCTATTGGGAGGAAATTGAAACCTTTAAGCAAGCACAAAACGAATTGATAACAGCTTGTAAAGGATTGTCTAGTTTAAACTGCAACGTAATCCTACAACAACTTCAGTGGCAGTTTAACAACCTAATCGCAGACAATGATCTTCTACTAACAAGCAACAAAGAACGACGACGGATGAAGCGAGGATTAGGAGACACAACCGGTATTATCTTAGGGGATATGTTTGGCATTCTGTCCCAGCGCGACGCTAACCACAATGAAGCCCAATTTGATAACGTCAACAACAACGAGAATCATCTAATGGCGCTAATCAGAAACCAGACGTCGATAATAGATAACACAATCAAACTGACGAAACATAATTCAAACCTCACAATGACATCATTGAACAATCTGATAAAGGACCAACAGAGATTAAGCTTAGAAATGTTGCAACTAAAGGAAATAGAACTAGAAATGATAAAGAAAAATGAACGATTGCCATCAGTGATGAATCATCATGATGTTCATCATTACACGATTTCCTACGTTACTATAGGAATCTTGATAGTATTGTTCGCCATCTCATATTTCAGATTTAAAACACAAAATCAATCTACAATACCAGCAGCACTACCTCGTTCGTTAAGCGAAGTGTAAAACAACACCATTCCAAATAATGTGGCCCGGGAATATGTTAAGACGAGCTCAACAGTTACTTTAATCAGCATTTATAGCATCGTTATAAAATTGCATTTATAAAATGCGGTTATCGCACGTATATTATATTACTTATATTTTATATTTTTAGATTACTACAAAAAATTGTTACTATAGTTCAGTTTTGCAATATAGACCATTTTTATATATAAGAAGTAAAATAATAATGTAGAATTCAAATTATAAAAAAAGTTAAATGTAAGCAATTTTTTAATATATAAGTGCCACGCAATTTATATAAAATAGAATAAAATATTTAAACTACGAAAAAGCCAACATCGTATTATTTGTTCTCCGTAATAATTAATAGACCCCACCCGAGGTAATCTATTTAATTAATTATAATACAAGACTCTAAAATACTTGATCTTGAATTATACAGTCATCGTTATTTGTATCTAGCAAAGTATGCAGTTCTATTGTCCAACGAATACCTTAACTTAAAGATTGGTAGAATAATTCCACGGTCGACTTCATTCTCCATCAAAACAATCAATTGTTTTCATGAATAAGACTAAAACGTCCTTTGTCCATTTTAAAGAAACCGTTAAGAAAAAATCTTTGTCCAAAAATTTTCGGACATTCTTGTTTATCGTCTGTTCGGCGAAGGGACGAATATCAAATGCAAGTTGGTATTATTAAATATTCATTTTACTCAGAACAAATTAGCGATGGTCGTTAATAGCGAATGCTATAAAGCCATGTGGAAAGACATTTCTTATTCCTACAGACATTTCTTAAAAGATTTGCTTTTCTTAAACGGATCGTTTGGCGATCGTATAATTTTCCTAATAGAAATTGTTCAGTGATTGTCTCTGGGTAGTTCTAAAATAACTAAAATTGTGTGAACGATTATGTTTCATTCCATTTCTGAGTGATGATCTTCAATATTATCGAGTACAATCTATTCAGGTAGAAGAGTTTCCTTTCTCTCGTTTACCTCTTAATATCCAATAACGTAGAAATGCATTTCAAGTATATATGTATTTGACGGGAAAAAAAACTTCTGTTAGCTTGAAAACTAACTTGTATACTAGTTTTGTTGCAGAGCACTTCAGTGTTCCAACGGATAATACTTCTATAGAGCTTTAACGGACTAGCAATCTGACTAGCTTTGCCAAATAAATCTAGGAATCATTTCTGGCTTCAATTTGCGAGGTTATCCTATCTGTATGTGGTGTTTCAGGAACTGTAAAGATGCAACCGAGAAATGGAATTTGTGCAATTTCTCGTTTTTACTTGCCACAAGAATCTCTCTCAATGCCGAAGACCAAAGCGCATTTTAAAATATATTCAAATAAACCTAATGATGTAATAGTTGCAGTTTTAAGCACGTTATCGGGACTCAATGAGGATCAGATGATAAGGCACATCGTAAAGTTTTGTATATGCGTGAAATTGGATATCGATATTGCAGAAGATGACGGTCGGCATATGCCCAGTTCAACCACGCACTGTTCCATGTCTGACCGGATCTAAACGGGATGTTCTCGAAAACAGGGAAACGACCTTTTGTGTCAATATGGTGAACCACACTGTGTTTCGCTGGCTGATTTTAATTTAGCTTTTCAGCAAGTGATGAAAAAATCTCTAATACTTCCCCATTTCCATTTCCTACAGTTAGGAGTGTTGTTGAAGACCTAAACAATTATTGGACTGTCGGCTAGATTTGTGATAAGACTGATGCGTCCTATATTTGAGGGATATTTATCATAGATTAAAAAAATGTTTATGCTATATTATGAATACCGCATCGTTATTGACATATAGGTTTCCATCCAAATGGTGAATGACAAGACTATTTTTGGGTTTAAATCTCACAACATTGAGAATCTGCCGGACTTCAATATTTAAAGTATAGTACGGGTGGCTGAGACCAAGTGTTACCAAATGAAAACGCTGTAATTTTTTTAATTTTGATTATTTTTTATTGAAGTTTCGTGGAATATGTTGAAAACTTATTACATTTTATGAAAAACATGTTACTGCTCGATATAACCTCCTTTGGCACTGATTATTTGATTCAGTCTTCCATAGAAAGCATTGCATGCTGACCGTACGTGGGCTTGCGGAATTTTATTCCATTCTCGAACAAGAGCTGACTTCAATGCATCAACACTTTCGTATTTTTTAGTGGACACCTTACTCTCTAAAATGGACCATTTGGAGAAATCCATGGGATTCAAGTCTGGTAAATATGGTGGCCATTCTTTCGATGAAATCAGCCGCGGAACACAATTTTATAAAAATTGCTGTGTCGCTCGAGCTTAGCAAAGCATCGTTTAGGATCTTTTGGCGGTACATCTCTTGGTTTACCTTGACTCCATGTTCGATGAAAACCAGAGGAGGGCGTCCATCTGCAGTAACTGCAGCCCAAACCATAATATAAGCTGGTGATTGCTTGCGCATGGCAACTCTTGTGTCCAAATTATCGTTGGACTTGTGGTCTAACCAAACACGATCATTTTGTTTATTCATATACTGTTGAATGGTAAACATTTTCTCATCAGAAAAGACAATTTTTGGAATCTCATCACGTTCGGCCAAGACCTTCAATGCTCGTGTTCTTTCAAGCCTAACTTTTTTTTGTGCCTCCGTAAGATCTTGAATTTTTGGTATCTTGTAGGGCTTCAAGTGTATAGTTTATTTTTCAATATGGTTTGAATGCTGTATCGTGAAACATGTAGACGCGCGGCTAATTGATTGGTAGTTTGACGAGGATTTCGTTGGATTCGTTTCTTCACCTTTCGTATCATTTCTTTTGATGTTGCTGTTTTAGGACCGCCTCTGTTGCGTTTAGCGATGCTACCAGTTTCGTTGTATCGAGTATGGTTCGATACACAAATATTTTATTCACATTCAAATGCTGGAGCTGGCGAACTATTGCTGTTTGTGAATTTCCACCCAAATACAGTGCAATTATACTATTATTTTTGAATTCCATTACGATTTTTTTATCAAGATATTAATTTAGAACAATTATTTACTGACCACATATAAACAACTAACCAAACTTCAATCTGTCAAAAAATTGACAAGCGAAAAATGACAACTACACAAATGACAGCAGAGTGAAGTTAGTAACATTTGGTCTCAGCCACCCTGTAGTTACTTCTACAGACTAGTTACAAGATCTTATAATCGAGCTTTTCTTCATATACCAACCTTTCATAGAAAAATGATATTGTGACCCTAAGGTAAACAAAAGTTGTAAACTTAGTCTCGTCATGATCAGATGGTCATTATTTATATGCGTGTTTGTCTAAGCTCGCAACGTTCTTAAGTTTTGAAAAGTGAAAGTGCCTATATTTAAATAAGTATGATGGTGTTGTTGGGAATCGATTCACATTATCACTTTGATACCATGAACGATCGTAAAGTACACCAACAGTATGACCTGGTTTGATTTCTATTGAAAGCTTTGAAGTGATTTAACAAGCTGGATGGTCTCACACACATACGGAGCTTATACACGTTCAATTATTGAATGGATGACTATTCAACACAGGTAAGAATAAACACAATGCAAAATCCAAATCAAGATTTCCGAGAAAATCTTCACTGTTTATAGCAATGTAAAGTCTTGAGACGCAAAGTCATAACAGTAAAGCCATCGGGTTCCGTTAAGAAAAAATTATTTAATGCTTTAAAATTCAACACAGGGTTCAATCAATGTGATATTTAACTCAAGACTGGCGGGGTAATCTCCGCCCTGCGTATAGTATTTTATAGTCTTGCGACACAAAGTCTCAACACTTAAGCCATCGGGATTTCGTTTAGGATAATTTATTCATTACTTCAAAGTTCAACACAGTTAGGACTCAGCACAATAATACTCGTTATCCGGTTTTCAGTTTTCGTTTGAATATAAAATGCACAGTTACAAGAAGCTAGGACAGAAAATGAATAAATTAACTCAAGATTGAGACATACAGGACTTTCAAGGATGTGCAGTGCGGTCATGGTTACTGTCGGAAAACACACCAAAACAGATACGGATTTTGGTCGACTATAATAAACAAGAAATTCAATACATCATAAACCACAACATTAATAGTTCCAGCATCTTTAAAAAATATTGAAAATTCCATATTACCTCAAAATCACATATGGTTTCGACGTCAATAAAAAAAACTTAGTAATTTAACCAACTTCGCATTTTTATTTACCTCAAAATATTTATGAAAAAAGTTACCAAGTAGAAAAGCTTTCGTATCACACCGACATATACACTTACACATAGTAAATAATCAATTTTCCTTAACAATTTAAAAGTTTCTTCGTTAACAACAAAACCAAGGTAGAAATAATAACGATCGACTGTATATAGTGCATACACACACACATACTTACCAAAATGAGTCGAAGAATGCATTATTTATCTTAACGATGTGATATTAAGAAGAAAATTTTCCAATTGAATTGGAAAAATTATTTTTCAATATTTTTCCACAAACTAGGAAGAAGACAAAGAACTTTAAGAAGAGGATGAGTAAAGTTGTTATTTTAAAGATAAATTATATCGAATTAGTTTTAATTTTTTTAATTTGTTACAACAAGTTGATTGAAATAAGTTTGTACGTATATAGAAGCTTAATTTGATGGAGAGAACTGAAAAGTTTGTATTTGTGATAAAAATGTGAGAAAATTCTATAATTAATGGATTGGAATGGTGCTATGTTATACACATATGTTAGGTAAACGACTGTGTATGTATGTATATAAATCCACTGGGTAAAATGTGATATATTTTCATTTACCGAACTTCATGTGCTAAGTGATTTATGTGTCTCGTATATTATGTACATATATAGCAACAATACAAAAAAATCTCATCATTCAAGAGTCAATCGTTTGATAAATGATCCACCTTCGAACCAAAATATCAAAACTATAAAATATTTTTAAATTACAAGAATAATTAAGATTTGACTTCGTTCGTCTTGAATATCCGCCCGAAAACTATATACAACTAAAAAAAACAATTATAAAATACACCCACGCCTGTCGTTGAATGATTTCGTTTATAATTTTATTCTTGTAGTGTACACAAAGAGTAGCACATACATTATTCTAAGAAAGGTATAACTGCGACTGCAAAAAATGAAGACACAAGAATTTTAATCAGAAGGTAGATAATATATGTTATGTAACCCGTTCGTATATATAAGCACAGTATGAATATGATTGTGTCACGTATAGATATGGCATAATAATTTGCAACCATGTCATTACCATTGACATGAAATAGAAAGGAATTTAATGTTTGTTATAAACAATTTTTTTTTTCATTATTATTAAAGAAAACAAAAACAAAATTAATTAGAATGAAAAGAATTTATTTCTTTGATTAAAAATGTTGTGAAAGACGTTGTTTGTATACATACACATCGACATCGATTTAATAAAAATATTTTGATTGTTCGCCACATGTTCAATGAGCTTGTGTAACCACTAGCTCTGCACACTTATGCGAGATAAAAACCAACCGAACAATGTGACTAATTTAGAGGTCAGTACCATAAGTAAAAGGTATATAAAACAATTTATTTTTGCGTCATTGAACTTAAATCGTCTTAAATGACATTTAGCGCTGTTTCGTTGCGGATTAGAGTCGGGCGCACTCATGACAATGACATTTAATATACAAAATTGTATAATTACTTCCGTAAATTAAATACAGATATAGTTGTTGAACAAAATCGTTTAACGCCAAAATAACAACGAACCAATGTTTAAGTACCCGGACAAGAGAATAAGGATTGGTACGTAAAACCCGCCACGTTTTACGGCATTTTGATATGTATAAAGTGTATCGGCATGAAAGCATGAGCCCACGGACTATACATTGCTCAGTAGAGATGACCTCGGAAATTTGGCAGTAAAAATCCTCTTGGGCCTCACGTATAAGAAAGACTGCCGTCGATAGTTGAGTAAGTACCCTTCGCTTTCATATGACATTAGCCAACCTGTCAATTGTTAACCCCTGGATAAAGATCCCTTTCACAAGAATTTGGATAGTCTGATGGGCTAGCCATAATACTCTAGAGGTTGATTTTATAGAGATTTTAGAAGTTTGCTCTACGAGTTCAATGAATCGAATTTTCCCGGACTCCCCATATGAAACTTGACCCAAAGTTTTTGCCAGTGATGATCATTAGCAAACAGCTTAAAATACAATCACATCCCGCCCTACATGGATATGTCTTACATATGAGTATTTTAATTAGTTAGATATAAGTGTTTTTCCGTTAGTTTGATAATTTTTCGAAGCATTACATTTTTTTTGGCTAGAAAATGTCGGAGAAAAATTTTTGATTAAAAATCAATCAAAAATTAAACTTTCGGCTGAAATAGCAGAGACACTATCTGCATTATCGATTTGATTTTTATTTTTTCGGCTGGAAACTTTCGGCTAACTTTAACAGCATCTTATAGGCAAGGGAAAATAGTTAGAAAAAATGGAGAAACCACTAGCCGGTGGTCTTCGATTGTCTTTCGATTCAAGGCTGATACACAAATCTCCATTATTCGACGCACTGGTGGACTCGAAGTATCAAAATCTGGAACTACAGCAAAATCTTGTCGAAAATTTGAAACAACCTAATTTGAAATACTAAGCATTCAAAATGCAGTTCAACATTGCAGATGCACCCCAACGAACAAATTCGATAATAGTAGCTTTATGAGGACCGCAGTCAAATATTTCAAAGCCTACATCTATTGTCTAGTAGAGCTACGAAAAATACTTTGAATCCTTGCAGCTGCGATCGCTTTAAAAAACTAGAAACCATCTATGATTCAACCAAACCTGCATAGGTAACAAATAGTCAGTCACTACATAAAATGGATTGTTGGAGAGCAGATCGAGTTGGAATTTCTCAGAGAAAACTGCCACCTAATAGAATCAGATAATGGAGATTCCGGAAGCAGGGATATTTAACCACCGAATCACAACAACTGCCAACAAAAAAACAAAATAAGCACAGGTTAGTTTTGAAGATCAAAAGCTTCCTGAATTCCAAAAGCCCTACAAAGGTAATTTTTGTGTTAAAGTGAAGTCAGACAAACATTCAATTGGAAACATGGGCACATCCATGTAAACTATCTAAAAGTTAAACTTAACATGTGTTGATTTCAATAGAGCTCGATTTGTTTGCCAGTCTGATGAAGTCACACTGTCTCGGCAGTATTCAAAATCTCGGTTATATGATTCCAACCAGAACCCTCTCGGATTAGTAAAACCAAAGCTCAAAAATGATTGGTTTGCTGTTGTGAGTTAAAATAGTGACTGGTCTCTTTGATAACTCCTCAAACAATCTTGGTGAAATTTCATTAATTCCAAAAAATGACTTTGTTGGGATTCAAATTCACATCTATATCGGGTGCGTTTTCTAGTGGGGTGACACTTTTGATATTTGATGGAGATTTATAGACTAGTTTGGGATCCATTGTAGATTGTGTGTCGGGTGGCTGAAATTCTGATATCAGATGCTGTGCAAACAGTTCTGCTTTTTCTTTATTTTTCGCAACATCTATGTTGTTGGGTCTTAAAAAAACATCTAGTTTTTGGGCTCTTGCATTAAGCCATTTGCTTTTTATGTTTTATCGGTTTTATGTTTTAGCGGTGGCTTAGAATTATCGTACAGTTTATCCACACTGCATGAAATTATGTTTCATTTCTGCAGACAATTTGGTGAGCGTTCTCATTATATTATAACAACGGTTGGCTCGTTCACCATAGGCTTCTGCCTACTTTATTGAATCAGAATGTTATTTGGGGTTTTGATCGCCATAGCGAAAGAACCCCCTTTCTAAAAGTATCATATTGTTGGCTTGACTTAGCATTTACACGTTATATTTTCTAAATACCAGTCATTATTTGTATTCCATTTTCGCCCTAATGTTCAAAAGTTGGTATAATATTTTGTCAGTTTTGACATTGTTTTGTTTGATAGCTCCCCGAACATTTGACACATATCTGGTTTGTCAATCGGAGAAGATGCTTTCCAACTGTTGGAAATTTGTGAACTGAGGTATACCAAAAACCTTTTTAGGCAGTTAATTAGACACCTTGCAATATATCAAGCCTTGATTTCGTATATGAACTTATTTTTTCCCCTCTTGCTACAGGTCTACAGGTATAAAACAATGCTTTGGAACCGAAAGCTATGGTATTCCGTATTATACTGTTCTCCTTGTTATTAGATTCCGTTACTTTTTGTCGCAAAGCAGTTTCTTTATTTAACGGTAGTTATTTTTAGACTGCGTTGTTACTTTGATATCGTTGTTGGATATTGCTTCAAACTGAGCAGATTTTTCTATCACTAGCATTTTACTTTATTATTCTGGCACTCAAACAAGATGTCATATAATTGTCATCTTGAGGCTGACGGTGTCTGTAGACCAACATTGAGAAGTTTTTGAGGTTTAATAGAAATATAGGTCTTATACTTCTATCTACTAAGGGAACTAAACTTTCCACTACTAAAACATTGCGATCGCTGGATATTGACGACTGATAACCCGCTAACTCGCTTTTCAAAGTCTCCAGTACTGGGCATTCTAATCCCAGCAACGTAGCATTCTTCTTCTTCTGCGTTTCAATGGGTGGTTTATTGTTCGGGGCTCCTTTCACTAGCCAGATCTTCACACCAAATTGTACAGAGTGTTAATCAGACCCGTTGGGAATTTAATGCGAATCCCTGATATCCTACATGAAATCAAAGGACAACGAGTACACTGGCTCAGTCATTTTCTGCTGACTCGTTTTGAATGTAATCGAAACCAATACATTCTTCAAGGTGGTGTAGAATCGTATTCAGGATACATCACTTAAGTCCATAAATCAATCTCATTTCATGCGATATAATTTAAAGTTCAATTTGACCAGAGCGCAACTAAAATTAAAATTTATGTTTAACGTGTCTATCCACCTCTTTTCCAGACCTCAACATACATACACATATGTAAGAACAGAACAACGAACGATTTTCTTGATTGTTGCAAGTTCTAAATCAAGTGAAGACACGCAGTTTCATTTATCAAATTATTTTAATCTTTTCTCACTTCACATCACCTCCAAAACGATTTCGTTTTTGTTTTGGTCATTTTTAAATTATTATTCTTGTTTCTTATATTGTAAGTGTAATTTAAGATTGTTAACACTTTAACAGTATTTTTTTTGGCATTTTATATATAATTACGGTCATTGTTTAAGGTTTTATAAATTAGGTTATGTTGGCTATTGAGAACATCGAGAATATTTTTGCACCATCCTCATGTGTACATACATATGTATGTATGCATAGGATTTCCAGTGGTTAATGCTAAGTCATAATAAATAAATCAGATTCGGTGTGTTTTCTTACGAGCTTCGTATATAATGAAAATAAATTTTAGTCTTCGCTTGAATAATTGTGTATATTGATTTGAAAGATAACGAAATGAAATCCAACCACCAAAAAAAAAAATAAAATTCATTTCCCTCGGAATCTTATATATTTTTCGTCTTACAATAAATAAATTATGTATTAAGATATAAAACTTTATTTCTCTCTTTCGTTTGTTTTTTTTTTTAGGTTTTAATTTTATTTATATTTATTATCTTGTATACAACCAAGATTAAGAAATCCTCAAATTTCATGAAAAACAATAACACGTATTTTATTATTAATTAATATTTATTAGACAATGGTTATTATTCGGTGGGTTTTGGTGTTCAGATTTGAAATCGAAGTCGTATCGACTGTGTAGAAGCGTGAAATTGTGGATTAACACATTATTTCGATCGAGTATCTTTGGTTGGAGTTTTTTCACTCATTGATAAGAAAATTTAGGTAGCGATCCATTCGTGATCCATGGTGATCTGAAGAGCCATAATATACAACTATATTATGGCTCTTCAGATCACCATGTGTCTTTTGTGTAGAGATGGTGGACTGAAAAATCATTGTTCGCTGATTAACTGCCTGTTTTTTTTTTAACTTTTAACTGCCTGTAGTTTAGCTTTCAAGCGTTCCTTATCTAAAAATGGATATAATTTGGTTATTGTATTTAGCAGCTGGTAAGAAGAGTTAGAAGCATAAATCTAAATCTTTGTGCAATCTAAAAGTACTGATTACTAAATATTCTGCGTTGCTAAACCTACCGGTAATAAGCTCTCGTATAACGTCATACGCTTCTTTTAAAATTCGTTTTAATTGTATTTTTTTTTTGTGCACGATCTATTATCTCCATTCACATACAATATACTATAAAGAGTAAAATAAACTTCATATCGAATTTTGTTAATAAAATCATTAGATTGTTTACGGCCTGAACCCTGAAAGAGTTATACGTACACAAATTGTATCATTCGTTCATTTTTGCAGGATGTTATAAAAAATGTGGTTAGCCCTGTGGGTGGGGCAGCCATGTTTCGTAAATATTTCGAACAAAACATGAGACCCATAGAATACCACCACAGTATCCAGAGTTTGTCGGTCGTAGGAGGCGACTTCTAGTTGGATCGCTGGGCTAACGACCTGCATCCGTAAAAAACAATTACAGTTAAAAAAGTAAACAACTTAAAAAAAATCGGAAACCGCCTAAATAACAATGACCCCCTGCTTAAGTACCCGGATACGAGATTGAGGATCAGCACGTGGAACGTGCAGTCACTAAGAAAACCTGGCGCGTTTGACGGCCTTATCACATGTATGAAGGAGTATCCTCCAAGAAACTCGATGGCCTAACAGTGGAGTCCATGTGTCCCAAGGCTAAACGTTGCTACACAGTGGAGATGACTTCCAGGCAGTCGATAACCGAATGTGTAAGCTTCGCTTGCACATGAGATTAGCCAACCTGTCAATTGTTTGTGTACATGCGCCTTATCACTGATGTAAACCAACCCCAAGATAAAGACTCATTTTACAATAATTTGGATAATCTGATGGGTTCTATAACGGAGCACGATATCAGATTGGTGATTGGTGACTTAAATGCTAGAGCTGGCAGAAATCAAACCGACTTATGTAATAACATAGGTCCGTACTCCCGACACGAAACTGCGACCGAAAATGGGGAAAGAATGATGTACTTTGCGATCGCACATGATCTCAAAGTGGCAAGTACATTCTTTCCCCACGAAAATATCCATTTGGAAACATGGACACATCCACGTAAAACATCCCGAAGCCAAATTGACCATGTGTTGATTTCAAAAGGGCGGGCTCGGGTTGTCCAAGACGTGAGATCGTATCGGTCGTCAACCAAATTCGTAGGCAGTGACCATTCTATGGTTGCTGCAAAGCTACGATGGAAATTTTCGTACAAGCCAAGGAGGACAGGAGAATATGAAGGTCCGATAATGAAGAAACGCAACGAAAATATCAAGATCTTGTCAACAATAGAATTTTACGATCCAATTACCAATCTGATGATGTGAACAATGTCGGGGAAGTATTGAAAACCTCGGTTGTCGATGCTGCCCAGTACACTCTCGGTATAGTGAAAACTAAGCCCAAAAATGATTGGTTTGATGAGGAGTGTCGTCTTGCTGTTGAGCAACGCAATATAGCCCACAATGAAGCGCAGACTCAGTTTACAATTGCAAGGAAAAACAAGGCAGTTCTTGCTATAGAAGGACAGCTAAACGCATTTGTAGACTGAAGAAGCGAGAATGGTGGAAGGCTAAGGTCTTAAGAGTACAACAACTCAGCAATGAGCACAATTCACGTAGTTTCTTTAAGGGAATCACCGAATTGCACCATACCTTAAGATCTCGGTCAACTGCCATTCGGGACCAGGATGGCAACCTCTGTGTTAACGTCGATGCGGTACTCGATACATGGCGTGAACATTTTTCGATCATTTTTCTGTAATGTTCCACATGTATCACAAGCTGTGTTTGAATACCCTCAAATACAGACCGCAGAGATGTTCATTGAGGATCCATCCTATGAGGAATTCACAATGGCCATGCAGAAATTAAAGAAAAATCGTTCACCAGGAGTTGATTGCATTAATTCAGAGCTCTTGATATTCGGAGGGCTAACTTGAAGTTATGATTTAAATGAAGTTATGCCCGAAGAATAGAAAGTGGCCGCGTTATGCTCAATATTCAAAAAGGGTGATCGCTTGAAATGCGAGAATTATCGCGGTATAGCTCTCCTTTGCACAGTATATAAGTTACTGTCATATAGTATCTTGGAAGAACTACTCATTTAGCGGAGGAAATTGCCGGTGACTACCAAGGAGGATTTCGTCCAAAACTGATCAAGTTTTTTCGCTGTGGATTATTCTTTCCTAGTACTATAGATTTCAAGCAAGCCTATGACTCGATCAATCGAGAGAGACTATGGTATGCGCTTGAATATTTAGGAATATCATAAAAAATATGTACATCTTTGTAAAATGACAGTAACGCAGTCACAATGCTGTGTCAAAGTTGAGAACAGGCTATCGAGAATTTTTGCAATTATTTCTGGTGTTCGACAAGGAGATGCGCTGTCCCCGATACTCATTAATCTCATGTTGGAATACATCCTTCGTAAAAGTGAAACACCTCAGGACAACATCTTATTCCGACAATCCAATCAACTTCTTGCCTATGCAGATGATATCTGTGTAATTGGATTAAATGGAAACGGAGTGAAAGAGATACTTGATCCACTGGAACAGTGTTCAGTTTCCGTTGGTCTCAAAATCAATGAGTCCAAAACCAAATATCTGATCTCTGGTTTTAGAGACCAAGACGCAAGTGATTTCAGTAGTGGAAACCACACGTTTGAAGGAGTGATGAGATTCAAGTATTTTGAATCTCTCATCACTCACCATAATAGTGTGGGAGAGGATATCAAGGTTCGCATTGCCGCTGGCAATCGGGCTTTGTATCCTTTACGTCCACTGCTGAAATCAAAATATCTTGCAAATACGGATAAGCTGAAACAGTACAGAGTGTTGATCAGACCCGTTGTCATGTATGGATGTGAGAGTTGGACCTTGACGGATGAGTACGAAAGATGGCTTCTAACATTCGAGAGAAGAATCATGCGTGTGATTTATGGCCCAAAACGCGACGATGATGGCACATACCGAGTTCTTTTCAATCACGAGATCAGGAATTTAATGCAAATTCCTGATATCTTGCATGAAATCAAAGGACAGCGAATACGCTGGCTCGGTCACGTTCTGCGTGCTGATCCGAAACGAATGATACAGCGATCTTTGAAGGGAAAACCGCCTTTCGGTAAGCGAAGAGGTCGCTGTCGGCGACGATAGCTCCACGGCGTAGAGAGCGATCTAGCATCTTGCTTGCAACAGTATGAAGATCTGGCTCGTGATCGAAACCGTTGGAGTCAGATTGTTGACACGGTACGGGCCAACAATGGCCTGTAAAAACTGACAAAAAAAATATATAAAATTTCAAATTGAGGCACAACACGAGAAAAAAATTTTATAACGTAATAAACTTCACATCGTTTTATAATAAAATAAAACCACTCGCTTCGCGAATCGTTCTTATATCCGAAGTTGTGCTGCCATGAATTTTTTTATCTCTTCCACTTTTGTATACACTACGTTAATTGTACGACTGGAAATTTCATCTCGTATAATTTGGTCGTGGTAACTTTTGTTCACAGATTTGCAATAACTTACTTACTTTTTAAGATACAGAAAAAAATGATGATATCCCATATAAATTGACAAAAAATACGCAGTTCTGATATTTGTTTGGCGCACACGGCCTTAGGTACTAAATTTGAAGCATAACAGTAGACAAAATATACGTTATGAAAATCTTGGTTTAATATGATTTGAACTTCACCTTTATTTCCACTCATAACTGTAACACCGTCGTAAGTTTGAGCAGTATTTTTGTCACTGGTAATATTCTATTTTACACCTTATCTGGGCACTGCCCACCTTGCCTATTATGACGGACCGCACCTGGGTTCAAGTCATTTCCGAGTTTTTGTGAGATTTATGTTGTTTGACAGGATTTTTTGTGACGGCTTTTACAGGCCATTATTGGCCCGTACCGTGTCATTAATCTGACTCCACTGGTTTCGATCGTGAGCTAGCTCTTTATACTGTTGCAAGCAATCAGAAGATGCCAAATCTAGCAACTAGAACATGCAAGCAACTAGAACATACCGAAAGCGACCTTTTCGCCTACCGAAAGGCGACTCAGCGTACTGTCATTTAATTTCATACACGATATCAGGAATTTGCATTAAATTCCTGATCTTGTCATTAAGCGGTACTTGGTATGTACACCAAGCATGATTCTTTTCTTGAATGTGAGAAGCCTGTTTTTATATTCATTCGTCAAGGTCCAACTCTCACATACATACATGGCAATGGGTCTGATCAAAACTCTGTATACAATTTCAGCTTATCCGTATTTGCAAGATATTTTGATTTCAGAAGTGGACATAGAGGATAAGAAAGCTTTTGCACGACATGCAACTGGCATGGTAAATTGGTTGGTTAACAACACTGACATCATTCATGCCTACAGAAAAATCACTAAAACCACGAGAGGATTATGGAGGTTGAACTGGTACCATAGCACCATTAACTCCTGCCTTAAACCAGCTTATATCGTCAATCTCAATAACTGAGCGTAATATCAATGCGTTGACGCGAAGATGAACCTTCAGCATGAAATTTGGAATAAGGTTGCAGAACCCTTTCGAGATCAACATTTATGAAACTTCGTAATATATCACTACTAAACAAGGTATCATTACCTCAAGACCTTTTTTATCAACAGGTTTTGCGTTACAGATTTGGGATTGCCTCCAGCATTGCCAAGTTCATTGCAATTTTGGGAACAAACCAGTAAAGCGCAATAAAGTTTATGATTAATTTTTATTCCATCTCTTCGCATGCCGAAACGCTACATATCTTTTAAAAATCACTGCACGGTTTCGCTGTAACATTTTCTGACCCACCAGGTTAAACCAACTTTTCTCTCATTTACTTTTGTCGTGGTTCATTACCCAATACCCACATAGCTTATACAATAATAATTTGAATTTCGGTTTATCCGAATTTCTTTAATTACAACAACACGAAAACTAAAGACTGTTCCAGTGGATCAAGTAACATTCACTTTACTACCAAGTTACACCAAAAATGGTGAGAAGTGTGGCGTTCTGGAGCAACTCCAACAAATACAAATAAAAATTGTCTCACGCCACAATTAATTAATAAAATATTTCGAGTTAAGTTCTTGTAATTCACTAGTACTGTCGCGACACAACTAAACATATATATACGATGTACATATATATTTCGCACAGTATGAACATCAAGTCCGGTAGCATATGCCTGATGAGATGGATTTGATCTTTTCGATCACTCAGTCATTCAATGAAGTCATCATCAGATCGAAACCAGCCTAGTGGATTACAAGAACAAGCAACTCAGATTTACAATTACATTCAAATTTACATAAAAGCTACACGCTTTCTTCAGAAGTAACAGGCAGGGGACAGTGCATATTATTGTTTTGAACACAATGCTCTTTAATTGACACCGCATTGTGCCAAAGACTCTTTCTATTGCTTGACTCAAAGACACCAGATTGTTGGTAGTAATTTTAAGAATAAAAATCCTTTTCCTGACTTGTACGAAAATGTATATCGTAGCTTCGCCATTAATCAGTATAAGTCACTCTCTACGTATTTGCCTGAACACCGATCTCAAAGCTTTGGGTAACCCGAAACCACTCAATGATTTGAAATCAACATATATGGTTTTTTTGCTTTCGAATGGTTCCAATTGAATGTTTTCGTGAGGATATCTTTCCCTAACATTTTGAGATCAACTGGGTGATCACCGACGAGTATGGTTCTATATTATACTAAATTAGTAGTTCGTTTTGTACAAATATACATCTCATGTACAAAACGAACTTCTGGGAGTTTCTTGTCAGCGATATACATTATTCAGACACATATAAGTATGCATTCGAAACCAATTACATGTTAGATCTTCTGAATATGTTATATTTGAACTATTATCAGGTATTAATGGAGCAGTGAAACGTTGACACCAACCAAATCTTGCCGATTGCTGGATCAGAAAAGCTCAACTATAAAAACTGAGTACAACAACTTGGTTCTATTTTTTTTAATGTTCTAATCTTCCATAGGGCTAAGTTTAGTAGTACATATTTTATCGAATTACGTTTCTCGTTTCAATCGTTATGCAGGACCAATACTTATAGTTCATTTTGAGACAATTGGCTTAAAAATTTTTGTTGTGTAGACCACGTATCCACAGCTGATAATTTCGCCGTATACCCGAACTTAATTTACCCTTCCACTTTGGGCCATTAATTGCACCAACCCCTTATTGACTGTATTTTTATATTCCGCGTATTTTTATATTACCTTACTAATTGACTGTATTTTTATATTCAGCGATATTCTCTCATATTTTCTAGGAAATACGTACAATTCAAATGTGACGTGCGCGTTAGAAAACAAAAAAAAATATTTTCTTTTTGACAGTTTATTCCAAATTTTCTATATACATACATAGATACATTGATTTGAGCCATCCTCTCCCCTTGCTCTTCCTCCACCTACCAATTAGCAGACAATTTGATTTGATATATTTCGGCGCCAGCCTGCGCGCACGAATTTGGCTAGCTCTCTTCGGTTGGCTAGAGACCTTCGGGCTCGGTGTAACAATTGGGGGGGGGGGGGGGTATTGTGCTGAATATAGAAACTTGTTACACTAGGAGCTTTTAAGGAAAAACATGAAAGTGGCACTAACCTGTATTTCCACGTGTCACCCTCTTGTCTCTCTCTATCGCTCGTTCCAGAGCGCTTCTCCTTGTCTAGCAAGCACCGCGGTCGCTCGAGTTCCACTTGTCGATCCTCTTCGCGTGACACTTGACACGACCCACCTTCACCTTCACTGACAACGTGATTCACCACTTGTTTAGTTATCCTCTATTTTTCTTTCACTGTACTTTCCACTTTATTTTCATGTTTTTATTTTGTTTTTCTACATTTCTTATTGTTTAAATGATCCCTGTTGCTTCCTCCAGTTATCTTCAACCTCTTCTCTAGATCTATCGCCTCGCAACACTCAAGCAAAAAAGCCCTTTCTTCGCCGACACGCATCACCTTGTATCACTTTCGACACGGTTCATCGAGCAATACCCTTTCTTCTTTTTTCTCACGCCTTCTATGTTTTAGCACAAAAATTCAGCTATGGTTACTTATGGAGATGCAACCAACTAGTTTCACATTTGGCTGACGTATCAGTGATTGTTTACTGTAAAACGTCTCTTATATTATGGGTGTTCGGCCGGCCAATGCTCTTATGTGTTAATCCTATTTGTTTGATGTTAGGTGTATGTGGCTGGCCATGTCTCTTCATATATTACAGGTTAGTACCCAAGGAAAGGACGGGATTGGATACATGCACCGAGGCATCCTCGACCAACCGGACAAAGGTATGAAGCTTTTATTTTGCCTATTAATGTTTAATTCTAATATTGTCTTTTCTTTTTCAGACCCCGTTTCAACACTAAGTAGAAGAGCAGAACTTTTGAATTTAGCCATATTTTGTATCATCACTATAAAGGCTCGTATAAAGATGATCTGTTTGTGAACGTTAGGTCAACATAATATGGTGTGGCGTTCACAGCAAAGTCTTTATAACTCCCATTAGCTGTCACGTTCACAGGTATCTGAGCCTAAATACCATTCTCATATCCTACATTGGAGACCCCGACGATCCTGTTTGATCATAATACATCAATGACCTTCGAAATACGACCTCCCAACATTGACAAGTGCCACGATTTAGCTAACATACCTCTTATTCCAACATGGACTCTCAACAAATAGCACATGCACCCTGTACCCAGCATACATACACTTCAAAATGAATCAAACATTGCACTCGAAGGGGGAAACCACTTTCGGATGGAAATGTGGCGTTTTGTACACAAAGTAATCATAATTCACACAAATATAATGAACAGACACGCCGCTTATCAAAATCGATTCAAACTATTAAGTTGGCAACTAAGTAATTGCGGGTTTTTTTAGAAAATCAAAGACAATTTTTTCATGGAACTAAATAATTTTGTTCTGTAATGTACTGCCCATTTTGATCAATGACCTTTTACCATGTTTCAGGCAGCATCATAGTCCCACATTTATAAAACTTCTGATTTTTATTAGCAACAAAGTGAATCAGGTTTTGTAAAGATCGAAACAAAAAAATAAACAGATGGCGCTAGGTCAAGACTATATGGTGGGTGTAGCAAAACATCCCAACCAAGCTACAATAATTTTTGACGAGGGACCAAAGATGTGTATCGAGTTTTTGAACATAACCAAGTTGTGTTAAGTGATTTTCAATGCATGTATGTGATGCATGAAGCTTCTCAGCAATCTCAAGTGTTGTCCTGTGACGATCCGAATCGATTATTGCTTTGATTAGGTTGTCATCAACTTAAACTGGATGACCAGAGCGTTTTTCATCTTTGAGTGAAAAATCACCAGAATGATATTTGGTAAACCAATTTTGACACTGCCCTTCTTTTAGGGCTTCGTCACCATAAACAGCACATAACTTTTTGTGAGCTTGCGATGCGTTTTGCCCTTTGCAGACTTTCCGTTTTCCAACGAACGCCAAACGAAAACAATGAAACCGATCAAAATACTTTTTTTACTCGCAACATCTGTACAAACAAAATTCATCATCCATCAAGTTCACTGACATATGCCTAATGAGATTTGATCACACAGCCATTCAATGACGTCATCAGATCGAAACCGGCCAAGCGAATCAACGTCACAGAATACACGTACATAAGTCATTCACTACAAAGAGACTCTCGACCTCTCAGCGCCCTAGCTATCAATAAATGCCACATCCGGAGTTCTAGTATAACTCCCATCACGTTCACAGGTATCTCAGGAAACCATATCATTATTAGATCCTACAATGTTTGGAATGAAATCGATTAATTTTACCTTCGATGTTGGCCACTGCTTCGCATTATGACTGCATTATGATTCCTCGACACGTGACTTTAAGAATACACTATACATCACTATTTCAAAAAAAAAATTAAGACTATTTTTAGATCAGTTTGGATGTAATAAATGACACACAAGCTTTTAGTAAATTAGTTCACCTCTATATTTCGGGACTTCCTAATATAATAACCTGTCATTAATCAACTACCTGCCAACTTAACTCCAACAGTCTTCCGACAACCTGTCACTCGAATATGGCAGCACGCACACAACGTATATATTGTGCCACACCGACTTCATATTTCGAAGTGCTTCCACTAATTGATTTGTTTCCAAGAAACTTCGCTTTATGGTGGTTACACGAAAATCCATAAAACATATAGATGAAGAAGCATATATGTATACACATTATGATGTTAAAAGTAATATGTACGATAGATTGACTATTATTACCGTTCAAAAATGAAAACTTATGTACCATTTTCCTAAACAAAAAAAAAATAAAATAAATAAATTTCCCCATTTTACCTTCAAACATTTATCATGGTTTAAAAACAATTTATCATTTTCCCAAAAATGTTACATTATCATCAACATCATATCTATCTATACATATATGAATGTGTTTACGGTTGATATGGAGTTATATTACTTGAAAATTTGTAATTTTTATTGAAATAACTGTTACAGCAACAACAAATAAAAGGAAAACTGGAAAATATTATAGGGCTACACTATATACTGTGTGTGTATGTATGTACCACAAGCCCGCAGAAGAAAAACCATCAAAAATAGAAAATTAAATTAAAGTAAAATTTTATATTTATTGTTGTTGTTGTGAATTTTCATCTTTTTCTTTGTTGTGGAAATAACAGACCGGGAAAACCAGGAAAAACTTATTTTTAATGGATGTAGATGTAACAAATATACTATGTGAAAAGCGGGAAGCACGTTAGATGAAATTAAATGTGGTTTTTAGAAAGCATGATTTAGCATTTTGTATAATATACATACTCAGTTTTGGCTGCGTATATGTGTATGTGTACAAAAGTTATAATATGTATTGTATATGAGTCAGGATATTTGGGGCAGTTGTTGTGATATTCGACAGTATGTACATATTTTGATTTTTTCTTAAATTAATTTTTCATAAATAGCACAAAATTCATCATCGTCATTATCCCATATACATATCGATATACTCGTATCTCGTTGAATAGACAGGATCGACAAAATGTTTAAACTTCGGCATATATGAACGGCATATACAGCCCTTAAAAAATATATATACACAAATAATTTGCATACTTTAGGTCTTTTATGTTAACTCAGCAATACATAGTTTGTGTATACCGGCTGTATATGCGGTGTATATATTGAGGGGTAGTTTTGGTTTGATACGTTAGCAATAAAAACTTTTTATGCGTATTCAGGAAAATGTAATAAAATTATTAATAAAATCAAATGGAAAGGTATATATGCTCGATACATACCTTTGTGTGTACATACATATATGTGCTGGGAAAAAGCTGGTATTGGAAATGAACTTTATAAATTATATTATTGCAGCCATTAAAACGATTCAACAATTTTTATAGTACAAACAATATAAATATGTATATTATGCCATGTATATTCATTGTAATTTTCAATGAGCTTTTTGTTAACTTTTGTTATATAGGAGCTTTGAAATTAGAAATTATACTGTTGGCATTAACTATATACACTTCAGCTAACAATAAGATATATAGCTTCGATATGCGACTGAACATACAAATAAAATACAGTAAAAGCTCTGTTATCCGTTAAGCTTGGGGATGAGATAATTAAAACATAGAAAAAAATAAAACTTTGTTATAATAGGAATTCAAACAAACCAGCTTGTGATCAAGTGGTACCTTTGGTACTTGTACCTCTTCATTAGAATCTGAGCTTAAGTTCTCTGTTGCGCTAGTTTTGTAACACTTTCGATAAGTTGTTCTGTCGTAGTTTTTTCGTTATGATCGTGATGCAACCAGTCAGCAATTTCATACTCTAAAATTTTGTTTGAATTAGAATTCTAGTTTCGTTTCCACAAGTTTTATTGTACGGCACATTGTTGCTACTTGGCGTCTGATTATTTGTTCTAGACATTTTATTTTGTGTCCTCCGTCACTGAAGGTCAAAGAAAGATGGAACAACATGAAAGGTTGGTCGGCCTATCGATTCTAAACTCAACAGGAAATCACACAGGGATGTGTTTATTCTCACCACTGATTGCAATCAGATGCTGAAAATCTCTTTTGAATCCTGCCCCTATCGGGCATCGAACCCGGTACCTAAATCACTACCAGTACCAGCAATCCCGGTAGCAGCAATCATTTCTCAACAACCATTCGGTTGAATTAAAGATGTCACTTTAGGCGGTAAGCATATAACAACGAAATTTCCTCATTCGGATAATAGCTCACATGTTGAAGCGCGAAGTTGTGAAATCTGAGGTTGTGAAATACGATTTAACAGATGGTATAAAATTTGATTTCAATCAGTAATGTGTCTCGGTGCATCCAAGCATTCGACTGGGATTTATATACTACCGGTGCGCCACTGCTATCTTTCAATAACAAACTAATAGTTCCAACCGATGTGTTTTTGCTGCATTTGCAGAACACAGAATTCTTATTCGCGGTTTTTTAGGTTTAAAGCCAGCAGCTAATGCTTTCCCTGTTCCAGGTAAAGAAGAGTTTTGTTAGAATCGCCCGGTTTCTTCAGTATTATATACCTGTTCTCTTGCTGCGATTTTATCTGTTGATTTCCTTCGCCTGAAACATTAAATGTTTGGATACCATGCCTTGACTAACCGTCCGTTAGTAGCACGTCAAACAAAAGAAAAAACATAATTTTCCTTATGAAAGAGAAAAAGCGAACAAATCATAACAATTTAAATTCCGGTTAACTGAGTGTTTCAGTTAATTGTATGCCGGATAGTTGAGCTTTATTGTAGGATATTTCAGCTAATTAAAAACTTAGTTGATATTGCATTCCAGACAAGCTTTAAAATATATTGTTATCTTCAAGTAGAGTCTTAGGCTGTGGTGAAGTATTTGAAGATGTAATGAATAATAAAATAACACCGCATACTTATGGTTCGAGACAATACATTAGATGAAGAGAATGTAAATTGAATCAGTAGAAAGGGGAGGATTTTAATCAGGGCCAATAGATAACAAAGGTCCGAAAACAAGATTTTTCTCTCAACATGCTCGCACTTGAGCAGGATGATTTATCATCAGAGAGGATCGAAGGTAAGTGAGAAAGGGTTGGTCCTAAAATATATTGCTAAAATAGAACAATAAGAAATAAAATAACTGTGTGACACTTCGTATTATAGAAGAAATAAGTTTTAGCATCAGATGCTGAAATCCACTGTTGGGCGTGTTAATTACACGATGTAATTTACACGGGTTTTACATGTAATTATTGTAACAAAAGCACCATCTGTAAAAAAATCTTTTTACTCATAGTAATTTTAGATATTACCAAAAAAAGAACTCTCACATGCATACATGACAAGATTCTAATATGACAGATATAAAGCCTAGACATCTCTTTTTTTTCATTCAACATGTAGTTACCAAAATTGTAACCCAACACTGGAGAACAGATGTGAACCCATTGATTTTAAGCCTCAATCACAAAGATATCATCAGCATATGAAATAATTTTTATAGGATTCCCGGGCAGCGTCTAAATGAGAAATGCATTATCGGCTCATATGAAAATACAATTTAAAGTGGGATCCATCAGTGGGATAGTTGGTTTAAGAGTTTTCGTAGATGACATGCCATTTCAACTAAACGGACGTATATAGACCATTATTTAGTCTTTGAACTGAAAAAAACTTAATCGAAACATAAAAAAATCATTTTAAAATTTATAATGCCGATGAAACGGGGTTGTTTTGGTGTTTACTTCCGCAAAATATTTAAGCTTATAAATTAGGACTGATATAAAGAACAGATGCAGATGGATCAAATTAACTAAGTATAGTTTGACAATCACATCAACCAAAGGATCCTAATATTGCATGAATATTTTCCCACTTCTTGGACGATTTCCGGAAAAAACATTTTAACTGGTAACGACTGTTATTAAAATGACCTGGTGAAAATTATCTTCGAATATTGCAAGATAGAAAAAATTACAACTTAATTTTTAAAACTCGGTTTATTATAATTATGCGTCAGCATGGGAACATTTTGAACAAATGGCTGAAACATTTCTTTTGAAAAGATAGACGTGCGACACATTCATTTAGCTTTGACGAATTCTGAAATAAACGTAGTCACTAAAATAACGTTCTCAAATGGTTAGAAGAAGATGAAATTAGGACTGAAGCAGATAAAGCCAATAAAATGACAATGAACAAATGCTAGCAGAGTTTGAATCCGATAAAGGCCAAGTAGATAGAGAGCCAACAATAAATTTGTGGTTTTTCAGATCACATTTGAATTAGGGACCAGGGAATTACTTATATCGATTCGCTCTTCAACTGATGTAGGGTTGTATTCTTATTATTATCATGTTCGAGCCTTTAGAAAAAAATAATTTAAAATTGCAAGCAGCAGTTTTCAATTTTTTTTCCTTAGAACTACAGATCCAGAGCCGAGTATATTTTAGCAATCAATCCGTTGGTCGAAGATATCTCATCTTCAGCGGATGGAAATTAAACATGTTGAAACCGTTTGTATTTCAAAACATGGAGATTTAACCGACTATCGTCGGTTTTCCGATTCGTCGTTCCCCAATTTGTCTAATCGAGGTTCTACTATGCTTGACATTTTTGATGAAATCATAGTTGGTAGTTATCGTTTTTTTTATCCATAAGAGGAGTGATTTGCAAAATAATATAAGGATCTTTTTGATTGAGACTTTATAGATTAGCTGTTCGGTATTGTATCGACAATATCCGATTTTATTTTTATTTTTTTTAATTACGAGTCCAACGACAAGCTCTTCTTATAATATAAAAATAGGTTACTGAATCGTATTATCAGGTATATCAAAACTATTTCAATGGTCGTATGAGTCAATGGTCTATTATGATTTGAGTACGTAGTATATGTAGAAGTGGTCGAAACAACAGCAGTTTTGGATCAAACTTTTATCGAGATTTTATCTCTTCGATGCCTCGGAGTGTAATGATAGTGGCTTTCAGCTTGAGAACTAATAACGAAATAAGGAAAGATATAATACAAAACAACGATAAAATCAACATCGTGGGAATGCAGCACGTGAATCATGTACAAATGTAGTATAGAGAAGCACCACTACATTGACTGTTCCTAGTAGAATAGAAAGCACAAAAATCCATCCACGGTTGGGCGTGTAAATTACACGATGTAATTTACACGGTTTTTCACATGTTAATTTACATGTGAATCACATGTAAAATTACTTGTGTATTTTAGGTAAAAATTGCCGCACCATCTCTTATTGATAAGATATGATATGATATGATAGGAGAAGTACAAGCCAACAAGTTACGGTGATCCTAGATATGTTACCATAATCCTGGAGTACATTCAGCAGAGTTCCAAATGGATATCTGAGAATTATTTATTCCAAAATTATGCGGGCCCATGCCCTGCCTGCATCTCAACATAAGGTTTAGGAAAAGGAATGTTAATCACAGAAACGACTAAGGTGATAATCCACAGCAGTCATTGCAAAACTACATTATTAGTAAATTATTATATATTTTTAGTATACTTATTTTCACATTTGGATTTGAATTTGTTAGTTTTGTTAGTTGGATAGGATATGAGTGTTCTTGGTTCATCATATTACTGAATGATGAAGTTATTACTGAAGCATTTGTCTTTTATTTGGGTCATCTCATCATATGCTGTTAGTCATTGTTATCCCTATTTCCATCCATCCACCAGTTACGCGAGGGTTGTTACGTCTTAATGACCCGACAGCAATATATATTATGATGATCTATTTAACCTCGGTTATGTGCTTCAGTGAAATTATAAATAAATCGGTATATTGATGTCATTATAAGCTACCTATGTGCAATTTACTCTTGTCTGTTTATATTGGGATATTATAAATTCAGTTCCATTCATACTATTATTAGTATATGAGTTAATCATTATTCCACTGTTAGTGTGCTTATCTGAATAGCTGCAATTATGGTAAACGATTCAAACGATTCAGGATATTTATTGATTTATGAGTTATATAGTAATTTTACTATTATTTAAGCAAGATAATCGTTTGATCGTAAATACTATCCAGCAGCTATCATTTTAGTTCTCTATTATGTTTCAAAAAATCTTAAATAAATTATCGTTATAATCCTCTCAAATAATTCCCCTCTGAGGTATACATCTGAGCTACAAACAACATTATCAGCTATTATTTATATTCATGTCATTTTTTCCAACTTTATGATTATCTTCTCCATTAATAGGGTTAATGATATGATATCATATGACAGGAGAAGCACAAGCCAACCAACCACGGTGATCTAAGGTACGTGACCACATTCCTAGAGGACACCCAGTAGAGCGCCAAAAGTTTCAGAAAGTTTTAAAGTATGTAAGAGGATCTATGCAGCAAAAATGTCACTTACTAAAGTAAAAAAAAATCTTTGGTCAAGACCGCCGACCAATCTTAAGCATGTCTCTCAAGAAATCCTATCCATTTACACCTTTAAGTAAATAAATGAAAATATTATTCATTGAAATAATAAGACAAAGGTGATGAAGAGTATATACCAATAGTATAAAGGACATATATAAGAACTTTACGAATAACGTGCTATTTACATAATATGAGTAGGACATTGAAATGTATACTGTAATGTGTATATTGGCGTTTTCAACATCTTAACCAATACCACTTGTCAAATTACATTGAATGTACATATGTATATAATTGCCAATTTTTACAACGATTGCACAATGGCGGTGATCGCGTTAAAATTAAAAATCTCTAAAATCTCTTCTACTAGTATGCCATTGTACATACATAAAACAAAATATGAAAAAACATTTAAAGGTAAGGGAAGTATATAACGTTTATTAAGTTAGAATTATATAAAGAGCGAATTATTGCATGGGGTAACCAAACGAGACAAAACAAAAGACTCGTCGCTTGCAATCGTTTTCATCCGAATATTGAAATGTGATATAAAAATGTTGTATATAAGATACCAACACAAATACGTTATATATTATAATATATATAAAAAGCAAGAACCAGACTAAATGTTATTTAAAAATATTAAATAATATAATAACATAATATAAATATAATAATATAATATAATAATGATACTCATCTGCCATCAGATTTTAACATCACACATGACACACATACAACCAATGCATTTATTTAATTTAATTTAATATAAACAGAAATCGAGCGGAAAAAACACGTCTACTCGGTATGAAGATCAACACAACACACTCGCCGCGCCATCTCTTATTAAATCTAATTGAAACGAAAGCACCATCTGTTAAAAATTATTCTTACTATTTTACGAGTAGAATTTGTGAAATAATTAACTGTGTGCTATTTTTTCGACCACATAGTGAATGTCACAATAATTTTTGATTTAGATTAAAATTATTAACAGGTTAATTTCGTTAAAAATCATTTTAACTGGCTCAGGTGAAGGTGAAAAAATCACTTTCCAATTTATAACGTTGACTTGAAAACTAGCTCATTTTACGCATTTATCTATGTTAATTTATAATGAGCACAGCGAACTGTATTGGTAAATTTTTGACATTTTAAAATAGATGGCACTATAATGATGTTGTCTTTGTTTTTTACACATAATTTACGTTTTATACATAATTAACATAAAATATTGTTGTTTTTTACATAATTTACATAAAATATGTAAACAACTTTATTTACATGTAAAATCCATCTCAGTTGTATATATGGAACTACTTCTCAAATCGCCATATTGGACCGATATATAGTGTGTCTGTTTTTATCTCTGTAATATTTTTCGAAAAATAACTGATTCGCTTATAAACGTCCGACTTTTCGACATTATAATAGGTCTGATTTACGTGGAACCATCTCTCTTCATCTTACCTCTACCGGGAATATACCTCCCGCCCCAAATAATGTTGTAAGTTTGTTAAGCCAAACTTACAAATTCCCCAGTGGGGGTTATGCCAAAAGTCCCTTTATTTTGGTTACCTTCATTTTGATCAGGGCTTGAGGCTTCAATAATCCGGACACGAACCGAGGAGAGTCTTAACAATATCATTAGGTACGGCAATCTGCAAACAGCACTCCAGTCTGCCGAATCAACCAGTATTTTGTTTACAAATATACATGGATAAAAAACAGCAAGAGATTATTTCAATTGAAATAAATATGTTTTCCAAAATCATATTATCATAAAATGATTTTATGTTAAGTTTATGGAAATCATATTATTTCCGCTATATAAAAGTTTAAAGACATATACCAGATCACAAAAAACTAATTTCATATTCAACAAAGTATGGTTGGTATACACATATGTATGTATGTTTGAACATTCGAATAGAAAAATATCGACAGCAAAAACTGAAAAAAATCACTTGTTGATTCTGATTTTCCATCCTTTCATCATTCATGAGCATATACATACTCGTATTATATCAAAAACGGATAATTTTTTAATGTTGCCCAACTATCCCTAAATATATTGTACGATGTATCTCGTACTCCATGTGATTGAAGTTACAGAGCTTTTACAACCAAAAAAATCCAACCGGACATTAAACTTTTGAACTTGATTTGAATAACAATGTTCAATATCATCATCATCATCGGTTTGATTTTATTTTTTTTTAATTTCTTAACAAACATATTTAAGATGAATATAAAGAAGAAGATCGAAATTTGTTAATGATCCGCGGTTTGTTCTTTCGATTTTTTTTTGGCGTTCTTAGTTTATGTACCGTGCGTGTATCATTCCTTGTTTGTTTCAAATGATTTATTTTATTAAATGGTATATGTGTTTAATATTGTAATTTATTTAAGATCAAAACTGTTAACCAACAAAAACAAAACAAACGGCAATAAAATATCAAGAAAATGGTGTTTTAATCATTAATCATTTTGATATAATTAAAAATAAATAAACAATATATTATGTCATAACTCATAAAATTGTGTATATGTTAGAGTGAATGATGGTCCATACCTACCTTTGGTGCGGGTCAGCACTAAGCATATACTTATAATTGGTAACAAAATCACCAAGTTAGCAATTTCGCTGCCATAGATAGAATGGGCCATCACGCTTGTTTTCTAGACTCGGACTCGATACCGTGTTTTGTAATCAGGTATATAACAACAACCACGGACGACTGTCAAATTAAAATATGCGTAAACCATAGGTGGCTATTCTTTTGAGTTTGGTGTATAAATTTGTGTGCAGGAGCTTTCCTTTTGTTCATTTGGTGAGCGTACAATATGCGTATGTAAGTTCATTTGTTTCGCATTTTCGGTGCAATATGTCACCTTGTAATCGTCGTGAATACTAAAGTGATCGAAATCATAAATGAAAGAGACTGATTGTAGTTCTGTTCTCAAACTCCATAAATGAACTGGAATAAATTAAATGCAGTACTCAGGGCAGTGAATATAAAAATTATGGTTCAATCTTGTAATTGAATCGTTAGTCGCCAATGTATAGAAAAAATAACATTCCTCAACCAATAAAACGAGTAGTGGAAGCAATATTTTTATTTATTTCACACTCTTTCATAAACTCGTATTTATCCTGATACATATTATGACCCTTTCGCAAAAATTCAAAACGACATCTCTTTTGACTAAAACTAGTACAATACCAAATGTTTATCCTCCTCCACAACCAAACACCTTTGTTTACCATGATTTAATCTCACTCTCTCCATTGTTCGAACCATTCTTGTGTTGCCTTTTATCTCCCTGAAAAGGCTTTCAAAGGGTTTTTCAAAAGCTCGCTATTCTACCCAAAGTACTTCTTTCCTTTAACTTGGCTCTTTTGTCTAAATTGATTCTGCCATTTATTTCCTAAAGTACACGACTCCGTTTTGCATGCATATAAGCTCTTTCAATATATGTGACGGTATTCATTGAAAAATAACCTCGTTCCCAGAAAACTTAGGTACTCATACAGATTTTCTACATGCACATTTCCCTGAGTACCATTTAGGAAATCAGATAAAAGTACTACTCTCCTCCTTTCTTCATTCAACGCCATCTTGATTCCTTCAATTATTCCAATCAACTTGGAATTGATCATACAAATACTATCATTCAGTTTCAAATTTTTCTGTTTTTTAATGATTGAATGCAGATTCATACACCCATCCAATCCGGACTTACACTAGTATCTGTATACACCTTAGTACGTATGCAAAAAATTTCAAAAGCATCATACAAAACTCGTGCTCCACCGATAACCCATTCATCATCGCTTTTGTTGTATGTCCAAAATGAAAGCCCACCAAAAAATTGTTGCCCTCACCGGTCGAATTTTAGGACAATATATCAATATTTATTTATCAGACAGTTATTCTTTGTAAGCTCAATGGTGAATCACCCAATTCAGACCACAGAGTATGAATCGAATTAATCGCCTCCAATACTCTGGTACATGCGTTCTCAACTTGCATTAACTTTACAAATCCACCCTTTGATCCGTCACCATACACGCTTAATCCATACGAAATTTAGAAAGACACAAGCGCATTTTATAAGGTACACTCGGATGAGCTGATCATTTAGGTTTATGTTAACCTTAAAATTTAGTCTTTTGTCGATCCAGATTCCCAAACACCTAGTCATAGCTTCATGCCTAATTCGCTCATTATATTTATGCGCATCTATACTAACTTTTGAAAAGCCATACTACAACATTTTCTTGCATTCACATGTAGATTCAGTTCAGTCAAAATTGTGTTACCTGAGCTTGATTGGGTCTCGCATTTCAGGAAAATTTTCAGGATGACTCTATCGAGCTCGTATACAGATTCAAGAGCATTCATAAGTTTCGTAGACCAACGTCAACTGCACCTCCAATAGGTAACCTCTTCCACACACTAATAATTTTCTGTCAGTCATAAATCATGACACCCATTTACAAATTTTTCCAAGGAACCTAACCTCGCAAGAATTTGGCATAGTTTACCTGGCAGGAGAAATACCAAATTCGATTAAAAATTGTACTAAGTTCAAAATCAAATACTTTAAGCGAAAATTCCTAAAAAAAGTGCGCTGTAGACAGGATTCGAACCTGTGCGGGTAGAACCCAATGGATTTCAAGTCCATCTCCTTAACCACTCGCACACCACAGCTTTCAAATGCTGCCTGGAATAAACGCATGTAAATAAAATGCCATTGCACTCTTTGTCTTATACATATAATTTAGCTTTATATGCTTTAGCAAGTCTGTCAACCCAACTGTACAAATGTCAATAGCGATAACATTAACAAGAACAAAGATGTCGTTTGAATAAGAAATGAAAATATATAATTGTATCGGTTCTATGGTGTAATGGTTAGCACTCTGGGCTCTGAATCCAGCGATCCGAGTTCAAGTCTCGGTAGAACCTATTTTTTTTTAAAGATTTTGCGGTAAATAAAAATTAAGCTTTGCATGTCACTCGAAATAATCTTATTAGGCATGTAATCTGAATTTGGTGGTGATTGCTGCAACGCTATCTCTTGAACACTGTATCTCTTAGCTGATTCCAGACAAGAGACCGTTGGTACAATGCAATTTTTTCCATATAACTTTAGTCAGCTTTCTTGACCTACTTATGATGAAACTGTGAACGAATCAAGCTCGTGAACTACGATAGCTTCTGTTTTATTTGAGATTTTGGCTTCTGACAACAATAAGAACTGCGGCGAGTGATGCTTTTGGCGAAATACGTTCATAATGGTGATTCTATGTATCTCTTTAAAATATGTGAGTTACATTTTGTCTGTAAGAAATCTTTTTTGAAACTATACGGATATTTAATTGTGCTTTTCTTAGTATTTTTGGAACTATATCGCGGTTTATTTAAAGCATAATGCATAAGACATCTGCGCTTAATTAAACGTCAGCAAGCCTAATTAGCCCGAAATTAATAAATTCTTAAGTCTTAGCTTGATAAACAATCCTATACCACCCATTAGATTTGTGGTTCATGGTGTAAACCATTTTCGTGGAAAAGGCTTTCTTAGGTAAGGCTTTCGTACCTACTATATCTACAAAAGGCTTTTTTGCCGTAGATTATTTGATTACAGGGTTTGAGTTGCTCAAACATTAAGTGTGCTATTATGTATGGACTACTTTTTTGTTGGCCTTGGAGTTGGAAATTGAAAATGGATTTGCCATTTATACAACAGGTTGATGGTTCAAGTGGCGCTTAGAATGTTGTCATTATCCGTTCACTTTACTTTAAATTGAGTTTGGAGACCAGTAATAACATATTTTGAATAATTTTGGTTTGAGATTTTTGAACTTTACCATACTGTTAGTTATCTAGCAAAAATCTGTAACTTTGCTTTGTGTCAGTGGATTAAAGGTGGATTTTATACTCTATCAATTCTTAATAATTGATTAAGGACATGAAGCTTGTTCTCTTAAACAAGGATACAACATTTTGTAACAACAAATATAAATTAACTCGACCTAGAGTTTGCGGAGGCTTACTCGTATACGATTAAGTGAGCTTTGTTTCGGATAATCAACAGACTCTCGCAGTATATGGAAACATTTAAGCATCGTTTTGTTAACCGGATTCCACTTTAGCTTGGAATCTCAATCCACTGCTATTCAATTATTCTACATATGAGTCCACTTTGATGTGATTCACGGCATGGTATTGTACCATGAAAGTTAGAATCAATCTTATGAAGGATTTGCAGGATCCACACTAATAAAAAGCTTTCTCGTGAAAAAACACACCTGAAATAGAAAATTGAAGGTGACTATTGCAAAGAATCAGCCACTGATCTAGCTTTTGCATCATAAATAATTCGGTTTTGTTTGTTCATTTGTATCATTAGAATGTGGTTTGGACCCGAAACTCTTCTCCGGTACAGGCAAAATTAACAAAGAGTACCTGCAGAATCCATTGCTACAACACAGCATATAGGACTGGATAACGAAAATAGATCAGTTTTGTACTCTGATTTAGAGAAATATTACCAACAACACCTCCAGCGTAATGGAATTGGAGAAATACCTTTTGTATAGTGTCTCTACCAAAATAAGAACCCGCCAACTATCCCTCTAATTTATTTGGTAGGAGAAAAAATTTTCCAAGTTCAATTAAACCACTGTAACATCTGTATAACACATGGGTAACTCCAATATTTCATATATATATATATATATATATATATATATATATATATATATATATATATATATATATATATATATATATATAAATATATATATATATATATATATATATATATATATATATATATATATATATATATATAAATATATATATATATAAATATATATATATATATATATATATATATATATATATATATATATATATATATATATATATATATATATATATATATATATATATATATATATATATATATATATATATATATGTGTGTGTAGATTTAATAATAGATTTATAGTGCAGACTTTAGCTCAAAGTCTAGAAATGCCATATAAAGTTTCAAGCCGAATCAAACGTTTCACGTTCGATTCGAAATGCTTAGACCACATATAATACTCACGATACAACTTATAGGAAAACGCTCGTCAATATCACATACCTTGTCGATGCATCTTATATTTTGGCGGCAGCCCAAGTGTTAAATAAAGTAATCTTGCAGACAATGAATATTTTTTGTACACTATACACTAACATATATCGTTATTATAATCTTGCAAAATTTTATAATCGCGCGATAAAAAGTTACGTCTTCAGACCATAAATAATAAAATAACAAAAAAATTGTATGCATCTTCCACTTAGGCCGGTATATAATCGTAAACAAGCGCTAACATAGTGAAATTAATCACCGGACAAATATAAATATGAATTTAATGGTTCCAAATTCCGTTGACATTTATACTGCTGCACACATTCGTCCAGAATTGGGTAGCCAGACAGGTAATATTTTTATTTTGGTTTAATTTTGCAATCATCATAAATTTACCAAATAAAAACTTACATATTTCATTAATATATAAATAAATATAAAAATAAAAATAATAATAAAATAAAAATTAAGTTATTAACGACGAACTAATATAAATAAAAGTTAAAAGTGTTAATCTTCCCGATTAAATCATCTTTGGGTGTTTTGAGTTCACTTCCAAAAAATATGTATATAGGGTGCTCCAATAATCGATAGAAATTTGACATATCGTTTATTTTGGTTATGGCAACACTAATGTCCTATCGTCATCGTGCATCGGAAATGAATAACAGTCGGTCTACCATGCATCGAATTCTGCGTTTAGATCTTTATTTGTGGCCATATTTAAAGTTCGACTGGACCAGACAATATAGTGCCGTGACCGGCCACTTCAATATTGAGTCGATGTCTCGAAGCGACTTGATGAGAATTTTGCTCAAAAAAAATCTTTTTTTTTTTTTTTTATTTTTTTTTTATATTTTATTCTATGCTATCTTTTTTTGGGGCTCAAGGCTCTCCCAGCTCTTTCGCGGTTCGCTTATTTACGTCCTACTTTACGCCTTAACGGCCAAATCGAGGACGTACGGCTATAGGTCCGATTTTCGTAGAACCATCTGCGCATTGCATAGCTCCATGCCAGCCTATAGTACTGACATGGAAGATGGGTCGGCCCATGAGTTCTGCACTCCAACAGGAGGTCATAGATGTGTTCATTAACACCACCGATCGTAATCAGATGGTGAAAAATCCCTTTTGCATCCTGCCCTTATCGGGATTCGAACCCAGTACCTCCCGCTCCAACTGCCACAGCTTTAACCACTGAGCCACCTGGGCGGTAAAAAAAAAAAATCTTTTCGTACGAGTCTCATTTCCTTTTCGGTGGGCTAGTAAACAAAGAAAATTGTTACATTTAGGGACCGGAAATTCGACAAGGATATGTGGAGAAGTCAATGCAGCCATTACGTGTTACTGTTTGGGGCGACTTTGCTCAGAAATTGGCCCATCCGAATTGAATCCGCCATTTTGGTTTTATTAAATTAAAAAATGTTTACTTCTTACTTGGGCACCCTGTAGATACCTATACTATAAAAATTATGCATACATAAAAAATAAAAATTATGATTATTACATTAAATTATTTATATAACATTAATTTTTTATTTAAATAAACAAAAAAATCTGATTATAGATTTTTGCGAAATGTAATTAAATCTCAGTGCGATATCGACAATATAACACCATTTGTGTGTTGGAAATAAAATTAAAATTTATTTATTTAGTCTTTTGTTTTTTTGTTCATAATTTTAATTTAATTTTATTTTTAAAATTAAAAATATCATTTTGCAAAAAAAACCAATAATAATTTGCCTCGAGATATTATACTTTGTTATCTCTGGCGAAAATCTGTTGTGCAAACTGCAATTATTTTTTTTTGTGCACAGCACAAACACTATATATAATTATGAATGCTGTTGTGACAATGTAATTTCAACAGACTTCAACTGTGATACGTTTATCGTTGAGATCTGTTAAATGTTGGTTCGGGTTGTCTTGTATATATAAAGCAGCATGCTTATAGTCATTCTCAACAAGTTTTATGTTATGACGGGCATTATTTTTTTGGTACAGGGATTTGTTTCATATTTGAGAGGAGGGTAGTGTGCACTATGTGATATCATCGTCCAAAGCATGTGTTAATTTGAAGACATTGTTTCAACTATTAAAAAACATGTATGGTCGAGAAGAAAATTGCTTTCATCGCTTTCCCAAGATATTGCAATCAGACAAATATGTTTTCTACTTCATCTACAAAGTGCTTTTTGAATCATCCTATAGAAGCTAATTTTAGCTCTATTCCTTGGAATAGCATTTTTTGCTTGATCCTTCTACAAATCAGATTCACATTTACAATTAATTATTTATTCGGTTTCGATAAAAGTGTTCTTTTAGAACAGTGATAGTTCATTTAAACCTGCTTCCATGGATGTCTAATGAAATTTCAGATGCAATCAGAATTAGGGCAGATAAATTTCGCTCATAGAAGAGTTTCGGATATAGGCAGACATTTTTAGTTTACAAACAAGTTCGCAACAGGCTAGTAAGATTGATTAGGGCAGCCAAAAGTAATTTTTCAAAATAAACTTTCATCAACAAATCTAGGTCTTGACGATATAAATTCTTATTTTATTGGCTGGAATTCTACTTTCTGAGAAGTGTTCTAATCCATTTTTTTTTTCAAATTTTCTTTGAGGCTTTACAGTCTACTAATTGGAAAAATTAAGACGGAACCATCGGGACTTGTTAGAAT
Organism: Tipula lateralis; assembly: GCA_963932295.1. Classification (NCBI taxonomy): domain Eukaryota; kingdom Metazoa; phylum Arthropoda; class Insecta; order Diptera; family Tipulidae; genus Tipula; species Tipula lateralis. The sequence continues at coordinate 34,560,928 of OZ010737.1, forward strand.
TAGTATAAAATTCTGGTGGAACGAATTTCTACCCTAGCAATGAATTCTCAATAAAATAATTTTCCTATTGAGGTGTCCCAAATAATTAGTTATAGTTTACTTACAATGCCTTTCGATCTGGGTTTAGAAATTTTCATGGTACGAATAATGAGCTATTGGATATCAGTGATGATATCCGATGTTGTATGGAAAATAGGGAACTGACTTCTCTCACTTAGATTTTTTTAATGGCTTTTGATTCTTTGCAGCACAACATTCTTTTCAAGAAACTTATAGCACAATTTCCCTTACGGCTGCAATTATTTATCGGATCGTTCATAGTACGTTTTGGTACCTGTTATTCTAAATTTCTTCCAGTAAGGTCAGGTGTTCCTCAATGTTCAGTACTTGGTCCTTTATTGTGTTCTGTGAACTTTAATGACAAAGAATCCTCGCTTCATTATTGTTTCTTTCACTCTTTCGCTGATGGTGTCCAAATTTTTGGAAATGCTAAGATAGATCAGCATTCTATTGTTAGTAATTTTTCTCTGGTACACGAGGATTTAGATAGAATATATAAATAGTTGATTTCATCTTTCACTCGTCACTAGGGTTGTTCTATGTCAAGTCGCATTATCAAGTCGCATTAGGCCAATCTTCGATTATTGCCTGCTCGAAATTCTTCTAGGTTTTTGAATTCGTCATTTTTTGGTAAATTTATTTCTCTATGGAATTTTGTTCCGTTCAATCGATTGCAAATGAGCTTGTACTCAAATTGGGATGTGCGTGCATGTGTTGATTTTTTCAGTAAAGAGGTTTAAGAGATTTTTATGCCTAACGGAAGTAATAATTCTTATACATGTGGCTTCTTAATGTGATTTTCCTTCTTTGACACAAAGACTGATGTTAAGGTTCTCGAATTGTCCTGTTTATATGCATCGTAATAAACGTTAATATTCAGTACCTTAAAAAAAATGTATAAGACTCAAAAGTATAGTATAGTAGTCCAGATTCGTATTTGGCATATTGTCTCCCGAACTACATTATTTTTAGGAAGAGGAATGATGAAGCCACCTTTAAAATATTGGGAATTAATGTTGAACGATACATGGAATATATAGAATCCAAATGAGTGTAACCGTAGTTCCAAAAAGGACTGCTGAATATGCTGCGACTGCTTCTGTGATTTTCATAATTAATTTGTTAAAATTTTGGTTACCCTAATTGGAATGCCAGTCTATCTCTTCCAAGTACTTTTTGCTGTGCTTTTGCTCACTCCCTTACATATTTTCTTAAAAATTATTTATTTTATGTTTTAATTCAACTTTAGAACTCTCCAAATGCTGTAAGCAGCATCATAATATGAATTTGGATCTTATCTTACAGATGCTTCAAAAAGCTACACCATCACTGATTTATATTGGACTTAATAATTTCATATGCAGTAGCACCACTACAGATTTTCAAAAATTTTATTTGTGTACGACTATGTGCTGCTCCATAACGACCATCCCCACAAATTTGTTTAAATTTTAGGAAACACCAAAAATCACAAGTTGCTTGATCCCGGATCTATAGTGCTGGTCGTATTTCTTCGATGCCAGAGATGGCTATAATGTTACTCATATGTGAGCTATCGCGTTGTCATGATGTAAAATGTAGCGCCTCAAATCCTCTTTCTTCCTGTTTTCCAACAAATTTTTGAAATCTTTTGGCAGTCTTCGGTTTATATCATTTGACAGTTACCGTCTGCCCCTTTAAGGGGAATAGCAGCTACCATTTCTGATAAAGTGAAGTAAACTGCCTTAAGTAATGATTTTTGTTGCTATGCGTTTACGGGTGGGTTTGCTCCTGTTGAGCTCCATACCATGTACTGTTGGTTGGTTTCGGACTTTACATAAGTTGATAGACTGCCCATTTTCTAACATATTTAAAAAAACTAGCAAACTGCATTCGAGCATCAGATTTCTTCGTGTTTCCCAGGTGAATATTACGGTTAGGTTAGGAGGCAGCCCATTAGGAATTTACCCAAATATTCATGTCTTTTGTGTGCCAAAGCCGGGTATGAACATCGGAGGTGGACTTTTATCTCTTTTTTCTCCTCGTCCATACAGCTTCGGTAAAAGTTATAAGCTTCTAGATCTAGCCTCCTCGCATGTTCTCCAAGTATGCAGTGTCCTGTGAGTATCCCTACGATCGTTTTTACTTCACGTCTTGAAACGGGGTATAAAAAACAAAAGAAAATATCAAATCAGGCATAAATGACTAAGACAAAACCTACCAACCTGTTGTCCGGTTGGTCGGTGATATCTCGGTCCTTGAACGCAATCCAGTCCCATCCCTATAATAATTAAAATTAAAGAAAAACAAGATAAAACAAAGTGGAACTTGGGGTTAGTGGGACCACGTCGTCACAGTGGTAGACATAAAGGAGAATAAGCTAGGAAGGTGTTCGCGCTAAAGCCCGAGGATTGTCAAGTGGAACGCGTGCGATCGCGGTGCTTGTCCAACAGAGAGGTAGACACGTTGAAAAACAGGTTAGTGCTATTTTATCTTTTCCCTTCTAAGTCCATTGTGTAACAAGTTCATATATCAACAGCATAGCCCCTCCAATTTTAACACCCAGTCCGAAGGTCTCTAGCCCACCGAATAGAGCTAGCCACATTCGTGCGCGCAGGCTTGTGCCCAAAATACATATTAAATTGTCTGCTAATTGGGGAGGTAGAGGAAGAGCAAGGGGAGAGGACGGCCCAAAATTAACTAACGTCAATGTTTAAAACATTTTTCTAAAAATTAAAAGAAATACAGTGTCAAAACATAAATACTGTTTTATTGCAACGCGCACTTCACATCACAGCCTTCATAGGGAAATTAGTGTCTTTTAGCGGTTCAAGCTCAGCTTTTGCCAGATTTGCCTTTCTACCCTTCATGAGAGGGTGTTCGTCAACCTTTTATTCGCTGAGGCTACTGTCTACTTTTTAAACACAGTCTTCAGTGCCTGAATGGGTCTCTTCAACTTTGCTCTTTCCGGTAGAAGTTGGAAAGCTGCAACATGCCTCACTAGTTTGTCCATCTTGCAGTTCTCCATGGTGTCCGAGTGGCCGGAAATCCAGACTATCTGAATGTTCAAATGCTTTATCATTCCATTCATAAACGAGCGGCAGCACAACGCCACTCTAGACGTCAGATCTCTAGACCTGGCTGTTCACATATATAGCGATATCAGTAGAGGATATCGCACAACCGACCCGTTATCACAACCGACCCGCTCCTCCAAAATTCACTTGACGGGCAAGTTTGGAACCTTTTCTCGAAACATAAAGTCGATGTAGTTGATTTCCCCAGATCCGAGTAAACCATCCTGCACCCACTTACGGGGTAATCCTCCCCTTAGGAACGACAATCCTTCCAGTCTTTACATTGTTAAAGGTGCCCTCAATGTCAAGGAACGCCACCATACAAAACTCTTGCGAGAGTATTGATTTCTCAATTGTACTTACCAGACAGTTTCTTCAGGGCGTGCAAAGCTGTATCCACAGATTTCCTCTTACAGTAGTCATGCTGAGTCTGGGCCCAGTCACTAGGCTTTATTTTTGAGTGTTTGTAGATATTCATCAGCCTTTTAAAGATTTTCAGTAGAAAGGATGATAGAGTTATATGGGTCTGAAGTCCTTTTGGTAGCCATATGAGAGTTTACCCGCTTTCTGAATAAAGATCACTCTGACATCCGCCCTCCTCCGTGGAATACAGACCAGTTTTAAACACCCTTTGAAGATTACTGCCAGCCAGGGGATAATATAGGGTTTATAGGGGTTGATTTTCAAGCGTCAATAGAATTCGTTCTTTTGTTATGATATCTTCTGCGCAGTGAATGTGCTTCTCGATTTGTATTAGGCACAGTCAAATCATCGAGCTTCCTTTAAAGTGGGTTTCGATGAGTAGTTTCATAAATTCCTCACTAGAAGCAGTCTAGGATCCATCCGGTTTAATTATAAACTGGGACTGGAAGGATTAGTAGACAGTATCTTCCTAAGACGAGAGGTCTCGGCGACTTCTTCTATTTTATCACAGAAGAGTTTCCATGACCTCCTTAATTCATTTTTGTATATTTTGAGGCCCTCCTCAAATATATCCTAGACGCCTTCCGGTAGGTTCCCAAGATCTTGAACCACCATGCGGTTTTTGCTTACCCATGAGACTTAACAATTGGGTTGGGTAAGCTGTCTTGAAGGACCGATTGCAGACACCAGTGATTGTGTATGCTTTGCAGTTTAGTACATGATTGAATGTCAATTCATCAGCAATAATTTCTTATATCAATCGTGTATCTTCGTCTATACTTTGGACATCACCAGAGCCACAGTAACATCATCAGTGGAGATTTCGATCGACGTTTTAGGGGCTCGCCCTTAACGGAAAAATCTCCAGCCTGGAATATTCAGAACCGCTTGGAGATAGTCTGTATAGACGGTGGGTTATATTTACGCCAAAAGCCTAAGAGAATCGAACAGTGAATGTCTCCATTCTCATAAAATAATAACAAAGGGTTTTTTAAAAAAAAATTGTAAGAGTCGCCTACTAAGCGATCGTTTGTTACTCCTCTTGTATATGATCATAAAAGTCGATAACTTTTCGCCATTCAATTTATTTCCGAACCAAGCATATAAAAGCTTATAAATTATTGATTTATTCTATTTATTTATTTATTATATTATATATCAGATATTATTAATCATGATATATAACAACGGAAGGCAAAAGAGTTAAGTATATTTAGTTTTTTGTACATAAAGACGAATAAAATGAAAACAATTCAAAAATTTCCTTATCATTAATTTTCAATTGTTGTAATAAATATAAAATGGAAAATCAATATTAAACGCGACAACAATTTCTTATAAAGAAGAAACCGTTTTTTTTTTATTTTTTAATCGATCAAACAAAAAAAAAGAAAATACACCCAAACCCCGAAATTGTCGTATATATACAACAAAAAATTCGTTGGAAATGAAAACGATACAGAAAATGTTTAAGCTCGACAGTAGTTTTTCCGCATTCATATATAATCCAAATTTTTTTTTGTGCCGCTCATCGTTCGCTCGCTATTGAAATACATTTTGCACATGGAAATTTATTCATTTCTTTACGAAAGTGGATTATTCGTACTTATATACTGTATATATATACACTAGGTAAGTATTATCATTATAAGTTGTCTATATGTTCCATTTATTTTCGTCACCTTTGGGTATAATCTGCTTTTATGCGGTGGCAACAAAAGTGCTTGTGTATATTAAGCGCACTATACTCCACCACACTATGTATTATATGTACAATCACACCAGACATTTAAATATTAACCTTTTTTGTGAATAATAAATAAATAAAAGTAGTTATAAGCCAAAAAAAAAAACTATACGATATTCCGCGGTATCGATACAAAACACAAAAAAGCATTTCATTCCAACTTAACGTACACAATGTATATCGGAGACTTGGCTGTGTATTAATATTTCAGACGAATGATTTACTATTGTATTATTTGTAGTTGAAGCTTTTCTTACATCTTGTGTTATATATACGAAACATTTTTTTTCTTACACTACACCACAGTTATTTATAGTTACATTGTAAGGCAGTTGTATATTTCATTATTTATAATATATGTATATGTGTGTACATAATAGATGTTGAATGAGCGAGCATATATACAAAACTATACCAATTGATCGATTGAACCTGTCAATTACATAGTTCATTGTTTAGTGCACATATTGTTATAAGTGTATAGATAGACTTCGCTAAGTTATTTAGTGTTAACATCGAGTTATATATGTACTTTGATTATGAATTGAAATTGATATATTTGACCATCAACGTAAAAAAAATTACTAGTGCTATCTGTATTCAAGTTCAGGAACTAACTGTGCATTTTTTATTAGTATTTTTCACATAACAGGTTAAGTTTGAGGTACATGATTGAAACGCACTGAACACAACACAAAAATGGCCAACCCATAGCATTAAAATTGAAGGAATGTTTGCGCCAATATGTACTCTGTTTCAACACAAGTTATAATTGAAACCCAAATTGTCAGCTATGTGATTACTATATTATGTCTAAATGAATTAAATTAGTGTCAGTTTTGTATGATAGAAACTAAAAAATTAAGATATTATAGCTATGAACAAAATCTCATCCGGAATAACTGTTAACATCATCACTTAAAACAAATTTACTAGCCATATAACAGTATAAAACACCAATATAAAACGATATAACACACCGATGTACAACTTGTGAGATGCAATACAGCTTACAGGAACCACAAAGGAATCTTACAATATTCTATATAACCATATTTTGATGTAACACATCGAGGCACAACTTGTGAGATGCAATTAAGTCTGCACGAATGCCAGACGAATACAAAAAAGTATAACAAAATTCTTTATAACCATATAACGATGTAACACGCCACGGCACAACTTGTGAGATGCAATTAAGCCTGCACGAACGCCAGACGAATATAAAAAAATTATAAATAATCATATAACACGCTGAAACACTACTTGTGAGATGCAATACAGCTTACAGGAACCACTGAGGACTGTTACAATATTCTATATAACCATATAACGATGTTACACGTCGAGGCACAACTTGCGAGATGCAATATAGCCTACCCAATCCCAAAGAAATATTTAAAAAGATCTATACAACCAAAACATAAATCGGTATAACCAAAACACACAACTTGTGTGATGCAATAAAGTCTGCACGAACGCTAGACGAATAAAAAAAATTATATATAATCATATAACACACTGAAGCACAACTTGTGAGATGCAACACAGCTTACAGGAACCACAGAAGAATATTACAATATTCTATATAACCATATAACGATGTTACACGTCGAGACACAACTTGCAAGATGCAATAAAGCTTACCCAATCCCAGAGAAATATATAAAAAAATTTATAGAACCATATAACGAAGTAACACGCCGAGGCACAACTTGTGAGATGCAATTAAGTCTGCACGAATGCCAGACGAATACAAAAAAGTATAACAAAATTCTATACAACCATATAACGATGTAACACGCCAAGGCACAACTTGTGAGATCAATTAAACCTGCACGAACGCCAGACGAATATAAAAAAATTATAAATAATCATATAACACGCTGAAACACTACTTGTGAGATGCAATACAGCTTACAGGAACCACTGAGGACTGTTACAATATTCTATATAACCATATAACGATGTTACACATCGAGTCACAACTTGAGATGCAATATAGCCTACCCACTCCCAAAGAAATATTTAAAAAGATCTATATAACCAAAACGTAAATCTGTATAACCAAAACACACAACTTGTGTGATGCAATAAAGTCTGCACGAACGCCAGACGAATAAAAAAAATTATATATAATCATATAATACACTGAAGCACAACTTGTGAGATGCAACACTGCTTACCACTGAGGAATATTACAATATTCTATATAACCATATAACGATATAACACACCAAGGCACAACTAGTGAGATGCAATATAGCTTACAGGAACCTGAGAGGAATATTCAAAAATTACGATATAACCATATAAAGATAAAACACACCAAGGCCCAACTAGTGAGATGCATAAAGCCTTGTTCGTGCAGGCTTTATTGCATCTGAGGCATAACTTGTGAGATGCAATATAATAGCTTTTACAGGAACCGCAGTGGTCACGATTTTATTTACTGAGTAATGGAATCGACCTAGTATGTTATATTTGAGTTGGTTTGAAATATAAGATCTTGGTTTAAGTTTGACATTGATACGCATATATAAACGATACGAGCATAGTTCATATATGCTTAGGACCAATTCAGTTTAAAGCTGAACGAAATCCAACAAAACACCGTAAGTTGATCACGGCTCGCTATCTTTTGGCCTTGTATTATTAATTAAGATCTTATTCGTTTGGGCACAATATTTACATAAACGGCTCTCGGACTTTCGAAATTTCACCTTGTCGGTCCAAACTTATCCAGTTATACATTGTTGGACCTCATCCACGGGTATACTTATATTATCACACCTTAGTTGATTAACTTACACTCTGGCCTGAATTATGACTGAAATGTATCTCGATTTGGCTTAACACTTGACGTAACGACTGATCAAGGCTTGCAATTTGAATTCAAATTATTTACTGATTACACGATTTCATCGTCTCATTATAGCTGCTCTCAAGGCCAGAGGCAATATCATTCATTTAAGTTACTAACTACCAAATGTTTTACTTGATATTCGAGCAGCCGTTGAAGAAGATCTGAATTGCTCACTATAGCTGAAATGGTCCACGGAAAGAAAATTTGAAGTTGTTTGCTTGTATATTAGATTCAGGCATACCGTATCAAGACAGTGCTAGCGAATTACAAGATACATAGTTCGCTTACTGTAGGACACTCATACGTCCAACAACAGTAAAATTCTCTTATAGAAATTCAGCACTCTTCGATTCCGATTGAAAAATCGTTTGAGATTCGAAACTTCACCTTAAATATAGTCTCTGAATCGGTGTGACCTTTCTAGTCACACCGATTCAGAGACTATATTTTGGAATCGGAAAATTATACTTCTTAAATGAGATTATCCCGTCACACGAGTACTTACATCATAAAATGTCTAAAACATTTAACAGTTATGTTCACTTGTGATCACCGATTAAAGCTTAGTGGTTAAAAGAGTTTCTCATCCGACTGCAGTCTCGAGTCGATTATAGCCGTTGACCAAAATCAAACTTGCTTCTTAAATAAATTGCATATACAGTTGATCAAACGCCACAGCCCGTGACCGAGGGTGTTCGATTTATCATAAGTAGGGTTTGACAGTATGGATCGTGCTGATTCTTACAGTATAAAAATCCATGTAGAGGCAAACCAGAATTCTTTTTCCAGAAATTAAAATTAAAATCATATGGCAACACTAATATAATTGATAAGAAGTGCACAATTTGTATGAACAACTTGGCCCAATGTGGATTTATGGACACTTGGAACAAAATGATTTCCCAATAATTTAATCTAGATTTAACTTATGATATACTCATGTCAAAACCATATCGCTCTAATTCGAGACATTTTTAGTTTCGTCAAACCAGGGGAATAATTGATGAGAATCTCAAAATTTGTATGAACAAGTTGGCCCAATGTGGATTTATAGTCACTTGCAACGGAACAATGGCCCAAAAATTGCGCTAGACGTTGGGTAAGACATCCCTATCTCAAAATCATACCGCTCTAATGGTCAAACCAGGTAAATATTTATAAGCCATATGGCAACACTAATATAATTGATGAGAAATTAGTATGAACAACTTGGCCCAAGGGGAATTTATAGACACTTGCAAAGAAATCTAGAGTTTACTCTAGAGTCAAAACCATATCGCTCTAACCAGGTGAATAATTGATGAGAAGTTCATATTAGTGTTGCCATATAATTTTTATTTTATTTTCTGAGATAGAATTACAAAAAAATTAACAAAAACACAAACATGGAAAATATAGTCTTCACCTAAAATTTTGATAAGCATCTCGAATATGATTATAATTTTACTCATTAAAAAATCGATTGGTGTTAGATACTTAAATAAAGAGGTCACCCCGACTCAGAAACTATATTTTAGAGTCTAGTTTGACAGTACGGATTATACTGTATCTTACAGCAGTACAAACAGTGCATGTGAAGTTATCTCAGAATTATATCTCGGAATATAAAATAAAAATCATATGGCAACACTAATATAATTAATGAGAAGTCTAAAATTTGTATGAACAACTTGGCTTAGGGTGGATTAATGGACACTTGCAACAGAACGATGTCCCAATTTTATCAATAGTTCATTTATAATATTCCCATCTGAAATCCATACCGATCCGAGACATTGTAGTTTCGTCAAACCAGGTGAGTAATTGATGACAAGTTCATATTAGTGTTGCCATATGAATTTTATTTTATTTTCTGGGATACAGTTCTTGTATATTTTCAAATGCATATACACAAACATGGAAAATATAGTCTTCACCTAAAATTTTGGTAGACATCTTGGATAGGATTATATTTTTTTTTTATCTTTACAATCTGTTTTGGGGCTCAAGGCACTTCCACCTCTGTCCCGGTTAGCTTATTTAATCGAGGTCGTACGGCTATAGGTCAGGTTTACATAGAATGATCTGCAAATTGCATAGCTCCATGCCAGCCTAAAGTATTAACATAGAAGATGGGTTGGCACATGAGTTCTGCACTCCAACAGGGGCTCATAGATGTGTTAATTTACACAACCCCTTGTAATCAGATGGTGACAAATCCATTTTGCATACCACCCTTATCAGGATTCGAACCCGGTACCTCCCGCTCCAATTGCAGTAGCTTTAACCACTGCAATTGGATAAAGAGGTTACGCCGACTCAGAAAATATATTTTGGGATCTGAAAACTATATTTCTTAAATGAGACTGTCCCGTCACACGAGTACTTTTATCATAAAATCATAATCAATGTTTAAAACATATTTTAACATTCGTGTTAGCTTGTGATCAATGGTTGTAGCTAAGAGGTTAAACGAATTACACATCACTCTGCAGTCTCGAGTAGATTTCAGAAGTTGACTGAATACAACATGCTTCGATTATATGCCGTTGATCAAAATCAATCATACTTTAGAGTTCTTCAGTCTTCTTATATTTTATTCTTGACAAACCTAACTGCATATAAAGTTTTTTTTTTTTTTCGTTTTTTTTTTTCCGTTTATTTCTATGCCATCTGTTTTTTTGGCTCCCTATCGGGATTCGAACCCGGTACCTTCCGATAGGGGCAGGTTGCAAAAGGGATTTTTCACCACTTGATTACGATCGGTGGTGTTAAAGAACACAACTATGATCCCCTGTTGGAGTGCAGAATCCATGGGCCGACCCATCTTCCATGTCAGTACTATAGGCAGGCATGGAGCTATGCAATGTGCAGATGGTTAGGAAAATCGGACCTATAAAGTTATAACGCATATAAAGTTCATAAAATCCCACAGCTCGTAAGCAATCTATTCCAGATAATAAAATTAAAATTATATGGCAACACTAACATAATTGATGAGAAGTTAAAATTTAAAACAAGTTGGCCCAATGTGATTTATACTCACTTGCAGCGGAACGGTTTCCCAATGATTTTCTCTAGAGTTTACTTCTGATAAACCTATCTCAAAACCAAACCTATACATCCGAGACATTTTAAGTTTCGTCAAACAAGGTGAATAATTGACAGTCATATGGCAATACTTTCATAATTGATGAACTTGTTGAATCGAGAGTTTACTTATGATATTCTCATCTCAAATCCAAGACTTTTTTAGTTTCGTCAAACCAGGTAAATAATTCATGAGAAGTTTAAAATTTGTATGAACAACTTGGCCCAGGGTGGATATATGGACTCTTGCAACAGAATAATGTCTCATAATTTTTGTTAGAGTTTGGCTATGACATCCCCATCTCAAAATCATACCTCTCTTATCCGAGAGATTTTAAAGATTTCTCAAACCAGGTGAATAATTGATGACAAGTTCATATTAGTGTTGCCATATGAATTTTATTTTATTTTCTGGGATAGAATTCTGGTATATCTTCTCATGTATATGTGAAGGTATATCTTTGACAAACATGGAAAATACAGTCTTCACCTAGAAGACAAAAATTTTGGTAAGCATCTTGGATAGGATTATAATTTTTCCACCCCATCATTATGCATCGACCATATCATGAGAACCAAACATGTTAATCAGCTCACACAAGCTTTAAACATTTACACGAATAACATTTTATTTATAATTATGCATTCTATAATAAATATTAGCTAACTAAATATATAAATTTTATAATCTGACAATTTTATTATGATAATATATGTCCAGACATCTTAATGTTCCATCATATTCGTATATATAAGCATGTATTGTGTCTTCGTACACACATAATGCAAAACAGCACGAAAGAGTATATAAACCAACCGAATGTGATTAAAAATTGTGATAAGACCTCAAAAAGAACAAATTTAAGTAAATAAATAAAATTTATATATATTTTATTATTATTATAATAATTATTATTATTTATATATATATTATACTTATTTATTTGGTTATGGTTGTTTAATAATGAGATGCAAATTTTTGTTAAATACACTTAAGAGGATCAAATATTTATATGACTTCTAAATTTATAACGTTTTCGGTGTAATATCAGTAAAGTGTCGTAATTGCATTGAACTCCACGGTTCAGGGTCGCTGCGTACAGCTGTATGCACGTTTGAGTGTTAAATGTGCTCGTTTCAAATCACATTCCTACCTTATTAATCTGTTGTCAGTAGCATGAAAAATTATTCAAGTACAACATATTTAAACTATATATGTTTATACAAGATATATGTAAATCAAAACATAAAAAAAAAATCAGCATCCAACATATATATGTATGTACGTCATATAACAAGATTCATTTAACATTTTTGCTTGGGTTGTACGTTTTCTTTCGTTTTTGTCGAAAACCATGAATAATAAATCAAGACTTGGAACTATTTTGCATATAAGATTTTTTTTTTTTGGATTCTGTGTGTATATGTGTTGCTGACTGCCTTAATGCTGCTGGATCATCACAAAACATTGAAAAAAAGAAAGAAACAAATAATCGAGTATCATTGATGTGACAAAGTTAAATTTATATGAAAGCGAAGCAAAACTTCAACCAAACCAAATCTCATTTATAATTTTGTCGTATACAACTCTATGTATGACCAATTTTGATGATGGACATACGAGTAATGTGTATGCTGTATACGAGTAGACGATTTGATGTTTACTGTACGAGTCTTGTATATATATAAAGGGTTTTCCAATAAGAGGTTCACTACAAAATTTACTACAAAAACGGTAAGAATTTTGCTCGTCGTAAAGCACCTTGGGTTGAAAAAAACCACCTCGTTGATCTTTGGAATGAGATATTCCACAAACGTCATTACAACGTACTATGCCTTAAGAATTAAGTCTTAAAGATTTTAAAGTTCAGACTGAAGCCGGTCTATCACGTCGTATCTTCACTGAATAATCCGGATTTTCGTCGAAACATCATCTTCAGTGATGAGGCCCATTTTGACCTCGGAGGGGCTGGCAGTGTGATTGGACCTTACTTTTTCAAAAATGAGACTGGTGCAACTGTTACTACGCTACCGAGCTATGATAAACGATATTTTTTGACCGAAATTGGACGATATCGATGTAGACGACGTTTTATTTCAGCGCGACTTTGCTTCGTGCCACTGTGGCGTTAACAAAATAGTACAAACAGTACAAAATTAATATCATTGAAATACAATGAACAGTCACGCCACAATAGAAAATTATAAAATCGGTAAAACAGTTTCGATTCAAATTCTGTAATTCGCTAGAACTGTTGCAACAAAGCTTCACAACATATATACAAGCAAAAATGCAACAAACATCAAGTCTAATCACATATGCCTATATAGATTTGATGGATTATGGATTTGATCTTTTCGATCACACAACAAATCAATGACGTAATTAGGTCGGTACCGGCCTAGCGAAATGTTCGTTCGCTCACATAAGATGCCATACATTTCTAAAAACAAACGGTCTTCATCGGCTGGTTGATTCAGCGCCCTAGCTGTCAGTCAACCAATGCCACTTCGGAGTTAAAAGGTTACTCCCATCAGCTGTCACGATTACAGTTCCCAGCATCATTGTTATATCCTAGACCACACATAAGCAACGAAACAATCGCAATTTTGCAAGAAAAGTTTCTTGACCGTGTTATTTCTCGAAAAGGTTTTTTAGACTTTTTTCGTTGAGACCGTATGGTGCTGCGAGCGCTATCGCCGCCATTTGGCCGATTTTGTTTTCAAATGTTAATGACATAACTTGCGCTTTAAAATGAAATAAACATTCATTGATTTCACTCAAAAAATGTTAATTTTTTTATATATCAAAATGAAACCTGACCCGGATTATTCGTTGTGGAAGGTCACTTAAGGTCTGAAAAGACCAAAATTGCATTTGCCACCCATAAAAATGGTTGACGGAACCAGAGCTCCCAGCGATAAACAAAAAGCTGATCTGTTTGGGCAGGCAGAGAGGTTCTACCAGTCAAAGATCAAAAGGCTCCTGGATGACATCGAAAATAATCAAAGCACTACCAGAAAAAGCACTACGTAAACAACAACACAGTATCAATGCTGTCTTAAGACAAATTTATGTTCCGAGACAGTGGAAAGTAGCGGAAATCATAATGACTCCTAAGGCGTTAAATGACAAAACATCATGCAGGATCAAACATCACATCTCTTTATTAACAACCACATCAAAATGTTTCGAAAGATTGTTTCTCAAGAGACTAAAGCCAATTATAGAGAATATAAAAATTATACCACAACATCAATTTGGGTTTCGAGAACGCCAACAATAGAACAGGTACATATGACCACTGATACGATTGAAGAGGCGCTAGAGGAGAAGAAGGTATGTTCAGCAGTATTCCTAGACGTAGCCCAATCCTTTGATAATGTTTGACACCATGGTCTGGAATTAAAGCTTCAACGAGACCTACCAAAACAATTGAATTGCTAAAGTCTATAGTTTGTGGTTTTTTGATGATCTGTATTATTTATACAAGATCATGAAATACCGCACGTTGGAATTTCTTCAATGGACGAGAAAAGTGAAGATGGCCTGCTATTATTCCGAAAACGATTTCTTCAATTCGCCGAGTCCGAGATAATCTATAATTATATATTCTTTTCGCCAAAGATTGCGAGTAAGGCTTCATTATGTACTCCGGCAGCGCGAAAGAGTAGTCTGCAACAAAAACATACGGCATTATTGAATCACCCAAAAATTGTGTTTGCGAACACTCTACTATCTGAAACTATGCCGGTAGCACCAACATCCACCATTATGAAATCATAATTTCCAGTCACCACAGCCATAAGGACGATACTCAAGGTCTGCTTGTAATTGAAATAATAAGATCCTGTTTTATGGCTTACGTGTTTCGATATGCCTGCCGCCTATAGCGCCGAAACAGTAGGGGAAGTTCCACTTCTTTTCAAATATTTCTGCGAAATATTTCCACCCCTCACTATTTGAAGCAAATTTAGGATAACAGCAGTTCTTTCAGAAAGTTTTCGTGTGAAAACATAGGTCGGTTTTTAAGCCATTCCTTCATCCAATTTTTTTTTTTGGTGTCTCAGATGCCAAAATTATAATCCGCAAAGATATTTCTTGTGAAACATGCTTGTAGGTATATGGGCACCTTTACACAAATGACCGTGACTTTCGGGTGAAATAGGAAGAAGAGTACTCAAAACTGTAGAAAATATTGGCAGTAGTCCCACAAGGTAGTGTTATTGGCCCTGTAGCATTTTTTTACGGAAATTACAAAATGATATTAATACAGGGAACACTTGGACAAAAACTTGGAGAATAACACGCTTCTGTAACATCACCTTCGCAATCAAGGAAAAAAACATTCTGATTAAGCCGAATTCCCAACAAATCCCGTACTCTGAAAAGGCGAAGTACGTTGGCATGGCAAAACTAAGGTGGGACTAGACACTAAGGTGGAAGAAACTCTGAGCTGACAACGTAAAACCAACAACTGTTATATTAACAAATCATTAAACCTATCTGGACATACGGCATTCAACGTTGGGGCAGTGCAAAAAAATACTATAATTATACAAACATTTCAAAACAAAATACTACGTAGCATTGTTAATGCTCCATGGTATATTAGAAATGACAACCTCCTTCGAGACCTTAACATGGAATACGTCAGCGATGAAATACTTAAATGTGCAAGGAGTCATGCACAAGATGCTACACCGCTCGGAAATTTAGAACATTCACTAGAAAATCAAAAAAGTGAAACCTCTTATTGGAAAACCCTTTATATATACACACTAAATAAGCTTTTTTATACTGGTTTCCGCCATCAGTTTTATGTTTTTGAAATGCAAACACGATATAATAAACATAAGCTTGATGGTCTTCCGAATTAATTCAAGATTTTATTATTAAGGATGGATGATTTCCAAAAAATTTTGTCGTTTGATTTAAATATTTTTTATAAACGATTGCATTTAAATAGAACGATATAATTAGATTTGTTAAGGATGTGGTAGTTGGTCATAAACATAAATGAATGTTTAATCAGAAGTATAAGATTCAGTGCGTTCACTGAACCGCTAAAATTTGAGACTATAAATCTACAAAGATTTATGAGCAAAAAATTTGTATGTAGCTCTAATGGTTGGAGTGTTGTAACTGACAGCTCTTACAATTCATACTGGTTTTGGGTCGACTTGAGGGATCGAAGCCTCCATTTTAACATCCTATCATATGTCTAAATCAAATCGAGGACGAACTCGTATAGGTTAAATTTAGTATTTTTTTACTCCATAGTCCATACCAACCAAATCCATCATTTTAATGATCGGCACGTAGCCGAATTCGATAAGATCTATCGATATTGATCATAAACATTATTCCAGACTCCTCAAGATACTCGTATATTTGGCCTATAATATTTAACCCATTACTTATGAAGTAATGACTGTGAGTTAAACAAAGTTTGATAATTTCTGATAAGTTTCTGACAAAAATCCCATGTTGCAATGGTATCGGTACTATCCTAAAAAGGAACATAAGGATGTGTTTATATCAGATTATAAAATCCAGATAAACGTTGGATTAGTATTTCTAGACCTCTAGAAGTTATCTGCTATTTCATCTGAATCTCCTTAGTCAGCAATTTATGAAAAATGAACTCCAACATACTTAAATTAGCAATAATGTCAACAACAATTTCGAAATATTACCCACTTCTCACTTTCTACTCGGCAGACCACGATGGCAATTTGAATATAAGAAGGTATGTGCTTCGATTTTATTCATCCGACACTTCCATCCGTTGGAAACCTTTTTTTTTAATTTGATGTGTGTTTTAATTTTTAGTGTCGTTACCCATTGACAGATGTCACTGTTATACACTCAATGGTTACAGAATATTATATGCATGTGAAAACTGCCTTTTAAGTCCTGTTGGCGGGAGTAAGCGATGGATGTTTCGTTAATATTACGAACAAAACATAAGACCCATAGAATACCACCACAGCACCCAGAGCAGGTCGTGGGAGGCTTATAAATCTGTGTGGATCGCTGGACTAACGACCATAAAATAATTGAAGTATTATAAAAATCAACTTTATAACCAAATCGGATACCGTCAAAATAACAACGAAATCTTAAGAACGAGACTAATGATCGGCTCGAGGAACGTGCATTTACGAAAGAACCGAGCGCGTTTGACAGCCTTATCCCATGTATAAAAGAGTACTCTTACTCAATTTATCCAAACTGAAAACCGTGCCCTTACTCAATTTATCCAAACTGAAAACCAAAAGTCTATGAGTTAATCTTTTAAATTTCTCAAAGTTTTTATATTGACCATCAAATTTTTTTTTGACCGCTTTTACAGACCATTGTTGGCTCGTACCATGTCAACAATCTGACTTCAGCGGTTTTGATCACGAGCCTACTGTTCATACTAATGTAAACAACCTGAAGATGCGAGATCGCTATGTACGCCATGGAGCCATCGTCGCCGACAGCGATCTCTTCGCCTACCGAAAGGCGGCCCTCCGTTCAAAGAGGTTCGGGTCAGCACGCAGATCGAGACCGAGCCAGCGTACTCAGTGTTCGTTGATTTCAATCACGATATCAGGAGTTTACATTAATTTTCTGATCTCGTAAATGAACGAACATGAGCCTGATTCTTCTCTCGAATGTTAAAGGCATCTTTCGTACTCATCCGTCAAGGTCTAACTCACCATAATTGACAACGGGTCTGATCATCACTCTGTACAATTTCCGCGTATCCGTATTTGCAATATATTTTGATTTCAGAAGTGGACAAGGCGGCAAGACTAACCTTAATATCCTCTCCCACACGTGTTCAAACATGTGATTACCACTACTGAAATCAATTGTGTCTTGATCTCGAAAACCAGAGATCACATATTTGGTTTTGGGACTAGTTGATTTTAAAACAAACAAAAGCTGAAAACTGATCCAGTGGATCATGTATCTCTAAGATCGTGTCATGATTCACCTTTACGAAGGATGTATTCTAACATGAGACTTAAAAGTATCGGGGACAGCGCATCTCCTTGTCGAACACCGTAATTGATTGAGTCATAGGCTTGATCGAGTCATAAGCTTGCTTGAAATCTAGGAATACCAGGTATACATCGCGAGATGTTTCGTAGTGAAAGAAACATCCGTAGCGAAAAAACTTGATCAGTGACTGACCGATTTGGACGGAATCCTCCTTGGTAGTCACCGACAATTTCCTACGCCAGAGGAGTAATTCTTCTCAAAATAATGTATGACAGTAACTTGTATGTTGAGCAAAGGAGAGCTATACCGCGATAGTTCTAGCAATTCAAGCGATCACTATTCCACACTTTTCAGCCTTCAGGCATAACTTCTTTTCGCCATATCAATCGAATAAGGTCCAAAAAAGACAGTTCCAAAGTTAGCCCTCCGAATATGAAATTAATGCAATCAACTCCAGGTAACCGATTTTCGTATGGCCATGGTCAGTTCCTCATAGGATGGATACTCAATGAACATCTCTGCAGTCTGAATTTGAGGGAATTCGAATACAGTTTTTGATACATGTGGAACAATAAGTAGGTTATAGAAATATTCACGCCATGTATCGGCATCAAACACCAAAGTAATTTATCGGTTTGTTTACAGATGAACTAACAGTATTCAAAGACGTGGAGAACTAACCATACATTTATTCAAACCCGACAATCGATACTTTCTGGTTTTATTGATTCGGTCGAGCAAAGTACAAAATATAACATTTCTTATAATAACAACCCCTTTGCATCATCAATTCAAATTCCAGATAATTTGGCATTCACCAGATGATTGTACAGACAAGGCCAAAGAGTGTTTTTTTGTGTATCCGAACACAGATAGACGTTAAAACAATTAAAAAAGAATTTCCATAATTTCTATAAATAAACTCTTCTAAGAACCAAAAAAATATCGATAATTTAAATAAGACATCCAACCGTGATTTGCAATTTACAGAAATTTAAATGTAGAGAGGCTGTGCGAAACGAAACAACAAAATAGTCTTAGACCGATAAAAGATGAAATTTTAGAAGTCGATTTTTAATTTAAACAATAAATCAAATATTAACGCACGATCATTTTAATCATTAATTAGATATCACGTTCGTCGACCATTAACAGTTCTGAATTTTTGAGTAATGCCAATATATCATATACTTGCGGTAATGGATGTTTATGTTCAACATATATTCCGTTTACGGGTTAATATATGTATTCAACTGAAGACCTGAAAGTCAATGGATTCATTAATTTGGTGTTGCTACTAATGTTCGATCGAATTCTAATCAAACTCGGATGGCTTGTTTTCTAGTGATGTTTAAGCACCATTTGATGGGTTTTGGCATTAATAACTGTGACCAAACGAGAATCACTTCCAATACACTACAGACAAAAAACAATTGCTGTCTGTCTGTCTTTAACTTTGGAATCTGTGTTGAGGCTCAAAGTGCTCCTTACTATTTCACGGTTCGATTATTTACGTCCTCATTTATGCCATTACATATCCAAATCGAGGACATACGACTGTAAGTCCGATTTACGTAGAACCATCTGCACATTGCATAGTTCCATGTCTGCATATAGTACTTACATGGAAGATGGGTTGGCTCATGAATTCTGCACTCACATATGAATTGCATCCATATCCAACAACGATACATTCCAAATTATCCTCGTATCAGTTAACGATACCACTCGGATCTAGACTCAATTAAGTATAATACAATTGAAACGCACCCCTCATGGTGTTAGAATATTTATTCTAGTCGAACATGCATCATCTATTGGTATCAATTACGTTTAGGTAGTTAATTTTTCCTTGGCGTCTGAAATGTACATCAATCTCATGTTCGGAGTTCAATTATAGTGGAGAATGTTCACGTTATGGTGCAATATTGGACAGAGTTTTTGATTTTAAATGTTATATAGACGGATGGGGTCGTCTAGTTAACGAACCTCCAGCGTACCAGAGTTCTGCTTCGTAGACTGTCTTACGCAAGAAGGCAGTTCTTTAAACTTTCATTATAGATTTGACATATGCCACCATGTTCGAGACAGGCTGGCAGAAAGCGATCCTATATACAGATTATATACAGAGATCGAAGAACTGAAGTAAAGAACAATTGTGTATACAGTGCGGGTATTTTGCTTTGTCGGAAATGCTAACACTCTTTACAACAGACGGAGAGGGTTAATCTGAGGATGTGTATGTTTCCTAGAGAAAAGTATCATCTCATATTTATGTGGATTAATATTATTTATTATTACTAAAAAATTTTTTAGAAAAGGTTACTTGACCTTGACCTAATAAATATTGTCAAAGAACTATGGAATTTTCATAATTGGTTTAAAGTTTAGCCATCAATACTTAGTATCTTCTATTATCACTTATCCTTGTGTAGAAGAGTTATCAGCAAGATGAACTTCTTATTTGCAATTTAAGACCTCAGGCTCTCTTTCAGTATCTTTATCAATTATGTTTCCATAAGTTTGGTAGTTAATACAAATATTACAAGAGTCAAGGTCAAGATCTATAAGAGCCAATGTTAAGATAGATTTACTACCATGCTAATTCAACTAGCATGGTAGTAGATCTATCCATTAGTCATATACCACTAGCACAATCAAAATGTTAACGGGAATAGATTCTTTCTTCAATCTTTTGCAATAAAAATAGTTTACAACTGATCGCAGTTATGGTTAAGGTAGGCTTAAGTTAAGATAGGCTAAACATATACCTTAATATAGTTTTTCAGCTCTATCTCATTGGATCGTTGGATCTAATTTGAATTTCAGCTTGCAGAGTTACCATGGCAAGAATCTGTTGGAAGACCTATCAAGAAGACAACCACCCATGTGGCGCAGTGGTTAAAATACTGCGGCATGGAGTGGGAGGTACCGGGTTCGAATCCCGATAGGGGCAGGATGCGGAATGTGATTTTCACCATCGATCGTCTGGGGCAGTACGATCGGTGGTGAGAATGAACTCATCTGAGACCCAGTTGAGGTTAGAATCCGTGTATCATCCCATCTTACATGACAGTACTACAGGCTGGAATGGAGCTATGCAATGTGCAGATGGTTTTTACTAAAATCGGACCTATAGCCGGAACGTACAGTAATATAGTGGGAAGTCATAGTCGGCCAAAAGCCTGAGTGACAGATAACATTACAACAAAAAAAAAAGAAGACATCACCCATTATTAACACTATTGAAAGCTTTCGGTGATAAGGTTCAATCGAGGTCAGTTTTGGACAGTTTAAAGTTTTAAAAGGCATCCTGATAGAAGAGCTATTTAACGCTACTTATTTGACCACTGATTGATTGATTATAGATGAAGTCAAAAGTCATTCAACCTGCTTTGGCAACTTTAATTAAAAGCTTTTAGTTAAGCTGCCCGTAAAAATGCTACTGAAAAAAGTTTATTTCAGTAGGGAACTCAGTCGATTTATTAGCGTCAAGAAGCAAGAGTTTTAAGTTGGTGTAATCACATCGACCACTTTGAAAACCAATTTTGGACTTTTACTATTTTGGCAACTATTTTCAGTTTCCAAATGAGGAAAAATTTGTTTCGAAAAAGTGTTTGGCTTATTTTTGAAAAGGGTCGTGATGGTTAACCAAAGTCATAAGTGTATCCGATGTAAAAGAAATCATTGTCTTTCATTATACTCGTACATGCATTCTTCAACATTTACAAACTAAATAAGTGTGCTTCAGGGCCGAGAGGATAGTTGATGTGCAGAAATGATCCATCAGTTGAAAGTAAGAGATCTAATTTGGTCGAAATCAGAACAGTTTTCGATAAAATGAATGATGGCACCCTCATCTTCAAGGCAATACTCACTTACAATATTCCAATCTAGTTCCAAACGATTAGGATGATTTTTAAAGCAACCATCACCAGTATGCAGGAAAAAGTGAAATTACTCCACCTTACATTTGGTACTTGACACAATTGCGGTACTGCGATTAATGCCGCTTAAGAAACAGTACAAAATGTAGCCCAGTACAACAAGTAGCCTGAAACTCATATAGTCAATGTCATGGGCAGTAGATAAAATACACTTTTAATTTAAGTGGCGCCATCTATTTAAGGAACTTAAGGTCAAGAAAGAGGCTGTCACAGACCATATCGAATTATAGCACAAAACGAACTATAATCTATGTCTCGAAATAATATCGAAAGCGCTCCAAGCTCCTACACATTTCAAGTGAAACGCCGTTATGCATGTTGTCCCAAGAACCAAAGACTGTAGTTGGGGTTCGAGCAAGATGTACTCGAAAGGTAATAGAGGAGTTGGAAACAAAACACTTAAGACTCTTTAGCGAACCAATATTCTTAGTTCACAACTACTTTCCTCACTCAGTCCTCTCAGGATGGCATATAAGATAACCATTTTTCTTCGAAAGATAGCTCATTGAAGCTAATTAAATCCTGAAGAGAAATCGTGTGGTGGAATATCATATAGTTATATTTGTAACAAATATATGGACGGCGTGTTTATTGAGTTTGTTGAATATGATAAATGATGTTGGGTAGGTGTAATCGTGACAGCTAATGATAATCATGGGAGTTGAACTTGAACTCCACAGAGTAGCATTGATTAACAGCTAGGGCGCTGAATCAAACAGCTAATGAAGACGTTTATCTTATGAAATGTTTGGCATCCTTTTGTATGTAATCTGTTATCTTCGTTCGCTAGGCCGGTTTCGATCTGATGACGTCATTGATTTGTTGTGTGATCGAAAAGATCAAATGCATCTCGTCAGGCATTTACGACCGGACTTCATGTATGTTGCATTTCGTTTCTATATATGTTATGAGGCTTTGTTGCAACAGTTCTAGAGAATTACAAAATTTGAATAGAAATTTTATTTTGTTACTACTTCACTATTGTGGCGTGACTGTTCGTAGTATTTGGGAACGCTACAAGTTCATGATTAATGTAATAGATGGCGTTTAAATCAAGATAATTAATGAAACATGAATGATACAGAATGTTCAGGTTATCATTTGAGGGTTCCACAACGAAATTTATCGATATAATCAATGTTATAATATTGGTTGATCAAATCGTTAAAATGCAAGAGAATGCTGAGGTTATGAGAATTTTATTCGCGGATAAGTGAACATGGAAAAGCTATTCGTTCATGAGATGCTGGGTTGGCCTTCAAAAATTAATTTCAATTGACTGTTCGGCACAGATAGTTAATCCTAATCATATCGAGTTTCTAAGATGGTATCGTACATCATACATCGTATGATGGTATCATACATCATACATCGGTTACATCGAATAAGAGAAACGAGCAACGAAAAATATGAAGAATTATGTAAACCAACATGCGTGTGTAGTTTCCACGGCTAAATCCAATGAGTTTGGATACAAATTGTTTCCACATTCACCCCACTATTTTCACCATATTTGGTATTCACCAAATATTATGTATTTCCAAATAAGAAAAATGGGTTTTCAGTAAACAGTTTGGGTTAATTCGAGGAAAGAGTCAGTAAATTGAAAAAAACGTTAAAGTGTATCGAACTAACAGTACGATGACTAAAAGTTCCTAATGACAACGATGATTAGAGATGGGAAAAGAGAGTTTTTCTAGATGTAATATTGTAAAAGCTCCCAACTCCTGGGTAGATAACTACCATATACTTACTCAATCCTCTCTGGGTATCTACGTTGGTTTTCTTGAGCCTGAAAGTGTACCTAATTCAGAGAGTAATAGATCGCCCTGTGGTTGGGGGCATTCGTGTTTCGTAAATATTACAACGAAACGTGAGACCCATAGAATACCACCACAGTATCCAGAGCTTGTCGTAAAAGGCGACTAAATCTTGTTGGATCGCTGGGCTGACGACCCGCATCCGTAAACAAGTAAAAATGTTAAAAATGTCAACAAAAATAAAAAAATCGGATACCGACAAAACAACAAAAAAAACGAATCCCCGCTTAAGTACTGGACACGAGATTGAGGATCGGCACGTGGAACGTGCAGTCATTAAGAAAACCTGGCGCGTTGAACGGCCTTATCAAATGCATGAAAGAGTATCGGCTGGAACTCGTAGCTCTCCAAGAAACTCGATGGCCTAAAAGTGGAGACCATGTGTCCCAAGGCTATACGTTGCTACACAGTGGAGATGACCTCGGAAATCTTGGGGTTGGATTTCTCATTGGGCCACAGGTAAAAAAGGCTGTCATAGACTTTCAAGCAGTCGATAATCGAATGTGTAAGCTTCACTTGCACATGAGATTAGCCAACCTGTCAATTGTCTGTATACATGCGCCCACTGATGTAAGCCAATCCCAGGAAAAAGACTCATTTTACAATAATCTGGATAATCTGATGGGTTATATACCGGAGTACGATGTCAAATTGGTGATTGGTGACTTTAATGCTACAGCTGGCAGAAATCAGACCGACTTATGTAACAACATAGGTCCGTACTCTCGACACGAAACTGCGACCGAGAATGGGGAAAGAATGATGTACTTTGCGATCGCTCATGATCTCAAAGTAGCAAGTACATTCTTTCCTCATAAAAACCTCATAAGCTGATCAAGTTTTTTCGCTGCGGATGATTCTTTCCAAGTACTACGAAACATCTCGCGATGTACACCAGGTATTCCTAGATTTCAAGCAAGCCTATGACTCGATCAATCGAGAGAGGCTATGGTATGCGCTTGAATATTTAGGAATACCGAAAAAATATGTACATCTCTGTAAAATGACAGCAACGCAGTCACAATGCTGGGTTAAAGTTGAGAACAGGCTATCGAGAATTTTTGCAATCAATTCCGGTGTTCGACAAGGAGATGCGCTGTCCCCGATACTTTTTAATCTCATGTTGGAATACATACTTCGTAAAAGTGCAACACCTCAGGACAATATCTTATTCCGACAATCCAATCAACTTCTTGCTTATGCAGATGATATCTGTGTGATTGGATTAAATGGCAACGTGTGAAAGAGATACTTGATCCACTGAAACAGTTTTCAGCTTCCGTTGGTCTCAAAATCAACGAGTCAAAAACCAAATATCTAATCTCGGGGTTTAGAGACCAAGACGCAAGTGATTTCAGTAGTGGAAACTACACGTTTGAATGAGTGATGAGATTCAAGTATCTTGGATCTCTCATCACTCACGATAATAGTATGGGAGACGATATCAAGTTCGCCTTGCCGCTGGCAATCGGGCTTTGTATCCTCTACGTCCACTGCTCAAATCAAAATATCTTGGAAATACGGATAAGCTGAAACTGTACAGAGTGTTGATCAGACCCGTTGTCATGTATGGATGTGAGAGATAGACCTTGACGGATGAGTAGGGAATGGTCCAAAACGCGACGTCGATGGCGGATACCGAGTTCTATTCAATCACGAGATCAGGAATTTAATGCAAATTCCTGATATCGTGCATGAAATCAAAGGACAGCGAGTACGCTGGCTCGGACACGTTCTGCGTGCTGATCCGAACCGAATGATACAGCGAACCTTTAAGGCAGAACCGCCTTTCGGTAGGTGAAGAAGTCGCTGTCGGCGACGATGGCTCCACGGCGTAGAGAGCGATCTGGCTTCTTCAAACTGCCTGCAACGGTTTGAAGAGCTGGCTCGTGATCGAAACCGATGGAGTCAGATTTTTGACACGGTACGAACCAATAATGGCCTGTAAAAACAGTTAAAAAAAAATAGATTGAAGCTTTTTACGATATAAGTAAGGTAGTTCATTTTACTACATCTCGTGCGTCTTATGTTTCCACGCTTCAGTATAGTGATTCCTCTTTTCAATATTTAAGTGTAATGTAAACATGGCGAGGTTCCAGTCATCTACTTATAGATCCAGATATTTTTTTTATAAATGTAAGGCATAACATATTCATGCACATAATCATAACCCAAATGGTTATGGTCTACAAACAAGTAAAAAAAATAGTATGTAGGCTTCTTTAGAAGTCACAATTATTAAATCCATTTGTACAAATTTAAAGTCAATTCCATTCAATTTATGAAAAACTTGCCAATGTTGCAAAAAACAAAAAAAAATCTTTCCACTTTACCTTATCTCAACTTGAAATGTATTTTCTTGTATTTGAAAAGAAAGAAAAAAAATTGCGACGAACGAGAAACATTAAAATAAAAATTGATTATTCCATAAAAGTAACAGCTATTATAGATAATGAGGTATAAGAGTATAAGAAAAATCCACCTACTTAAAAGTCGTCTCTTCACTTAAAGGCAAGCAACGCAAGTCGAATAAAAGAAATAAATTTATTGAATTGATATTGATTTGAATTAAGAATTATAATTTAAACCGGTCGGTCATGTATTGTATGATTGTATACCTCGCTCTCCTTATATATCGTGGTACTTAAGACCATAATTTTTTTTTTGCTCTTTAACGCGATTTTATTTATAGACATTTTATTCATACACATTTCTCTAATTGATAAATTATTATGTGCAATCAAAGTATTCGCACATTAACACTTGTTGGAGATTAATTGCAATAGTAATGTTACATTTCACCATTGGTGACAGCTTTTATCGTCGCGGTGACTGTATACATAAATGATACGAGAGGTGAAGACACGTACATATATTTAAATCATTTCCGCACAACACGATCTGTCGGTTATATGTTCGATTTGAGTATTAATTTATCTGTCGCCGGTTGTATAGCTTAATGGTTAAGAGAGCTGCTCATCACGCCGCGGTCTCGAGTTCGATTCCCACCATTAACCAAAAAATTAACATGCCAACGGATGACATAAAAACGCGTTTATGTGTAAAATCCAGTCGTTAAAATGGTTTGTAAGGTCTCAGTTGAGACACGGTAAGGGCCGTTAACGGCCTCTAAGCCAAATATTAGTTTATCTTGACTTTTATACCTGTAATAATAAGTATCAAGATTGGCCGTATTCTAGTTGATGAAGAATATAATGGCCATTTCGTCGACAACATTACGATTTGTGCAAGCAAGGAATATCCATAAGGAGAGTGTGTTCGTTTCAACCGCTAAAATTCTCGGAGCTAATCGAAACTTATGAACATTTTCAAATGATCTTGGAGAAATCCACGGTGCGCCTGTTTCATTGAAGTTGGATCCAAACATCATGCCAATTCGTAGACCACTATGACAAGTGTCGCGCTTTCTCTCTCTCTCTCTTTCTCTCTCTCCCCCTCTCTTTCTCTCTCTCTCTCTCTCCCTTTCTCTCTCTCTCTCTGAGTGGATCCATCGAAGAAGAAATACAAAAAATGTTAAACCAGTAAATGTTAGTCTGTGGACTACATTTAGGTGGCACCACCAACCGTTTCAGTGGTTAAATTCGACGGATCAGTACAGATTTACGAAGTCTATAAGTCTACCAGCATATTGATCATTGACAGAATTGGAAAAACATGCAGTAAACAAACTTTTACTGCATGTTTTTCCAATTCTGTCAATGATCAATATGCTGACTCCGATGCCAAGATAATCGATATTTGCCACGCTGGATTTGGCCTAAGCCTACCAGCAACTCACGATAATTTTTCAGGGCTTTATTATCAATTTGATTCGTGAAATTGCAAGGGTCGTTTTGATGAAATGGGGAGTTGTATTCGGAATGATAAATGGGTTATTGGATGCGATGCCTGGGATTTCCTGGAATACAAAATTGACTTCAGGTGCCTCCGTCTTTCTGAAGACAAAGCTAAAGCCATCCGAATTTCAGGCTTTGCTCTGGATCTTAAATTTCTACCATGCATTCGGTAAGCTACAATCGCATAGCCACTTTACAGCTTCTTCATAATTCATTTAAGTGGTCGTTGTCCATTGCTCAGCAGAGAAATTTTAACGAGCTTAAATCTATGAGAAACTTCCATTGCTGTTGTTATGTGATGCTTTCACATAAGGTATCGAAGTAGTCCTGTAACATAAGAAAGATTATGAGGAACGTCCGATTACTTTCTTGACAAGGACAATCACAGCCACCGAACAATACGCCCAAATTGATTATTTTATCACAACATTTACGATTTTGACGGACCACAAATCAGTACTAGGATGATTAAACCGATAACGCATATAATACTGTCCCCAGTGTGGTGCGTTGGAACACATTAGTGAGTTCTAATTATTATTGCCTAATTAACCGTCCAGATAAAGAGAACGGCAACGCAGATACTCCTAGTGGTCTGCCTAATAGATACCTTATCAAATCACTCGAATATCCTGGACATCGCAAGGTAAACACAGAAAGACCAAGTTTGTTCACGCGTTCCTTCATGATGCATGAGAGGATGGTCGGAGAAGGTAGAAGACCATTTCCAATCGTTTTGGGTGATTAAAAATGAACATTTGAACTTAAAGATGGCCTCGTATAGGGCGTGTGCTTATTTCATTATGTCAGACTTCCCTCAACGCACTGTCAATACATTTCTAGAATGAAACAAAATGGTATTGGTCAGTATGAGCATCCACACAATTGCGGCGTCGAGCCGAAAGACAAGTATTAAACGAAAGACTAGAATACTACCTGATAGGTTCTAACTGAGGTCTGGCGGTTGTTACCAAGACAACTGAAACCAATCTTATACCAAGTATAGAGATTACAAATATCAATGTCATCCGCTGTCACAGCGATCAGCTGCGGTTACGTGATAATAAATCATGACCCGCTATACCATCATTACAAGGAACTTACATAAATGGAGTGGACTTTTCACAGCTTGATGATCCACAACCAACAAGATAATTAAGTGTTAGGAAAACTTAAACCAGTTAAAGAACCAAGCGATCCAGATGACGTTTGCCGTTCCGACAGAGTTCGAGCTCAATCATTATTTGTTATATTCAAGACGTAGATGGAAGAATACTGTGCCACTTCACAATTAAGAGATACAATTTTTGTACAGTATGACTAATATTCTCGATCATTCCAACTATAATTTCCAACTGTTAACATCCAGAAATTTATTCCTGTGACCGTATAGCCGAAAAAAACGAGTATTTAACGAAAGACAAGATTATATCTGAAAATACTGCGCTTGGGCCTGAAACTTTGTGGTAGGTCCTAAATGTATTCCTAAGACTGTTATCAAAACAACTAGGCTAGTCTCATACGAAGTAGGAACTTCAAATGGTCACTAGAGAATGACATAACTGGTGTGGATATTACACATTCTCGAGATAAGCAAACAACAAGATCATCAAGTGGTAAGGAACTTAACCTAGTTAAAGACCAGTTCGAAGCTCAATCGAACCGCATAACCGCACGATACGTTCCAACTACATATCATTCCAATCATAACTGTCCAACTGATAGCATCAAGAACGTCGATTTATAGATTGTGTTTTATATAAGAAGCCCAATATGATATTTTCGTTTCGTTTCATATTTGCAACACATGGTCATGTCATCGTAAAAAATCAAATGTGTTGCATCATCACTATGTGACGTCGTCAACTAATCTTGAAAAAATTCAGACCAAACTTCTTTTCAACCATCGTATTTTAATGGTCTCCATGCTTAAACAGTTCCGATTTCGAGCAGATAAACAAGTATTGAACGAAAGACTAGAATACTATCTGGGAGGTTCTAAATGGATTTCGTCGGTTATCACCCAGATAACTGGAACAGTTTCGTATCAAGAAGCCACTACAAATGTCAAAATCATCCGCTGTAAACCGATCCAGCCGCAGGTGGAAAAATATTAATTAATATTCTTCTATAGTCATAGATTGTATTAAGCATAATACAGTCTTGCCGCTCGGTTCTATTTTCCATTTAACTTCTATAAGAAAAATGCTATTAACCACACATTTGTCACTACTTTACCAAAAACATGTAATGAACCAGAGAATGGTCTCTAAAACATCATCTGAATAAAGAACTCCTTCGACGCCATTAATTAGCACTGGAAAAAGTCAAATTTATTTTCAACCGTCGAATATTTTTATCGTCTGCATCCTAAAACAATTCCAGCGCCGAGGAGTACAACGAGTATTCAATGAAAGACAAGAATACTGTCTCATACCAGATACTGATCCAGTCTCATACCAGTTAAAGAACAAACCTAGCCAATGGCGTTCACCGCTCCGTAAGACTTCAAGTTCAAGCATCTGGGGATGTACCAGCCGCCAGGTGGAGGAATGTGATCATTCCAATTACAATTGCTAACAGAGTTATAGATTGTGTTTTATATAAGAAACATA
The DNA here is from genome assembly GCA_963932295.1 of Tipula lateralis. Taxonomy (NCBI): domain Eukaryota; kingdom Metazoa; phylum Arthropoda; class Insecta; order Diptera; family Tipulidae; genus Tipula; species Tipula lateralis. Next base: position 34,591,388 of record OZ010737.1, read on the forward strand.
ATACGGTGTTTTCCCAACAACATATATTAACATAATCTGTTACAGCGCACTTACCACACACTCGTACTGTAGTTCGGAGCTTAAACAAAATTTAATTTCCGTCTTCAATTTAAATGTTAATTTTTTTTTTGTTTAATTTAAACCATCAAAAATTTACGTTTTAGCCAGAAGACCATGACTTGGTTATCGTTTCCGGATTAATTTGTCTTAAATTTTATTGGTATTTTGGTGTTGCTTTTATTAATGTTTAATCATATTTCATATTTCTAAAATATAAATTAAATTAAAAATGTAAGCTCGTATATGTAGAGTCACCCTACCTAGATCTACCTAATGTATTCCGTTCGTTTTCATTCTAATCTGACAAAATTATCAAATGGTAATTTTTAATACCATTCTTGGTGTTTTCGTATTCACAAAATGGAAATTATTTATAAACGCATTTCGTGTATTGGCGGCCACCAGTTTTGGTGGAATTTTTTAATGTGCGTTCGAAAAATTTAAATACAAGATCACGTTAGATTTTCTACTATATGGCACTATCATATACACACGTTCAATCAAAATGTTGGCAAAACCATAAGTTTATGTGAAAATCAAGTGTGTGTATTAATGTACAGTAGAAAATGTGCGGAAAAGCACTTAATTTAATTAATTTGTGAAAAGCACGATTTTCTATATACACTACACAACAAAAGCACACATTTGTTTTTCGTTATTTAAATTAATTTTTTTATAATATAACATTATTTAAACATTTCAACAAATAAAAATACGGAAAAGCCCACAAGAGAGACGACAATGCGGACGGGCAAAGCACCACAAGAAGTTAACACAACACAATGAAAAACCAACAACACAAAAAATGTAAACGCAAAATGATTGGGACACGAGTGTGTTAAAGAGTTTGCACTTATTTTAATTAAGTTGTTACGTTTTACATTTTTTTTTGTATTTGTTATCTTGAAACGTAATACACACAGCAAACATATTTATGTACACACACACCACACAGTACACAAAAGTTCGTATTTATTGTGCTTTCATTGTATTCTGGAAAAATAAATTAAACGAAACGAATTTCCACATTGTTCTAATAATTATTCAATTGGTTGTTGTTGGTGTTGTGTGCCAAACAACAATGTTTCGAACTTAATTAAAATTTTATCAGTTTAGATTTTTCCTACGAGAATATATCGCGCCTGGTTTTATTGTCAACACCACGACACAATGTGTTGAATAAGTAGTTAAGTAGTTTTGTCATTATGTTGATAATTTATATAACAATGTTGATTGTGAACGAGGCATAAAAAGCTTGCATCACTATACATCAATCGGCATATCGATATAATACAAAGTAGGTTGGAGATTGCGTGGAAAAATTAATTAAGATATTTGATATATACGCAAGCCACCAAGTACATTCGACAGGTTAAAAACCATCTAGAGGATGTGAAAAATATAATCACATGTATAGTCAACACCTGAGCACATCACAAATCACGTAGAACAGACTTAATATTTGATTAAATAATCAATTTCAAAAAAGCTTGGGTTTTTCATGGCAATTTCATGGCCAACTGTTCAGTTTATTATATTTGCCAGCTGTAGAGGAATTTTATTTGAATATTTCGGTGGTTCAACTGTCTATTCCAGAGGGTCGATTCTCGTTCTGTGAAAAATAAAGTGAAAAGTATTTTCAGTGAGAAATATTCATTTTCGATTCTCGTTCTATGGAAATGAAAAGAAATACGTCAAAATGTTTTTATATGAAAAAAACTTTTTCACCGACTATTTTGGCTGTGGAAATACAAAAATTATGTTGAATTACTTCTTTTTAAACTAGAAAATGTACAATTTAGATAAAAAATTATAATTGATGGATTTCCAAATATATTTTAAAATTAATTTAAATAAAAAAAAAATTAAAAAAAAGTTCAAAGCACTCCCAACTCATTCGTTATTCGCGCTTTTTACGTCCTAACTTTCGCCATTACGACCAGATCGAGGACGTACGGCTATAGGTCCGATTTATGTAGAACCATCTGCACATTGCATAGCTCCATGCCAGCCTACATGGAATACTGACATGAAAGATGGGTTGGCCCATGAATTTTTTATTTCAGATTGTACGCAAAAAAAAGATACTCAGTGATAAAGGCCATAACCAACAAGAGCGGTGAAAGAAGGTCAAAAGCCATGAAACCATTAACCGAACTTGAGCAGGGGATAGGAATAATGCCATAAGTCATTGATGTAGACGTTGATTTGCTAGAACTTAACCCACAACAATCCATTGTGTATAATTAATTAATGCTATCAGAACTTCATTTATTACAATAATTAATATTATATATAGATTCGACCATCAAGCAGTTTTCAGCCATCAACTGACTTTTGCGATGTATCAGCGGGTATCGCTAAAGAGGTTCCACGAATTCCAGGAACATCAGTAGATATTGAAACTGATATAACCTTAACCGCGCAGCCAGTGGATGCTCAGGCACAAACTTTTACTCGGTTATCAGTCAGAAAAACTAAACGCGACAGACCAAACGTGATGAATGAAGAAACATTTGGCCATTTGGCCAAGATGATAAAAATGAAGAGAAACTGAATGTTGAAAAACAAAAACTAAATATTTTGGCAAATATTTTTAATAATTTAATGAATTAAAAAAAAAAATAACAGACACTTTTAATATTAATTCAAAGTCAATTAATCTAATGGGACAGAACTAAACAAATGGCTTGTGTTGTAATTTTTCGTTTTACACATGCATCCTTGCCGATTTCCTTGACACATGCATCCCTGCATAAGAGCTCATTATATTATTAATTATGTTGAAAACAGATGGTCAGAATTTCTGCCGGCAGCACTGCTGACAGTGCTGCCTGCAAATTACTTGAGCGTTTTTTTCTGCCGCGTCAAGCAGAATTCGAGCACTGAGAGCTCGAAGCTTTTTTTATTTTTTGTGTGTTACAAAAAAATCGAAAATAAAATAAAATTAACGTGAGTGTTTTAATAAAATATGCTTATGTTTAAATAAAATGATCGTGTTTTATTTATGATTTAGAGCATATCTTCATAAAGTTTAGTTATGTAGGGAAAAATTAAAATACAACGCTATGAACGTGGTCAATTTAAATCGAAATTGAGAGACAATTGCACGGTATTTTATAAAAGCAACTGGATATAATTTCACAAGATATTTCACGACACATATTATGTTAACCAATGTATAAAATACTTAAATAAAAACTCAAATTTGTCATAATTAATAAGTGTGTGAAGTTATCCCAGGATCTCATCCCAGAAAAAAATAAAAAGTTCATTAGGTAATACTAATTTCATCCCATCCCATGAATTTTCAAAATCATCCCAGAAAATTTTGTATTTGTTCAAAATCGGGAAATAAGTACTCAAGATCGAACAAGTTTCTACCTTCTATAAAAAATAACTGACAAATCATAATCGATGCGATTTTTTGTCCAGATCAAAGTTCAGATCATATGTTGAGATTTATGCTATTGGCCAGTATGTACATGGCCCAACTTGTTTTTTTATATATAATAAAGATATTGATGGTTCCTTAGAACCACGAGTGTCGTTCTCGATCTCATCGGATTTTGAATTAATATCATGTCCACTAAATACCAGCAAAACGACGTGTTCGAGTACTTAAGCGGGGGGTCATTCTTGTTTTGGCGGTATCCCATTTTTTTATCTTGTTGACATTTTTAACAGCGATGGTTTTTTACGGATGAGATCGAGAACGACACTCGTGGTTCTAAGGAACCATCAATATAAATCTTTTTTATATAAAAAAAACAAGTTGGGCCATGTACATATTGGCCAATAGCGCAAATCTCAACATACGGCTGATCTTGTCGGAAGGCTCATTATTAGTGGACTTGATATCAATTCGATTTCACATGAGATCGTTTTTAACTCATATTAGTTTTGGGATAGATTAAAAACAATTATACTTTTGGATATATTAAATTTGTCTCTTGTGTTAAAGTCTGTGTCTTTGATCTGGATTGAAAATCTCATTGATTATGATTTGTAAGGTTTTTTGTTATTAAAGGTGGAAACTTGTTCGATCTTGAGTACTTATTTCCCGATTTTGAACAAACACACAATTTTCTGGGATGATTTTGAAAAATCTTGGGATGGGATGAAATAAGTATTACCTGATGAACATTTTATTTTTTTCTGGGATGAGATCCTGGGATAACTTCACACACTTATAATTAATTCAGTTTATTATTTTTCAATTGTTTCTCCATCTTGTTTTGACAGCATACAAAAATATTTTCTATCAACAGAAAACTAAATGAAAAAAATAAATTGAACCTAGTAACGATTTACGTGTTTTTTAATTTTGTGTGATGTCGCCCCTACTCTGATCAGCGAAATTAGAAATAGAGACATGAACCAGAATTCTTCATGTCGAGCAGAATACATGTAATTCACTTCATATAAACGTGTGTATTCTAATTTCGCTGCTGTCAGAATTCTGACCATCTGTTTTCAGCATTAAATATTAATATTATTAATGATAATACAATAATATATTTGACAGATGTATTTTAAAAATAAAGTGTCAACATGTATTCAGCAATCTAGTCCAAAATGAAAACGGTTTATTCAGCGTAACTCAGCAAATTTTTTTCATAAGGTTAACGAAAATCGCATAATTTAGTTTTGTGAAATAAAAAATGAAAAACGTGTGGGAAAAAAGAAATGAAAATTTTTTTTCACGCCATTTTTTCACAGAACCAGAATCAACCCCCAGCAGCCTTATTATTATTCAGATTTTTAATTCCACTTTTAACTTCTCGCTCCATTTATGAAAGTTTCCAATTGATGCCCAGAAAGTATTGCTGATAACGCCTTTTCCAAAATATTGTTTTCATCTTTTTAACTGTGCCTCATCCGTAGTAAACACTTGATCAGTCTAATCTTTTATAGGTTGTGTGTTTGTAGTTTTACGCACTGGTGTACACTGCCTCTGTAGCAGCCTTGAAAATGCTTTGCATATTTTTTACGATCATTTCCTTACGATCAATTCAGCCATCTAGTACACGTGACGTTTTTTTTTTTTTTTTTTAAATTAAAGACGGCGGTAATTATTCCAGAACTCAATGCCATTAGAGGCCCACGATTCAACCCACATACACATACAGATTAAAAACACCCAATCGTGATTGATGAATCCGAGACCCCCGAATAACAGAGCAAGTACACTAACTTCTCTGCCACGAAAGCGACAAGTATGCCATATGCCACGTACTGTTTCTTCATATCTACCGTATTTTGTTGAAATATTTGAATCTTAAGTTAGAGACGTTCTTTAATCTCTTTTCATGATCTTATTCAAGATTTTCTATTGTATTTTTGGTAGCCAAATAGTTCAGTGGCAGTATTGATCTAGAAGCTCCTTTAGTTTGTTCCCATTTTTGATGATATTTATTATTGATGATACTATATACCAATTGGTAATTCGCTGGTACGTTAGCTTTAACTATTGGTTTACAGTGATGGGAGAAGCTTCATGTTGACCATTACATGGTCTATCTAATTTTAAGTTCTGCCAACCGATGGCATGTGGAAACGTACCGTCTATGAGCAACTGATTAGCGCTGCATAAGTTTTCGAGTCTTCCTTCATTGCTGTTTCGTACATAGGTTGGTATTGTCTGTTCTAATTTTGGCAATTTCTTATTTTTGAATGGAATCTTGTCACTATTATTCTGCTGTTAAATGCTTAGCTGTCATTCTGCTGTTCATGTTACTCTCTCCTCATCGATTTGTTGCTAGATTAGTATAAACAATAGTTTCACAGACCTTTTAAGCACATTTTCAAAAGCTCCAAACTACCAATCAAAATACTTTTATAGTCTAGCCACACAACAAAACGACATAGCCGAACCACTAAATAGCGAGTGGTATCTGGTATTGCAATATTGACACCTATTCAATGTTTTCTTACATGCACAACTGCACGTCAACGATTTATATCGAGAATATTGGTAAATTCATGGTTATCACAAAACTTTTATAACCGACAACGCTACAACGCAATTCTTTAGTAAACGTTTCAGTAATATATGTTCGGCTCGATGAGAACAAATCTTAGCGTAGTCTTAACTTCGAATGAGTGAACTGAACGATTTTTCAACAAACTAAAGGGCATACAAATTGCAAATGGCAGGGAAACAACAAGATACATCCACTTTATCTCTTTCACTGTGATTCACTCTCTCTCTCTCTCTCTTGCAATCAAAATAACGATCACTGGTTTCAGACCACAGAATTTGTATCAGGGTTGAATTATTCGCACCCAATACTCCTCTGGCACATGTAATCTTCTCTTTCGTCAGTTGGGTAAACGCTCCTTTTCAGCCATTTCCATACACACCATTCCATTCAACCATTTCCATATGGTAATACCATATATCTAATTTTGGAAGAAAATAAGAGCCTCTTAAACATACAAGTCACATTTTGGTGAGCACCACACTTAGGTTTTCTCACCATTTTAATCATGCGTTTCTTGACAAATATTGGACTGTATCTTACTTCTTTTGTGGCAGTCGAATATTGGATTGGACAAGCTACTAGCTCCAACCCATTTAAAATAATTTTATTTTACTTATGAAATCTTTTATATATGTATACATACCTTTCGTAGAAATCCAGAATTTGTTGTAATTTCCAAAGTACCTCATTATCATAAGTCCTTGGTATGTTCAAAAATACCATCTACTTTCATATTATCCTTTCTAACTTTCAACAGCTACTTTGCTAATGAAATTATATTCATTCATAAACCATTCGATTTGATCTTTCATCATTCCATTGAAAAGTTTTATAAAAATAAAAAATATATGCCGCCATAATTTGTTACCTAATTCGGATATCAATACTGTTAAGAATCTGGTATTTTTGAACTCATCCATACTTTATTGTTTTGCTGATTTACTCAACAACTGAATATATTATAGCTATCACGATTCGGAATTCCTGGAGTGGTAGATTTATTCTTGTCTAACACCAGACGGAACTCTTCCCATTAAATTATCTTTCTACTTCTTCACTTTCACATTTTATTTTAACTTAATTTGAAATTTTTCACCTCATTTGAGATTGGCATTGACTTATGTCATGTTCTACGACAATCTCATTCATCTTTTGGATTCACCACCATTCATTAGTTTTATCATTCATGATTATTTTTATTATATAAATATCTCCATCAAAATTAATTCTCAGCAGGTCAGCTCAAAAAATACCAAAAACAGGTCTAGTGCCCACTTATATTCGCCGCATTCTAGTTTGCCGCACATCATTCAAGATCAACAAATCGGCATCATGACTTGGGTCAGCCAACTGGTTTCCAAGTGTACAGTTATTAATACACATTCTAGCTTGCGCATTTATATCCCCACAAAAGATCAGGTCACCTTTCACCAATTCAAACAGTTTCTTAAAATCACTCAAAGTTTTTTTTTGCTATCTACCTCATGTGGTAGAAATTTGTATCATATAAAAGGTTTCTGAGGTGTTTGCAACTAGATGGGGTTGATGTCTACTTAAATCAGGCAACACTCACCCGATTGTCATAAAGGTACATGTGCTTAGAAGTGCATATTTCCGCTTCCCTTGTTCGTGAAGAATCTTTTATAATTCCATTCTTGTGTAAAAAACCGGAACAAAAGCTGCCAGGACATATCAGAGGCATTAAACATCTACCAATTCGATGAATCCATGACCAATTCGCATAAAATGCTGCTGAAACGGAACGAAATCGAACCATTTTATTGAAGTGAATCATTCAAGCGAAAATGTGTGAAATATCAGAATATCAAACGTAGCTCTCATGAGAGCAAATTCTGAGAGGGTCACCACAAACGACTTCAAAACCTGGATTGACGGCAAACAAGGTTATATTTTGAGTGTTTGTTGGAATTGAAAGAGAATTTTCCATTATGAGCTGCTGCAACGTGGAAAAAACATCAATTCGGGCCTACACTATGCACAACTCGAATTGTTCAATAGAAAGGAAGTTGTGTTGCGTCATGATAAAACGTGGTCACACACATCTTTCATGATGTGGAACTAATTAATGTAACTTGGTTGGAAGTATTGATATAGCCGGACTATGCACTTTTAAAAATAAACAAATGCAGAGCCAACACTTATGGACCCTACTCCTCTATGATCTATATACTTATCTACCCTAAAACCAACCATAAATACTACAAACGATACCGAGCGACAGATATATACTCGTACGAGAATAAACAACAACTGTGTAATAAACAATTTTATAATTTTTTTTTTATTAGTCTTCACGTCAGCCATCATCTTTCTCAGATGTAATTTTAATGCCCAGGTTTTTTTATTCTTTCTTAACAAGTCAAGTTAATTAATTCTTAAATAAAATTAAAACATATTTTTTCTATTTAAAATTATTTCGAAGATTTATCACAATTTTTCGTTTTATTTATTTTTTGATAATTAAAAATAATTTTTATGACAAAAAAAATTAATTTTTTATTGTTCCAGTTTTCTAGATACGTCGAGTGTCTAGTTTTACTTTTAAAATGCCTCTCTAATGAATTAAGAAGATGAGTAGAACAAGAAGACCAACAACAAGCATAATTAATTAACTTCTAAGAGGTGTGTGATAAAGTGTGATTTCAAACAAAAAAAAACATTGATTGCACTGTTTGATTTATAGATTCGAGTGATGTACTCGCCAGTGTAATTATTTCCGGCATATATTATAGGATCGAGTACGTAAATGTTACTTGATTTTAACTCCTTGTACGTACATACATTTCAACGTCTGTTGACTAATTGAAAATCAGTTTACTTTTGTTTTCCTTTCATACAATTGAACGTTCGAGTATTTATTGTTTCACAGAATCACCTTTATAATAGCCCCAAAATACCAGAACCGAATAAAATACAAAATCAGAAACATCTCATCATGACATTATTAAAACATAAAAACAACCGATTTAACCAAATAGCATACACACACACGTTGCGATTTCTTAATTTTGGCATTTTACTCTTTAAATACCTTTTCTTTGTTCGTCCAACCCTTTCTGGACTTGATTTATACGATACCGAATATGTGATGCGATCGCATGGCGTACAGTGGTCACGCATATATTATACACTGCGCTCGTACACATAAGAGGGAAATATATGAGACGTTTGATTTAATTTCCGATTTTTTGCGGACCGATTTTTCATAAATTATGTATTTACAAAAATATATAAGACACAAACGTGAAGACAAAGATGAAACAAAAGTGAACGTTTTTTGTTCACCAACACAATGTATGATTTTGTGTGTGTGATACTTTCGTTCTCGTTTATGGCGGTGCACAAACTATGGAGTGATCCAATAGGATGTAGTTTTTTTAATTGGGATTCATGGGTGACACCTGTCATGTTCATATGACATTGAGATTTCACCATACATAAAATGCGAGAACACCGTTTAGAAATTGTAGAATTTTATCTCAAAAATCAGGGCTCACTCAAAAATTGTATTCGTGCTCTTCGACCATTTTATGGTGTTGATAAACGTCTAACTGTAGCGTGATGAATATCCTTTAGTGAAAACACTTTTTCACTATTGGATATTCATCACCCCACTAGAGTGCATACCACTCGACCTATTGTAAATATTGCTGCTGTTCCTGAAAATGTACGTGAACACCGTATTCCGATATGGCACAGTGTGGCATGTTTTGAAGAGATATTGGTTTGAGAGTATACAAAACAGAACTTGTTCAAGAATTGAAGACGTTTAAGAGCTTCCAATGCAGCCTGAACATCAACACACATCTTATCAAGAAAGGGGTCCTTGAATTGGCCTCCAAGATCTTGTGATTGGAAGCCGTTAGATTACTTTTTAGGGAGGAATTTGAAATCATTTGTTTTTATCGGTAAACCACAATCGATTTCTGCATTAAAAACGAAGATTCTGAAATGCTCGAAAGAGTGTTGAAAAAAACTCGAACGCTCTTATTGGATTACCCTTTATATAAACTCTCAAAATAGTTTAAAAGTCGTTTATTTATTAGATGGCATATATTCGATAAAAATATAATCTTAAACAACCTGACAGCAAAGCCGTATCACAGATCATAAAAAAACCTCTTTCTAAATAAATCGCAGCTATACGAAGAAAACCTATAAAATGTCGCGTGCTTACTTGTGATAAAAGCGAGTTTATATAGCCATTGCGTACATAAAACATATATGATGGATGTAGGTATTTTGAACTGAAAATAATTTCCACCACCCACAATACACCCACTAATACTTCAAAATATATAACAATACACAAAACCATAATGCCAATTAAGTTTGGTTTTCATCAGACCAATATAAGTCAAATTAATAACATTTTTAGTCAATCATATAAAAATCCTATATTATGATTGACATAAAACATAAAAGCCAACAACAATATGATAATACAAGCATAAATAATCAATTTAATGATGATAGAAGCAAAAAATAATTTATGAAATATACAAAATTGAATATATGATAATAACCCTACACATATATTATATTTAACCTCTTATCATTTTCACATTTGTTTGTTTTAATTTTTATCTATTTAATGGATAAATAAAATAAATTTTATCAAGAGTTCAATTGTTCATTCAGCTTAAAGCACACTCGAGGATTTTTATAATAATACGAATGTATTCAGCTTTTTTCGGCATTTTTCCCCAAATTATTTTATCGAAATTGTAATCGACCTTTTTGGATATACGTCATATCATTGTGTAGGGCTGTTGGTTTGATCATAATTTGTAGTACTTAATGGGCTTTAATATTTTTCAATACAAACAAAATTGAATTTTTCGGATATGGATTGGGTCTAGAAAAGAGGAGAAAATTGAAATCGTTCATATGTCCATCACGCGCACGTTTACAGGTCTCAGTGCGTTGAACTCAATTTTCGATGACACAATTCGACGGAAACGGGCTCTAACTCACGCTCAATATCGGCTTTTAGCTCCTCCACGAGAGAGGTGTATAATCATACAATCTAGGCGACTAATCGACAGGACTATTAATGGATATATAACCACAGAGGGGCTTATAAATTACACGATGTAATTAACACGTTTTTTAAATATATAAAACGTGTAATTTAATGCAACGCCATCTCTGATCAAACCTTATTATAACTAAAGCACCATCTGTTATAAAATCTTCTTTCTATTTCTTCTTTCTTCTTTCTTCTTTCTTTTTTCTTCTTTCTTCTTTCTTCTTTCTTCTTTCTTCTTTCTTCTTTCTTCTTTCTTCTTTCTTCTTTCTTCTTTCTTCTTTCTTCTTTCTTCTTTCTTCTTTCTTCTTTCTTCTTTCTTCTTTCTTCTTTCTTCTTTCTTCTTTCTTCTTTCTTCTTTCTTCTTTCTTCTTTCTTC
>OZ010737.1:34603063-34938063 GCA_963932295.1 Tipula lateralis
TTTCTTCTTTCTTCTTTCTTCTTTTCTTTCTTCTTTCTTCTCTTCTTCTTCTTTCTTCTTTCTTCTTTCTTCTTTCTTCTTTTCTTCTTTCTTCTTTCTTCTTTCTTCTTTCTTCTTCTTCTTTCTTCTTTCTTCTTTCTTCTTTCTTCTTTCTTCTTTCTTCTTCTTCTTCTTTCTGGAGAAACTAACTCAGCAAATCAGCAGAAAAATAAAAAGGCTGACCTCTGTCGCGATAGCACAACATTTGGTGGTACAACATTTTTTAAATGGACTAGTTCTTCGCACTCATGGATTCTGGAGAGAAAGACTTATTGCATGGAAGTTAAATCAATTTGAAACTGCGAATCCGTTTCAAGAGCATTCAAATACAGCAAAAACGTATTCCAAAAGTAGTAGCAAAACCAGTCCTGCAACTTAAAGCTTCTACATCGGTAGCAATGAAAATGATACAGAAAATGAGGGATCAGGCACTTCAACCATCTCTCAGTCACTTTAAATTCGAAAGAAACTGTCGAAAGAAAAGACTGTCAAAGCAAGTTTAAATAGCCTTGAGTAACAGAATAAGCTAAATAAGTAAGTTCTGGATCGACTCCATCTGCTGGAAATACCAAGTTTCAAAATTGCTAATAATAAAAACTATCTGCAGAATATAGTTCAACTCATAATTTCAGATTTCGAAACCAGACATCAAAACTACTCATTAAGAATAGTCATATATATTGAATAGCCATTTAGAAACCAGACAGAAATACTGAGAAAATTGATATACGCTTAATACCGAAACACGTTTTACTAGCAACTCATATGTATCAATCCGAAGATACACTTTCATCAGAACGGGCAAGCGGAAGGTCTTTATAAGGTCAATATCATCTTGAAGAATTAAAAATAAAAAAGAATCCGTCCAAGTAGCCATCGTGACGGTTAAATTTGGTTATCACAATACCTGTACTATATCTGCAATATATTATCTCCCACGGTATAACCTAAGGAAATATGTCAAAAATACCTTTTGGGATCAAGATTAACATCTCCAACATGCAAAAAATTACTTGCAGGTACTTAAACTGTAAGTTTACTCAGGAGGGAATTCATCTGATTCTAACAAAATTCCAGAACTTATAGAACTCTACATCACTAAAGGCATTTCCGAACGCTACATCTTCTTAGACAATGACGAAGATCTAATATCTAATAATTCCCCTGTTATTCTGACGGTTAGTGAAAATGTAATAGAAAATATAAATTCACCTCAGCTCACAAACAACAGAACGAGAATTGTTTAAGCGATTAATAGAAGAAAGAATACAACTTCGATTGTCAATCAAAAGTGAAAATGAAATAGAAGAGGAATTAGACAGATCGAGGTAACAAAACTACGCTACCTAAACGATCCGAAAGAAATGGCAGACTACGCGTGTGCCGCAAGAAAAACCAACTTTAAACAACTTTTGCAGCAAACTTAAAGCACTCATAAAAGCAGTGAAAAATGAAACAATTGGAAAATACCTTTGTCCCCTAGCTCCACCTAATTAAGATATCGACTTTTCCCTCGGGAAAGCAACAAAACGACCAAAATTTATTGCACCCGTAAATTATTGCATATAGTCAATGCGATAATCCAAGAAAAAATATGTACCGGTGCACTGGAAATTAGTAGAAATAATTATGATTCCGAAACCGGACAAGCCACCGAACTAACGAAAATCTTAACGACAAATTGTTTGAAATGCTTAAAAGATTGAAAAGAGGAATAGGACAAAGAAACCTTATCCCATATTATCAGTTTGGTTTCAGAGAGAAACACTCAGCTATAGAGTAGGTTCATATGCTTACAGATGTCATTGAGAATACATTAGAGGAAAATGGTTTGCTCTAGTATATCTTCTTAGATGTGGCGCAGAGCTTCGATTTGGGGTGGCACAGACGATAACTCTTCAAACTACATAAAGATTTTCCAAACCAATATTATTTAATTTCGGGTGAAATATTAAGAAGAATATTCCGATCTAAAAAAGATTTCGGCAGGAGTCCCACAGAGAAGTGTTTTGGAACCTATTCTTTACCTGCTCCACACCAGAGATTTACTTCAATTTTACGAAGTTACCGTTGCAACGAAATAGGAGACAGTTTAGAAGAATCGATAGTAAGAGACACTATCGAGGAATCAGCAGGAGACACTATCGAGGAAATGTGACGTATCAGGCTTAATGAATCGAAATCCACGCATGTGAATCTTACCATCTAAAAGTCTGCTATAAACCGGTAATCATTAACGGTCAGCAGATTCCGTATGCAAAACCGTTCCGTGGTACATTAGGAATGATGACCTCCATAGGGACCTAAATATCCATACGGTCCAAGAAGAAATAAAAAAAACTTGTAGTGATTCATTGACAATGTTTTAATCAACATGTAAACGAACTTCGTGGTATCTTGGACACCTCACATTCAGTAAGATGATTGCAGAAACGAAACCGATTTAATGGATCAAGGACACCAGTGCAAGGACTACATCAGTAAATAGCCTAAAAATGGAGTTGTTCAATGTGTCTCTTCACAATCACCAGTAAATATCATATTCTGAAACCACCAAACTGCACTTTATATTATAAATACACAAAGTAATGGTAAACAAACTCCGGTGGTCCGGTTTATTCTTCCATTGAACCTAACTAGTTATACCATTGAAGCAACTTTGTAGTACCAACTAATCCTATTACACTCATAATATTTACATTTATTTCAACGGATTTACAAGAGTTGTAAATCGAATAATATGCAAACAGTTTATAAGTCCACACCTCCTCCTCTCCCTGTTTTTTTGTCAAGTCATCATAGTCTGTCTTAAAAGCTTTTTTGTTGCGATATTCTTGTTTGATTTTGTAACAAATTTATTAGCTACCTTAATTCGCACATTTAATTTATAAATAACAATGTTTTTATGATTGTTATAATTTTATTTATAATAAAATAAAATTCTAAAGTTTTATGTACATATATGCTCGAGATTAAATTAGAATTGGTTGCGGAATTTTTTATTTTTTGTGTATGCGAGTTCGATCGAGTTTTTTTTTGTTATTTCTGCAGAAACACTAAGGTGGTCTGTCTCACAGATTCTTATACGGTTTTTTTTTATATATATATTCTTGATATGTTTTCGGAATCAATCCAATCTTGTTACAAAACAAAAAAAGAACAAAATAAATTTATTATTATTGATTTTATTTGTATTTAGTTTTTTTTCCTTATTTATTTCTTATTTTATTGTTAAACATTTCCTTTTCACGTATTTTGTCTTATTTATTTAATATAAAAAAAAATTTATTGTTGGTGTTGTCTTATGCATAACGTGTATATAAGCTCATCTAACTCTAGACCAAAGATATAATATATTCTTAATTATAGATTGATCGAAACCAGAAGGCGAATTAGTAATTATTCTAATTGAGTTATAGAAATGTAGCATTTTATGATCTCTATAATAAATTAAATCGGTAAAACGTATATATTTATAAGATTATATTCTTTACACGTTTTCCGTTATATATACTGTGTACAGTGTATGCCGTAAATCAAATCGAGGTGATACAAAACCAAAACCAACAACAATATATACCGCAACGAATCTCCATTCTATTATTCACATGTAATTTACCATTACGAAATATATGGTAAATATATTTTACCGATTATTGTACACAGACAGAGGAAACAAAATTTGTAATTACAAATTTAATCGAAAGTACGATGATGATGATGATGTAAAAGTTCATGTTAATTGTTTTAATGATTTTTTGAAAATGTTTATAATAAATATTTTGAAATATCAAATGGTACGAGTATACGTGATTTATACAAAAATATTAGATTTTTGATTGATAATCTGAGATAAAATAGTTTTCGTATAATAGGATTTTGTTTTGTAAATAAACGCACGTTTATTGGTTTTTCGTTCATACTCGTAGGTGGTATTATTCTATCACACCAATCAGATCTAACAATTTATAGGATTTAGGTTATAAAAAAAAATATATATATCATGTGATGTGACGCCTACACGAGCGATTGAGTTATATGCTCACACTAGTATAGTGATCCATTCACCTGATTTATAAATATAGTAATGATCTGTTTGTAATACTACTGTAAATAAATCAATTATTCCATACTCTCAAACGTGTTTCATACGCTTAGCGACACTTACGGTTCATATAATCATGAATTCAGCAATTTAAACCATTCATTATTCGATCCAGATCCAGCAAGTAGTATACAAACTCTAGCGATGGTAGTTGATAGGTTCCGACCTTCCAAATCACCGTTTCAGCCGTTGGACTCTTGAAAAGCTTGAAGAAGATCCAGTGTTTTCGACCAAAGTAAGGTTCAGAGATGAGGTCCACTTCTAGTTTGACGGCTACGTTGAGAAGCAAAATTACTGTATTTGGGCTGAAGAGCAACCCGACATTGAATCGAAGAAGTTCAGGAACATATGGCTTTATTACAAGATCAATTCGTTGAACAGTTAATTTAACGCTTCGAACCAGTGAATTTAGGTGACCAATTCTTCAGAATGGATCATGTTAGCCACAGTTACCGCTAACATTTGAAAGAAATAATCTTTAAGAAATTAATGTTAAGAATGTTTTTTTAGTTATGGTTTCGAAAGCCACTGCATTATGTATGATCGTAAATCGTCTGGTAGTCTCGGTTAATTTTGTAGAGTTTTTCGAGAATTGTGTTATTGAGCCTTAAATCTCGTTTTAATATTAGTGCTGAATAATCTCTTAAATATTTCAACTTGTGAAGGCTGCAAACATTTCAGTTTTTTTTTGCTCTAATAATCGTTCTCAATCTGGATTGGTTCCGAACCAAGTTTACCTTTTTAAACGAATGGTATTTGTAACCATTATTTTTGGTCAAGGTCGTTATAAAAACATGTTGATCGTATTGGTCTATCCAGAATGTAATATGCAAGCATTCTTATGGATTTTGACAAAAATTCGTTCCTCAATCTTGAACTGTAAATCAATCGACCCAATTAAGTCAGCTATTATCTCTTATATATACTCTGGTTCAGTTTATCATGGACTGCTCTTTTGAAAAATAAGGATACACAAAAGTAATCTAGATCTATATATATATTGAGCAAAACTGCGAGAAAATACCGCCAATATCTCGAATCTTGAATATTATAGCGTAAAGTTTGACTGCCATTTGAAAATAATAACCGATCTACGAAACCTTTTTTTTAATTAATAATATTGGTTTAATTTAAAAAAGGAGGCCTGGAGCAAAACTGTTATATTTTCCAAACATATTGAAGTTATTCGTTAAAATATATTAAGAACAAATATTGTGACCCTACTTAGAGGAAAGAAGGCCTTAAAACCAAGTACTGTCAGCCTTGGTATGGATGGCTCATCTAGGCCCAAGATAGCCAATTTGTTGGTATTTAGTCCAGCTCTCTCCCAGAATGCTAAGAATGTAGTTATACAAACCACACCCCTGAATAGCCAAGAAATCTCCAAAAGCGCAAGGTGGGCAATTTGTTCGAAAAGTGGTGAACGTTGTCCCTCATTAAGATCTTTTCGCTTATTTTTAAAAGCTCACAACGCTCGTGGACTAGAACAACGATGAATCTGACACCTGCTAATGAAGATACCTGTTAAAAAATCTGGAAAAGATCTAAAAAAGCAGGGTGGTAATCATCTAGTATACATTAGCTTTGCGCCTATATTACAAATAGAGTGAAGAAACATGAAAGATTTACGGGTGACGAACCACTAAACCATATGCTCAACCATTAAGAACAGGTATGCTTTTCTATTTATTATATTTAAATCCTATAGTGCTCATGACAGTGTCATGAATTCTGGAAAGGAGTAACTCAATTCAATATCTGCCTTCTCTTTATCCAATTGTAAATTTGCTACCAGCTTTTCTCTTTTTCACACTAAAGATAAGGGTATAGTAGCAAATCTCATCTCAAGCCTTACCAATATTGTTTATTGCATGTCAGATACTATATTTTTTTCTAGAATAGTACAAGAACAGGTCCATCATCCCTATCAATTTATTTACACAACGACAGTTTGACTCGTTGGTTGTAGAAGCTCTAGAAAGCTTTTCTATCGGTTTTGAATACAACTAATAAACAAGGTTTACTGAACCAAAGACGTACGGCAATCTTTCGAAACTTTCAATCTAAAAGAATGGGTTTTCATCGACTGCAATAGCTCCTATTGGGCGTGCGATCATAATTTTTCTCTGCATTGAGATTAAGGCATTCTTGGACACTATATAGTGTTATACTTATAACCATACTTATAACCATATATTCAATACTGCATGTACATTTGGCCGTCAAAACGATTATTTCGCGTTGGTTTCCACATGATTTGACAAACGCTTAAAAACTACGCATATGTCAATTGGCCAAAAGAAATGCTCAAAACGTATATGATCGTGGTATTCTTGGTTCTATGTGTATACGTCCGAAAACAAATATTAGTCGCCTGGTTTTCCGAAAAACTCTAAATCACACCCGTACTATAGGTTCATTGCAAACGGGTAACCGTGAGGTTTGGTCAGAGCAGACCTGCAGGCCTATTTGGGAATTCGATTCGTATTGCTATTCGATCCGAATCATCAAATCGATTCGAACATGAATTGGTATTTGGTAATACGATCGAAAAAAGAAATGCACATAACTGCCAAATAATTAGAAGGGAAAGTTTGTACTAATTGTCAAACCTATCCTAAAATTTATCATATTGTTGAATTTTGACATTTAAAACGTATATTTCTGTTATTATATTTTGATTCGGTTTATTATTTGACAGTTGAATTATTCGGTTGCTGATAGCATAATATTCATTATCAATAGAACTTAGCAATTCAGATGGTGATGAAATTGGGTTGATTGGTACACTAAACCGTGTATCAGCAAACGAAATAGTGCCAGTTATTCCAATCATTTACTACGTTTCTTAAAAATGTAAATCCACACTTTCTTCCAGCCATCTGAAGTTAATAGTTGATTGTCAAAATCTAACTTACTCTAAATCTTGGTTGGATGGATAGCGTGGATCTATAAAATTTCCCCATACTAACTACTAAGGTGCTGGAACGCAAAAAGCTGGTGTGGCTCATTACAGTCTCCCAATATACATTGTGTGTCCATTTTTAGCAACAATTTCCTTGATTTCGTTCGACATCATCGCCGAATACACACCTGATATGTATGTTGAGTGTACATGTAGGTGGATTTCATTCTGTAATGTTTGTGTGAATACTCCCTTTACCATCAGCTATGTACTGATACCTGATTGTATAGAGGGATCCTCCCTCCGCACTACTACTGGACTCTGAGCTTTCTTTTGTTTCCTTTCACTTCCACTGATCCCACTAGTACTCATCATCATCACGCTTTTAGTTGGTTTATTTGTGAACCATAAGCATCACTCACATTGTTTGTTTGGTATCATTTTCTACTAATGAGACATACGGTTGCCTATATGACAGATCTCGGCATTATCGGTAGAAGGCTATATTGTAAAACCCGAAAGTCACCTTATTTGGAGTAACCCTACTAGAAACTTAGCATCCCCTTAGCCACGCAGACATGAGCGTATGCAGTGCCACCTTAGTTTGAGTAGCTCAAGCGGTAAGTTATGTCGATTATAAGTTCACCATTCCAGCCGAACGCCATAGCGCATTCTGTTACCCAAAGGCTAACAGAGTTCACCATTCACCACGATAAGGCAGGCTTGGGAGTTGAGAAGAGATATTATAGCAACCTGCTATAAACTTGTATGAGCGCATATGCATATATATATATATATATATATATATATATATATATATATATATATATATATATATATATATATATATATATATATATATATATATATATATATATATATATATATATATATATATATATATATATATATATATATATATGTATATATATATATATATATATATATATATATATATATATATATATATATATATATATAATATAGATAATATATGTCTTGCTAGAACAGTCGACTTGTCCTTGTCCATCCTCCCTATACATTTATTTATATACAACGACAGTTTGACTCGTTGGTTGTAGAAGCTCTAGAAAGCTTTTCTATTTGTCTTGAATACAACAGATAAAAATGTTTTATTAGAACCAAAGCCATTAGGCAATCTTTCGAAAATTTAAATCTAAGAAATGGGTTTTCATTGACTGCAATAGCTCCTATTGGGCGTGCGATCATAATTTTTCTCTACATTGAGATTTAGGCATTCTTGAACTCTATAGTGGAACTTATAACCATATATTCAATACTGCTTTTACATTTGGCTGTCAAAACGATTATTTCGCGTTGGTTTCCACATAATTTGAAAAACGCTTAAAAACTACGCATGTCAATTGGCCAAAAGAAATGCGCAAAACGTATATGATCGTGGTATTCTTGGTTCTATGTCCGAAAACCAATATTCGTCGCCTGGTTGCCCGAAATCTCGATATCACACCCGTATTATTGGTTCATTTAAAACGGGTAAGCCTGAGGGTTGGTCCTGTTTTTTCGGAATCGCTTAAGGAAACCATTGTTATAAAGAAAGCAAGGATAATACCTTCACTAGGTGTCGCTGTTAGTAACTAAAAAAAAGATACAACGTTCCCGACAGAAAGAGGGACGGAGCAGTTTTGCTCTACTACCTCCCGGTCCTTTCGAAACCGCAAGTAGACCTTGTACCACTAGAGACAAGTCCTTGACTCACTTTAAGCTCTGTGTAACCCTTCACTGATTAAACCGCGCCCTGGCCGAAGTGGCAGTACTACAAATCGGGTGAGGATTCTCAATCTTTCCATTCTGCAATGGAATTTAGCAGTCCATACATTTTGACGTAGTATATTTTCAGTCACTATATACTGTTTACCACTGGTTTCGATTCACTCGTTGTATTCCCATGACATTAATTCGTTGCTTGAGGCCTCGAACCACTCCAGGAACTAATCGTGTAAGCTATAGAATGATTCAATTGTTAAGTACTTGAGTGTACTTGAAAATACCAAATGAATGGAAGGAATATAGTATTTTCGTTGAATGTATTGAGAAGTTCCCATACAAGTAAGGGAAGAGAGTTAAATTTTGGTCAGGTTTAGTAAAATTCATTATAACGTGGGAGAGCATTGGAGAAAAATTTTGTCCGTCAAAGATCCACAGTGCTCAGATAAAGCGAAACGCGTGATCACGAAATGTATAGTTGACATTTTACCTACGGTTGAATTAACGTGGTAAGCTTGTTGCCAAATAACCTTTTTAGTAGTAGTCAGTCAATACAAAACATACAGCAAAACTTTTTCTTTTAACTTTCCATTATTTTAAACTCAATTTATAAACAAATAATTTTATTTATTACTTAAATTATTATTCGTACTTGTACATTCATATATCTCAAGCTCCGTACAGAAATTGCAAATATAATTTCGATTGTAGCCTGAGTGCAAACATTGATTGTGTTCTATTATAAAAAAAATCAACTTTCATTTTTTTTATGACTTTTTTCACACATAATTTATAACAAAACGTAACAAAAACCTAAAAATAAACTAAAAGTGAGATAAATCATAAATCAACAATTAAAAATAAAATCAATAATTTAATTAAAATTCCTTATTTAATAATTAGTTTTTAATACTATGCAGTGAATGAGTTTATGATCGAGTATGTTACACTAGACTGTTACATGTTGCTTGGTTACGAGGGAAGTAACTAAAGTTCGCTTAGTAGGCGACTTGATATTTTTTAAAAAACAAAAAATAACAAATCCCTTCCAATTGTTTTATGAGACTTATTTCAAAAATTCAGAACGAAATTATTATTGAGAAGAAACATAGAATGCATCAAGTGAAATTCCGCATATGGAATGATTGTACCGTCCGAAAGACTATTTCCAAAGGGTTATGAAGATTTCAGGCGAAAATTTCAGATAAAGATCACGAAGATCGACGATTGCCACCAGAAATTATTGCTGATGAATTGGCCTTGAATGCCATGACTGTATCGCAAATATTAAATAATGGTCTGGTTTACACGAAAAAATCTGCTAGGCATCGGCTAGGCCCAAAAAGATGCTCGAGTATACAATTTTTTCCTAATAAATTCGAAAATGGGCAGTCTAGCAACTTAAGTCTTGCAACATTATTTGTAGATAATTCACGTATTATAATGCTCTGTTCCACAGAGGCAATAAAATGAATCAGCCATCTTCAAACATTCAGTTTGGTTATATACTCGACTGTTTCAATTTTTTTAATTTACTGGAATGTATTGATAAACATCATTATTTGTTTTATGACTCAATTTACATTCCACCCTTTAATGACGCTTTGATATTTTAACTCTTTGCAGAAATAAGTGGAGACTTTCGTGACATTTGCAGTGCAATCCCATGTTAATCCTTAAACTTTACCATACTGTATCGCTTGGCATCGGCCAGTAACGTTTTGCTATAGGTTCAAGCATGAATCAATTCCATTAGGACATTATCTTTGTTAATGGAATTGGTGATATATACATTCTGCATGCAGCACGAATCGAAAGCGCGTGTATGTTTTAACAAAAAATTTTCCTAAATAAATTCGAAAATGGACACTAGCAACTTCAGTAAAGCCGTTACTCGTGACGAATCTTGGTTCTATAAGTACGATATGGACACCAAAGAGCAGTCCATGGTATGGAACCCAACAGGAGAAAACCCATTCGTAAAAGATAAGCAACCAAAGTTTTGATATCAGTTTACTTCACCCGATCACAAATTGTAGTTGCCATTCCCTTGAAAAACGGGTCTGACAGTAACTGCAAAATTATATATACCGAAGACTGCCTATCAAAAGTTTTCAGAAATTTTGTGAAAACACGAGTAACTTTATTGGGATTACTGGCATCGAAGAAATGTTCGACCAGCACCATATTCTTGTGGATCTAATGATTTCTGATTATTTCCAAAAAAACCAAATTTGAGGGAAAAGGTTCATAACAGTCATTTTCGTTTGAAGACTAAGCGGACTTTTATTACTCCCCTCGTAATGGTGGGTGTGCCTCGCGTTTCCGGCATTTGAATAATTGCTATATTATAACAAACACTTGGTAAGAGTCACAATTTTATATGTTCTCCCATATCTGCATATATGCAAGGCAACTGTTGAACGTATTTGGCACAATTTCGATTGCATTTTGAAATTAATTTAATGTTTAACAATAATTTTTATTATTTATAAACGTAATGTGATTTTCTTATTATTATTATTGTTTTTCCTTTAATTTATATTAATATAAGAAATATATGTCGTATGTATAAAGGTAAAATGGGTATACACACTCGTACAAACAAAACCGATTGATTTTATTTTTCTGCGTGTTCAATCCGCGGATTGTGTATAAATGTTTTTTGTTGCCGTGAAAAATTCTACAGGTTCATTGACAAGTTGTTCATGTCCATTTATTTATATTTATTTACAATATTATATGTACAATGACAATAATTTAAGTTATTTTTCTCTTATGTTGAAATAATAAGACATTTTTCTCTATAATAAAAAAAAAATTGTTTGTTGATAAATAAATAAATAAATAAATTATTTATTTGTCTTATTTCGTTTCTTATAGAGCATAGCATATAGGTAATCTTTTTATCGATATGTATCATGATTGTGTTCCAAAACCAAACCAAACACAAAAAAAAAATCCTACATACATATACGACAATATGTGAAATGTAAGACAAGAACAATAACTGTTAAGATTTTAAATGTAACGATGGATAAACATCGCTTGGGATTAATTTATGGGGGACATTATCTCTTCTCGAACATATAAAATATGTTGTGATTTTGCATCGTTCCCATTTGTCGTATGGCGAACACGAAAATGTTCCAATCAACGTTTGATTGATTATCAACGTAATCAAAGTTAATCATTCGAATACATTCGTTGGAAGTCAAATTATTATCATGTTTGCAGAGCTTGTTGTAAAATCTAAGGGCTCCGTTGTTGATGGATTTGCAATAGCTTTTTTTCAGAACTTTTCCGAAAAACAACATTTTGACGGTTGTGAATGAAAGTGCATGGATACTGAAATCGTGATTGATCACCTCGTGTGCTGTCTCATCTTAGATGGTCCTAGATGATGTTACTCTCTCTGTCTGACCAGGACCATCGCTACTTCTCCTTCTCTTTCACCAGTGATAAACCTGAAATTAGAAAATTTAGGAACCCAAGAAACAAACACAGATTGGTATTTCTAAAGACTTCATCTCAACCAGTCACTTCTACCTTCAACAATGAAAATCATAAAGTGCGGAGGAACGGAAAGGGCAGCTGACAAGCTAATAGAAGCACTAATCAGTGCCTATAAAATAAGTGAGACACCATGGTGGTCTACGGAATTGGAAAAACTTTTCAACAAAGACATTAAAACCGGTACAACGGATTCTACAAATCTTCAGAAAGAGAGAACATAAATGGAGATATTTCTGTTATGAAGTTATATCTGTGATCACAATCGGAACTCTAGAGAAACATGATAATACTCGTATGAGTACAAATCAGTAGGGTTTAGAGATTCTAATGAAAACTCATTTTTCCGATAGTGAGAATTCTAATGTAGTAGATGGAAATCAACAACCAACAACCAAGTTACAGAGGTTGAAACTTGTTGGCAAAGGTGGTGAAAGAAGATAGAATACGACAGAACATTGGTTCTTTTGCAAAATTTAAAACACCAGGTTCAGACGGTACATTTCCGGGACTTCTACAGCATGCACTGGTAATGGTCATAGACCACCTTGCACATACCATAAGAGTCAGTGTGGTTCTGTGATATACTTTCCAAAATCATTAAGAAGAGACAGGGTAGTTTTCCTCCTGAAACCCTCTGTCCTCTTTTCTACTTAATTGTTAAGAGCGATAAGTTGATAGGTACTTTATGGATAATTGACCATTAGAAAAGTTAATCGACTGAAACAGCACCCCATGAAGTCGTTGGACGAATTGAAAAATCGCGGAACAAGAAGGAATCTGCCATGGGAGCGTTTCTGGACATCAAGGGTTTGTTTGATAAATGGTAACGCTTTCTTCAGTGCAATGATCTCAAACTAGTTCGTTGGTTTAGTACCATACTCATTTTAAAGAGCATTGCTGCAGACTTAGATAGTCTTACGACCACAGTGACCACCCGAAATTGATTTCGTCATAGGGTGGGATTTTGTTTCCGGTTCCGTGATGTCTTGTGGTCAACTCACTCTTAGTCCATTAAAATATCAATTAACATATTTGTAGCCTGGTGACCAAGGTCTATCTGTCAACTCTAAAAAAACTGATGGTTTTTGTTTTAAGGGATCATGCGATTCCACTCTCTTCAGAAATTAAGTATCTGGGGATCTAGTTAGATCAGAATGTTACTTGTGAAAATACAAGAGAAAATCAGTAAATCGCAAGGCCCAAACCCCAAACGCGTGTACTGACTATCCGTTACGGTTATCAGACCTATAATTTTGTTTGCCGTGCTTATTTGATAGCCTAGAAAAATGAGTGCGGTTGAAGAAAGATCTTTAAACAGCCTTTACATAGACTTGTTTGTTTTGGGTAGTGTGGGAACTGAGCCACAGCAGCTCTTGAGAAAACTGTGGGATTGCTGCCGCTTTATCTTTTGGAATAGAAGGTTTGCATACAGCCACTCGACTACAAGGCTATGGTGACACTATGGTGACAAAGCACGTTTTCGGGAAATTATTTTGTATAATTATTACCGAAAAGCACAAATGGGTGCCCTCTTAACCGGTACGCTACTCTCTTTCAGGTGAAAATGCTGTAATTCACTGTAAGCAAAGAAGATAAATTGCAGAGTTCATCGTTTCTGCAATATGTCTGACAGCATACTCCAAAGATGATTGACTCTAATACTTGTTTTGGAGACGATAATCGCCTTAAATTCTAGCCATTTAATCGCACCCTGAATAAAGTGAAATTCTAGCACCCTGAATAAAGTAAAACTTTACTAGATACCCAGGCAAAGGGATACCAAAGGAAATGCATAATATAGACATACCACTTTGCTGGTCTGCACTAGAAGAGATGATCCTTGAGGATCTTCCTGGCCATTCTCATCAGACCCCTGAAAAGTTACATGTTCCGAATAAAAATGTGTAGCGACGCAAACAGTGAGAAGCAGAAGAATAGGATGTTAAACACATCTGGGGCTCTTATCCTTCCTACTCTTCCCATAGCCAGCCCCGTTTTTTCCGCACGATCTTGAATATACCGAACAAATTGTGCTTCATTCGAAGAACAAACAGATTTCGGGACTGAATGTGTACCTCTGGGAAGGTATGTCAATATGGGACAATCGATTCTGAGTGCCCGAATATTACACTCAAGAGAATACGTAATCGGTAAGATGATTTCGGGGTTAAACGAAGGTCACATTGTCACGTTTGCCTATTAATATAATGAGTGTCTCATTCACATATTATCAGCAATTAACACCATTTATGATAGCTCGAAGTGTGTGGCTGACTCATTAAATTACATGAAACGTTTTATCAATTTTCAATAAAAAAAATATTTTTCGATAAAAAAAATTTTTTTCTCGCTCAAAGAATTGCGAAGAAGATGTTGATGATGATGATCTTGACAAAAAGATGATTATAATGATGATGGCTGCCGATAATATGGTATAATATTCAATTTAATTTATTTATATATTTTTTGCTGTTGGTTTATACTTTTGCTGTAACTATGTTCTTATCAATATTCTTATATCACATTTATATGTTTCTTCAGTTTTTTCGTTTTATTTTTTTTTTTTTGCCTCTTCTGCAATTCTAAGACGAAATATGCCAATAACAATTTAAAATACCATAAAATTTTTTCTCAGCTCGAAAGGTTTGGAATATTAAACACATTTGCGAGATTTTTTGCACTTTCTGGTTAGCTCTTATCGCGAAAACTTTTGGTTATTGTATAATTTTTGCGGCCGTCGTCTCTACATTGTTAAGATCTTCGCGGCTGGAACAACATCACTATTATGAATGGAAATAAAATCTTCGTATATGAATTGAAAAATTGTATTTTAATTAGAATTTTTATCTGCTGCTTATAACGTCTTCCACCATAACCGCATTAAAATAATAAGCAGGTTCACACGTTTTAAAATGACTGTTTTGAATGGTTAATATCGAACCATCAATGGAGATATTTAGAATATATTATCCAGTAAGGCAAATCACCACCGCCCAGGTTGCGCAGTGGTTAAACACTGCGGCGTGGAGCGGGAGGTACCGGATACGAATCCCGATAGAGGCAGGATGCGAAAAGGGATTTTCACCATCGATCATTTGGGCGATACGTTCGTTGGTGCGAATGAACTCATCTGAGACCCAGTTGAGGTTAGAATCCGTGTGCCGTCCCATCTTCTATGTCAGTACTATAGGCTGGCATGGAGCTATGCAATGTGCAGATGGTTTCTATACGTAAATCGGACCTATAGCCGGAACGTTAAGTAATATAGTGGGAAGTCACAATGTGCCAATATAGCCTTAGTGACAGATAACTGTACAACCAAAAAACAAAGAAACCAAATCACCAGAACGACTTGTTAATATTATCTTGTGATTGTCTTTCCAGTTTATGTTCTTCCTGCACTGATGTACGCTATGCAACGTATTTCTAGCATCAAACTGTCTAAAACGGATCTAAATTGATGGCATAGCTCTGCGCTACAAAAGCAGAATCCCTTCAATTTATTTATTGGAAAAGTGCTGATATTTCTTCACCTTCGGTTCAAAACAGCACTTAATCTTATTTTATGGAGTAAGCGCCTTGGTGTATCATTAAAAATCTAGTCTGGAAACCATTAGTAAATTTCGATTTGGAGACTTTCTTCTTAAAGGCCACGATCGAAACCTTCTATTTCTAAATAAATATCGGTTTATGAGTTCTGCACTCAAACATGGGGTTTGATGGTGTAAGAAAATTATTTTCCATCTTTTTCGGGATTTAAACCCGGTACGGTTCCCGATCAACTGACTCAAGTCTTAATATCCTTTCTTGGTATATTTTCAAAATTCCACAAACTAACTGCCGGATAGATTACCAGTTGAGGGCCATCAGATTTAAACCAGCAAAAATGTTGGCCGCTTTTGCAACAGGTGATTTCCAAATCAAACCAAGAGTAACCATTCTGTTGAGTGTTTCACATCTTCTTTAATTATTTGGACTTGTATGTACATGCATTCACTTCTTTGCCAATAATATAAGTCAATTGGCTTCCATGTCCATCGATAATTTTTCGGAATATTTTTAACACATAGTAATTTGCGAGAAGGACTAACCTGATCAGGCTTTACTTATTCAGCCCACTAACAAAATGACATTTTCGTTAAAAGCTACGTCTTCATTAGCTTTAAGACGTGGTTATAGTCTTAAAGATTAAAAAGGATGCATGCAAAACCAGAATTAGCTAGAACCTCGTGTAGCTATTTGTGATGTATCAGTTAAAATCTTCAGTATCCCTTAGCAGTTATTTTATTACTCATGTTGGCTGGAATTCTAAGTTTCCACACACAACATAGCACAAAGGTTCAGTGTTGCAAAGATTTCATCAAATCGAACTGACAATCAAACCTTAGCAAACTAAAGCACTTTGAACCAGGCAGAGAAGACAGTAAATTTACAGGAACACTCCTGGATAGTTATACTAGGCGCTTTACTGATTTCGATCCAGATGATCTTTCAGAAGAGAAAAATTGCGAAATCTGAGTGGAAAACAAGAAAACTTCCGGAAAACCTGGAAGAAAAAGGTTCTACATACTTTTGAATTTTTTGCTTAGGATAAATAAGAGATGGCGCTGAGACGTGATCAGTAATATGAGAACCCAGTAGATGGCGTTGTACTGTGACTTAGGTGTTGGGCAATTTGATAGGTGTCCTTATCGCATTGTGATTTTCAAGAAGATACTTAACCAAACTTTGATCATGATTGAAGACTTGTGCGTACTCTTAATGTGTGCTCTAAACTTGAATTTCAACGAGTGGAAGTGAATGATCGAGATTCAAAGAGAACATTGTTGATCTTCCTAAAGATCTCAAACAGCGTTAGCTGTTACACTCACGAGAATTACAGCACATTGAAGAACGTTGACCGGACGGCACATTCTCCGTTGAAGTTACCTATGAATATCCACACGAATGATCTTCCATCAATCGTTTGTGATCAATTGTCAAGACTTCGACGATGGTAAAGGTATTGCAAAAATGCAAAATCACCATTTGGGCCGAGTTCACAATTTCACACAAACGATCAGTGGATGCGTTTAATCGAATGATGAACTCAACGCATGTCTGAAATTGTCGAGTTTGTGGGATATGTTCAAATTTTTGTACATGTTTGAACCGATGCATGGAACATCAGAATTAGCTAAAGCTCCGTGTGAGGTCTTTGATGTCCCACATTGATTAAACTTTTTGATTCATTTAAAATTTCGTTTCTAGGCTGCTTTATCTCATCCAATCCAGATGGTCTTTTAGAAGAATAAAATTGCAAAAAATGAGTGGAAAATTCGGAAATTTCCGGAAAACCACGAAGAATTTCTTGTTTACATAATTTTGATGTTTACGTTATATTTCTTGTTTACGTAATTTGAACGCTGTAAAGCGTGAACAGTCTATGCAAAGCTTAAAATCCAGCTAAAAAATCGTGAAATAAATCGATAAAAATACAAAGTTTACGAGATCAATAAGAGATGGCGCTTAGATGTGATCATTAATATCATAACCTAGTAGATGGCGTTGTACATTGACTTAAATGTATAATTTGACAGGTGTCCTTGTACAATTTGACAGGTGCGTGAATGATCGAGATTCAATAAGACAAATAGTACAAACGAATGTCTTGCATTTGAGTTCAGAACAAAAAATCGAGTACGGAGTGTTGTTGATGACAGTTGATGAAGAAAATGGTGAAATATTCTCCCTTGATATTTCAAATAGCGTAAGCTATGGCATGCTGAATGGCGGCCTGACGGCACATTTGGCTTTGAAGTTACCTTTGAATATCCTCACGAATGACAAAATAGTGTGCTCAAAATTGTTAAGAATTCGGCGATGGCCAAGGTATTGCAAAAATGCAAAATCACCATTTGGAATGACTGCACAATGGCGCATTTACGTATAGTGACCGAAGACGTTTTGGCCGAGCAATGAACTCAACGCTTATCTGAAATTCGATTTTATGGTGCTTTGTTTAAATTCAATTACATGTTTCATCAGAATTTACTTCTTTCCTGTCGAATTCTTGACGTATTCGACGTATTCACGACATGGAAAGAAGAGCTTATCACGAATCCGGAAGCTCAACTGCCAAATTATATGAGTCACGATTGATTCAGCAAACAAGTAATTTTGACAGCGAAGAACAAGGATGTTTACAGTCTGAATTAATTTATGCCAAAAATTCTAACAAAACCATTGATTGAGAGACAAATCAAGACAAGGCAACCAACTGTGATAATCATTCTACATAATTTGAATCAGCCGGGATTGTGTAACAGAACCCGATTGACTATGAAGAAATTGATGAGCAACGAGATTCAACCGTCGTTTATTAAGACCAAATTCAAATGAAAGAATGTTCGAGTTGCCCAGAATTGCTCTGATTCCAAATTTCATTCCATTTGACTCAAAGTGCATTCAATTACATGTTCGTTTGGAGTTCGTCACGCTAAATCTTTAGGGTGTACGAAATAAATTTAGACTTTCCGTGTTTGTCATCAGTTGTACGTCGCCTGTTCAATGCTTGGCAAACCATCAATATTGTTCATTTAAACGCTGAAGAACAAAATCGAGGCTATAAGCGATTGGACAGAGCAAGATGAAGATCATAGCAAAATACTTTTAATTTAATATAAAAACAGTTTAAAATGTCAAAACGCCTCTTTCAGATATAATGAAGGATCGATGTACGAACAAATTTTAGTCTCTTAACATGAACTGTCGAATACTGACACCCATTAGTAATACATAATGACAGATAGGGTTATCAAATATTTCAGATTTAATATGATTGATTGGGGTTGATTATCGTAATTACTAAGAATGGGTTTAATTCCTCCCTCAAATTACGTCAATAGTGGGCTAGTTAACCTAAATGTATAATGTGCAAAAGTAAAAATATGTCAGAGTTGTCGTTCATTTACCTACCTATATAATTGTCGAATTATAATTATGTAATAGTTACCTGCATCGACCGCAGCACAACATGCAAAATATTATGGAAAATCACCATTTCATGTCAAACGAAAACTAGGCCGCACACCAAAAATATATAATGGCATGGCCATTACGTCGAAAATACTTTCGAAGCGAGTATGGGGATAAATGCACCAGGCAAATCTACAATTGTACATTTAACATTAAATTGGTAATTTTGTGTTGTTCAAAAGCGCACACGAATAGAATTTAAAACCTAAATTGACACCTTGTTAGCATATATATATGATTATATGATAGGTTTGTTTGCTGCCTGGACATGCATGTACATACTTCTTGATCCGAATCGCATATATAAGTATATGTGTACATGACACCTTTTGATTAAAATTACAGTTGTTATGCCCCGCGTACATATACGAGAACGTCTCCTTATATACACTCGCTTTGTATATATGTAAGGTTGGGTTATTTAACTTCAAAAAGGTGTTCAAATATGATCTTAAGATATTTTTTTTGTAATTATATAGCGTCACAACACATGAAGCGAAATAAGTTTAAGAAATAATCAGAATAATTGCCGGTTTACATGACACACAACTCGAGAGTATGCGTATGTATAAGAAGTTGATTAAAAGTTAATTTTTTTTTGTTTTGTTTTTACCTTATACGTGCATGAATTACAAGTCTTGGGTTGTACTTTTATATATTTGGCAATTAATAATTGAAAAATAAAATAATCGAGCTCGTTAAATATAACAATAAGATTAACCTAATGACTGATTATGTTACATTCGTATGTACATATGTTGTGTCGTAACTTTTTTTTTTTTAATGGATTGGAAATAGTTTATGGTCATTAATTTCCAATTTTGTATGCCATTGTTTGGAATATAGTTTATATAAGTTTTACATAATGTAAAAATTACTCAAAATTAATATGTCATGAATCATCGAAAACAAAGTTTAATAATTTGTCTGTAAAACTACTGTACTTGTGGTATACTGGTTTGAACAATTCTAATATAGGGAATAGGTATATTTAGGCTGTTCCATAATTACGCTCGTATCATGGCTATGAAGAGAACCCTCAGCTATATAGTTGTGTCTCCGCAAGTGAACTGAAGTAATACAAGCAACAACCACTACATTCACTACAAGACGAGGGTCTTTCATACAATCTTAATCAACTCACAACTACAGAAGGAACAGCTTACTCATTTTAGAAAACCACACATTAGCTAAAGAGACCCAAACTTTTATACTCTTCTATCCGGCTTCCTAACGTTAACTGGGCAAGAAGTGATTATATTTTCTAAACAGTTAGTATATTTTCTCAGTATATGTTGCAATCTCAGAATCTGAATCACAGAATAAATCGGTCTGATTTCTGCCAGCCCTAGCATTTTAAAGTCACCAATCATCTATGTGACATCGTGCTCAGGTATATATAGCAGATTATTTAAATTATTGTAAAATGAGTCTTTATGGTTGGGTTTGCTTACACCAGTAAGCGTATATACACACAGACAATTGATAGGCAAGCGTTGCTTACACATTCGATAATCTGAGACTGAAATTGGAGTTTAACACAGCCTTTTTACCTGTGGCCTATTCTGCGACCCAAAAGCAGCTGAAAAGCAGACGTTATATCGCTGATAATAAGAAACTCGTAATTATGGGCAGTGATGTCGTCGAAGTGAATCATGGAAAAACGTTGACAAGTTAATTTGCATGTGCTCCGAGTAACTTTTTGACAAGGTAAACAGTTTGGAGCCATTTTGTGGAAGTCTTTACTAATTGATGGCCAAATGACATACTGAGTCAAAAGTTTATAGGTTGTAACTGAAATATCACAATGAATTTTGCAAATCCACGTTCGAGATATGCCGGACTTTGGTGAAGAATTGACCAATGAAATCTTAGTGCCTAAACTGAAGAATTTCTGCTTTCTTCAGATTCGGATCAAAAGCAGTGGTTTGTTGTCATTAAATACTGTTAACGGTATACTAAATTCACGTCGAAATGTTTTAAGGCAGTGTCTTGATACCCAATTAATATTTAATTGGACAGCTGATCAACATCAATTTACATATCGATGTCAATATTTGCGGATGATCTATCAATCGTTGCTAGACAACAAAACCCCAGAGTCAAACTAGTTAGCTAACGAAGGGATTTGGGTGGGCAAGTGTAAAGCAGTTCATATTACATTCACACTCTTCAAAAATACTACTCGCCATTCAGATTAAATAACATCACCTTGCCACAACACCAACATGTTAATTACTTTGGACTACACTAAGAAACTACACTTACCTGGACAAATCATATATTAACAGGTTAATTGTCGTTTAACTGAAAATTCGCTTATACATTTGTCGTTTAACTGAAAATTCGCTTTATATGGTGTGACATTAGTTGGACCCTATTCGTACGCATTTTAGGTATTTTCCTGACCCAGAAATATCACCTGTGTTCGTAACACTACTGAAAAGAATCCCATTTCGATCCTCTGTAAAAAAAATGTTTCCATTAGAACAGCCATTTGGTTTACCCCAAAATTCTCTATAAAATCGGTAGTTGCAAATCACCCGTGATGTCTTCTCCAACTATAATGCCGCCATGGTGATAAACTTTTCCGATCCAGGTTGTAAAACCAGACTCGGATCTCATATCCAGCTTTCATTCAATTGTTTGAAAGCTTTATTCTAGTGGCTTCAGTTATTTGTTGATTTCCATAATCCTATAAACAATCCCCTTGACAGTGTTTACACCTATTAAACCGCAAACTTCTATTTCTGAATGTGGGGCGTTTGTAGATAGCTCAATATAATTAGTCTGACGATTAACTATCCATTATTCAATGGAACTGCAAGATTCATATTCATAATTCATATTCATAAACTTTTTCATGAAGTTCATACCCAAAATCACTGCATCATTAATATCTACTTCCAGATCTTATATCTTGTGTTATCACATAAACTTTTACATTGATGTCTCCAACTTAACGTCAAGCCATTAATTGAGGAATGGGGCTAATTTTCATGGATGATTTGGTTGTAGTAGTTTGCTTACGCTTTGCACTAGCTTCCTCGTTTAACCTCTGTAACATCACAGAACTCTTTCTTTTCTCCAACCATACTTGTCAACTACCTTGTCTTTCAATACATCACTGGCAATACCATTTTTGTAATTTACCAGCAATCTCTGGAATTGTACCAGATATCTCACAGACCCAACCTCTTATCCTGCCCGTCCTATCATTAAACCTTGACGTTAGCCAATTAATAACTGGTTTATTGTTGCCTCTTCAATTATAAGTGTCATGCCCAAGTCAAGTTGATCTTAGGATTTACCAATGGTTTAGTTTGTGAATTTTTATTATCATCCCAGAAATTGTGTGATCGGACCATGATTTTTCTGCTTTATAGTTTTGGAGAAGAAAATGAGTCTTTATGCAGTAAATGTCTGGAATGAACGAAAATATTATTTACTGAAACCCCATGATTTTAGTTCAGAGCCCACCAATGAATTCGAAAATTTAATCAAGATTTTTCCTTATCTCATGATCCATTCACATCCTTTCAGGTGACTATCATTTATTGACGTGGATGTTATAGAGCTGCGATTGCAAATAACATCTAAAATACTCCTGCCCTGATGAAAATTAGCAGAGGAAAAAAATAATTTCTCCATGTAGCTCCATGGTTGGAGCTGTCCAATAAACTTTGCCGTCCATCAATTATTTTACTTGTTGGATATTTTAATTCAATGTTGTTTGTTGATTGTTACTGTGATTGTTACTGCACTTTTTTCAACGTTTATTTCAATAAATGAAAGACTTTAATTTATGGAAAAGACATAATATTTCGGTCCTTAGACCATTTTTAAATGTTTAACATAGAAACGGCCGTCCATCGTCCAGTCGTTTCTTTATCCCATCTTCGTTACCATTTCTCGATAGTTCTTGATCGAATCCTTAGAGTAGCTTCTCTTCTTCTAAATTCTGCACGCTGTTGCAAAATATCTCGACGTTCCAGTGCTTGAAGATCAAATAGCAGTACTCCGGGAAATAACTAGAGCAGTGCGGTTTCAGAAACTATTCGAAACGTATATGCGACCCTCAGTGCACCGCATCGCTGGTAGTTTTTTAACCTCATCGCACCAGCTCTTATTTCCGCCTTATACAACAATATACATATTCTACGACTCTCACAAGCAGTCTATACATTTGCTTGCACGATGTCCTCCTACATTAAGCAACATCCTTCTGAGTGAGCCTCTAATGGTAGTTACGCTAGGACATGTGCTGACGGATATGCTATTATAGGACATGTGCAGACGGATATACTTCCAGTAGATTAATTTTTTGTTCAGAATTACTATATAAGATACCTCGTAGTTAGAACTTCGTTAGAACTTTTTCGTTAGAACTACTTCCCTACCGGTTGTAATATATATAGGCAGTATTTTTTTATATTTATTTTGTCTTGTCAGTAGTTGGACTTCCAATGGCGCCGAACGAAGATCGCTTTATTCGACAGTTGGAGATTTTCATTCACTAAAAACCACACGTAGTACACGGGTTTCCCGACTGGGGCGCTTTCACATTTCTTCAGTCTGGACCGAACTTCAACTACTACAACTACTCTTTTATCTATCAGTTAAGAGTAAAATTCCAGTAGGAACTCTTAATTTTTCTTGTGGCCAAGTACAGCTTCAACGTACCGTTGTATTACAAACCACGTTTCCTCACCTAAGTGAAATTACTGCAACGAAAAATATATGACTGGCATTGACGTGCTCTTCTGGGGAGTAGTAATATCCATGTTCTTTTTAAAATTGGCAGAGGTTAAAGTTTATTTTCCCATCCCTTTTTTCGAGCCAAGGGCTCAATTGTAGCTTCCCATCTTCGATGCCATTTTTCGAAATTTCTCGATCTAACCTGTAAGGGTGTTTCCCTTTATCGTTAATCTACAGTCTGTTGTACGATATTTCGACGTTCTAATGCTAGAAGATCAACTGGAATCACTCCGGCAGCAACAAGAGAGTTCCCAAACAGTCCAGCATGCACATGCGACCCACAGCACACCGCATCATCAACGCATAGTACCCACATCCCCTCCTTTCCTTAAAAAAATACTGATTCAGCCTTCTATGAGTGGACCCGTAGTAGAAGTTGTTTTATTGCATGTACTGCGGATATGCTCCCAGGAGATTAATTTGGTGTTCAGTGTTACTCCAAGATCATGCATTTCGTTAAAACTATTTCCCTACAGATTGTCATAGGGATGATTTCAGGTATTCTTTTTTTGTCAGTATGACAATCTTTATTTTTAGATGGTCAGTTGTAATCTATGTTTGTTTATCCAGGCGTCCACCCTCTTCATTACTTCGTTTATTGAAGATTCATGAGGTTAGAGATATAATCGGCCCAGAATTGACCTTTGAACTGGTCCATCAGTAATAACCTTCACTACCCCCTCCCCCTAAGTATAGTATCATAAAATGTTGATTTTGAATATTTAGCTTGATTGTGAATATATAGGCTTGTTATGTGGGTCATCCCAGTATTTATGTGAGATCACTTTGTTCTTAGAGTGCCGTATAATTGACGTACGCAATTTCTTAATCCTAAACTGAGCTTATATGGAACTCGTCAGTGAATCAAGAAGAGTGTCATAGAGATGGTTTTGCATATCTCGATTGTGGTCATCCACAGTACATCGTATTATGTTTCAACGTTTAATGGAAGTATATTCAGAAATTACCAGGGAATGGTCTGATTTTGTCCTTATATTTTTGTTGCTTGACAAATATCTCTTGGCACTAGGATCTGATTCAATATGAGTGAATGAACTTTCATAAAGTGGATGTCAAGATGACGTTTATGAAACCAGATGTCATTGTATCTATACGATATAAGATTAAAAGACGAGTCATTTCGCACCAACATATATAAGGTACTTAACAGTGACAGTGTTGATGCAATATTTATAACTTCTTATACATTTATATATTCCGTCTTATATATTATTTTATTGTATTATTATAAGATTATCAATCATCAAAACAAGTTACGAGTATACGAAGCGAACACAATGATACAATTATATATGTTATATAAAATCATATTCCCGATACATAAATAAATCAACAGAGTATCAAATTAATTATGAATTAAAAAACATAAAATTACAATTGTTTGCTGTATACAACAACAAAAACAACGAGCAGCATAAAAAATCATAATTTGCATAAGAAAAAAGAAAATTATGTTGATCTTTTCAATTTGCCATTTACACAATTACTCGAAAGTGGAAGGTTAACAATGTTTTTTTCACTTCTTAAGTTTCGTTTGCATTCTAGCTGTGTTATGATGTTGATGATGATGATGGCGATGATTTCACTTATGTAATTAGTTATAATTAAATTAATAGTAATTACTTCCAATTTCAATTTAAATATGCATAATGATATAAATAATGTGTTTGTACGAGGGGAGTACCAAAAGTTCGGTTACTTGACTTAAGCTCTTAAAATAAAACTCCTCTTGTTTCCGGTTTTCTAACTAATTTTTGAAAACTTAAGCTATGATCGAGTGAAGTAAACTGATCAGTCGCACATATATTTATGTTTATTTCAGGAACCTTACCTTGATGGTTTGATGTTTGGACTTAACACCCCTGGTGGCAGATTTCTGTACAAGAGTTCAATCGCGAGAACCAGGGCGTGCATTTGTCTTTCGAAGAATAGGAATACATCACTCATTGAGGAGTGTAGTTCGGACTACACTTTACTTTCAAACTGAAGTGGTAATTGCCTCATTGGAGGTTCTGAGGATTTCACATACCTAGTAAGAGAGTGTAAGCTTAAAAACATATATCTGATAGCGGTTTGTGATTCTAATGCACATCATTCTCTATGGGGAAGTAGCAGTGATAACAACACAGGTTCTGTACTTCGTAACTGTTCAAACTATTCTGAGGATATCCTCAATGTTGGATGTAAGCCAAGTTTTTTTTAACTCTGCTCACAAGTAGGTAATTGACATCAGTTTGTGTTCCATGACCTTCACTTACTTTAATTAAACTGCATTGCCTTTAATATCAATCTTTGAAGAACACCGCTTAAACCTTACCGTAATAGGAAGCTTACCAACTGGAAAACATTCTCTCTAAAGCTTGCTCCTTTACTCGAATCGCCTACGCAGATTTGTTCGTCTGCATACATAGAGCTCTAGACTTCCGCACTGTCTAAAGCAATCACATCTCCATATGAGATTTCGTGTCCACTTATCACTAACCAAATAACTCGGAACAAACCTGTGGCTTTCCAGAACAAATCGCAAATTAGCTCACGCCACACGCAATTAATAGAAAAATCGATATTTCGAGTTAAGTTCTTGTAATTCACTAGTACTGTCGCGTCACGACCGAAAGTATATATACGAATTGCACAGTATGAAGATCAAGTCGTTCGGTAGCATGCCTGATGAGATGGATTTGATCTTTTCGATCGCGCAGTCATTCAATGACGTCATCATCATCAGATCAAAACCGGCCTAGTGGATTTACAAGAACAAGCAACAAACTCGGAAGGTACAACACATTCAAATCTACAGCAAGCTACACGCTTCAAACCTTTCTGATACTCTGCCCTAAAAATGTTAAGCAAAACTACCGGAGAGCTAAAGAATAAGGCCAGAAGATCTATTCTTTGGTCTGATTGATCACCAAAAACAATTAAGAACATCACAAAGATCCTCCTGGGTAATCTTTCTGTGAGGAAATTAATAGCCTACAGTAGTTAGGCTTAACAAGTTGCTGAGAATTATTATACTTGTAGACTCTTGATTCATTTCGTCTACCTAAGGTAAACTTACTATCCAAAAAGGAAGTAGGCCAACTTTTACCTCTCAATAAACATTTTCCAGGCTGTAAAACCTTTCAACCGACAGTACTGGTGTAGTCACTAACGATTTGTTGTATGTAATTTACAAATGGGATTTAGCCTGTAGATTAATCAATATAGAGCCTGTCCTATTTGGAACCCTTTAAACCTGCCGGTATCATCCAGATTTTTAACTACAAAAAACCACTGCTACCTTCTGGCAATTCCGAAGAGCTTTTGGTAATTCTTGATGATTATCCCCCCAAATTCTATATTTTATCTAGAAATCACTGGTTCTACCAATGCTAACTTATGCATCTGTTGTTTGATGGCCAGTGGTTGAAGTAAAATTTGCAATCGGTAAACTTAACTATTTTTCAGAATATCGCATGTCGGGCTGTAACTTGAGCCATGTCTTCTAATCTGCTCTAAACAATAGGGCTTATTCTTTCCCTACCTCAGTTACAATCCTTCATTTTATAGGTACAGCTTGTTCGGTTGTCTCTGGCTTGAGAAGTGCTGGAGTGTGGAATGCTTTCGACACTATACTTAAGGTCAAAGATCACTTCTTGATTTTTTACGAGCTATGTCAGAAATCGACCTTAATGATTGGCTTCTGCCTGTTATAATTTCCACAGATCATTGGACGTTTGTTATTCATCCAAGGATATGACGTCCTCGCCATAATTGTTCAACCAGATATCCGAAATGACTCTATCTCTGAACAGGATGCTGGCTATGGTCAGGACTGTCCATCGCATGATTTGAGAATCTCAGGCAGTTTGGGACCCTACTGTGCTATTCATAAAATGGAATTGAATGCGGTTACTCACTCTTAATGCTCGAACCAGCTCCTGACTGATAGTGGTTGTAAGAAATTTCTAAGCCAATTGTGACATTGAGGGCAACGATGTGATTTAACTGGCCTTCACTTATATTTCGTAGATTTTGAATCAGCTGCTTCTCTATCTCTTCACATAGTGAAAGAAATAATTAAAACCGTTGCCCAGTAAAATTTAAAGCTGACATGGTCAGCTTGCTCTACTTGTCGCGAAACACTTTGTCAGAGGGCTTGACCCGAAGCTGACCAACCACGTTTTTTATTTGAAAAAGGACAACTTAATAATATTGGTTTCCTTACTTACTGGCCATGGCCGTTTCTAAACCCACCTTCATGCCATAGGACTCACCAGTTATGCCATATGTGACAATTGTCTTGAGGGTGTTAATGATAACTTACACTTCGTCGGCAGTTCAACTCCTGGAATATTCGTGTAAATCTACTGTCTTCTCAGCCCTGTTTCTAATGTTGCAGAGTGCGTCTATGCGCTGAGATGAAATCCTAGGGTTGCACCATGGGGCCTTTGTGGCATTGAGTGTGGAACTTTAAATGTGGAACTGCAGGGCATCTCCTCCCTCAGCAGTACAATGATAGTACTATAGCAATAGTGACTCGTAAACGAATATCACCAACCAGCACATAAGAAACGAACAAGAAGGCTTTAGAACATGCAAAAATCTGTACGGATCCCATCAACTCAGATCGTATCACCACTATATCTATATATTCATCATGAACTCTGAACAATGCATTCAATTCCACCAATAGATGATTTCCAGGCACTCTATGAAATGGGATTCCACAAATAGACTTCAATGCAAGGGAAACAGAGTAATAAATATCATAACACACGAGGAGTTAGACAAGGATGTGTCCTCTCTCCACTACTGTCCTTAATATATAGTACTGGATAACATGACGCGCAAATTAGAACGGTTTTAAAAGTTACCATCCCCAAATGGCATCCAGTGTAATCCAATTAACCAACGATCTGGAGTACACGGACGATATCGGTCTTCTAACGCATAAATACTCGCACATGAAGTAGAAAGCCCAGAAGTCATCAGATGTAGGTCTCAAAATTAACATCAATCAGACAAAGGATATGAGACTGAACACAAACACTAGTACACCAATCCATCAACCAAGTAACTATCGAGGATGTTCTGTGCAGCGTAAACAGGCGGAGCCGAACATGACATCAATCAGCACTTCAACAAACCAAGAAATACATCTAATATGTTTCATAAGATCTGGAATCCACTCGGTCACGAATTTCAAAACTATACGAATGTTTAATGTCTGGGTAAAATCAGAACTGCTGTATGGCTGGAAAACATGGAAGCCCACACAGAAGATAACCAGAAGAGTATTTGTGAATAAAAGTCTTCAATGGCAGATGCGACACATCAAGGTACAATGCCACAGCACGAACGAAAAAGCCCAGTGACCTATCAATAATGTCATTGGATTGTAATCCGTAAGTAAAGAGAAATGTGGGAAGGCCAACAATGAACTGGAGAAGAACAGTGCTAACCGAAACGAAACAACTTGGCAAATCATGGAGATAATTAGATGCACTAGCCTCAAATAAAATAAGATGGTGTAATCTAGTTGACGCCTCATGCTCGTAAAATCGGTGACAGAGGTTAACTAACATGCTTAGCTGGATCAAACAACTAATTGATCAACCAAGAGTCAAAATTGGAGACCGTTTCGTAGTGACTCTAATAACAACAAAGTCTAAAGTTGCCCCAATTAATCAAATAAGCCTGCCACGGTTAGAGCTCTGTGGCGCTCACTTATTGACTAAGTTAACGCAAAGATGGATATGGTCCGATTCAACGATCGTCCTGGCGTGGCTATCAAATCACCCGCGACATTGGAAAATGTATGTGGCGAATCGAGTGTCAGCAATGCACACAGTTTCATGGAGTTTGGAGGCATGTCAGGAGCAAGGAGAATCCATCAGACTTAGCTTTGCGAGGAGTACCGGCAAGAGATTTAATCAACAACAAACTATGGTTCAGGGGCCCGGAATGGTTATCATAGAATGAAGAGGCTTGGCCTTCAAGGCCGAACATAATACAAACCTTGGAAGAAACTCAAATTCGAGAATTGAATGTTCTGCATGTGTTAGTCGAGAATAACGACGCGCATCCTATCGAACAAATGTTACTACGTTCCTCGAACTGGACACGACTAACTCGTTCGCTGGCGTACGCATTGCGATTCATTCATAACCTAAAAAGCAAAATGAATAATTAATGCAAACAATGGGAATTTGCTGATGACATCTGTTCAAGAGAAACAAGAGAGTATCATCTAGTTCAAAACTCAGATCACTAGCACCATTCATCGACTCGCAGAATATGTTACGCGTTGGTGGTAGGCTGCAGAATTCTTCATGTAGTTATGACACAAAGCACCCAATGTTGTTACCAAAGCACCACCAAGTCACCGAGATGATACTACTATCTATGCACAAGCTTTTACATCCGGGTCCAAGTCTCTTGTTAGCCTTGTCACGCCAAAGGTACTGGATTTTGGATGGACGTGAAAAATGTCGGAAGCTTCGCCACAATTGCGTAACGTGCTTCCGGAATTCAACCTTGTGTTCAACTCAACGAATGGTTAACTTACCCCAGGCACGAGTGACACCAAGTCGGCCATTTTCTTCAGTTGGCGTTGATTATGCTGGTCCCATATTGCTAGCAACACAGAAGGGTAGAGGTGCCAAACTAATTAAAGGCTTCATAGTTTTATTTATATGTTTTGCTACGAAGGCACTCCACCTAGAAATGGCATCAGATCTCACCACAGATGCATTTTTGGCGGCATTGGATATATTTACTGCACGGAAGGGAGCTCCAACTGACATGTATTCGGATAACGGTACGAATTTTATTGGTGCAAAACGAGCATTATGAATATCAAGTAAAGAATGTCAGTCTAGTATAAGCAACTATGCAGCAAATTCGCGAATCAACTGGCATTTTATTACCCCAATTTCACCGCATTTTAGTGGAATATGGGAGTGGGCTATGAGATCCGTGAAATCTCACTTAGTAAAGGTAATTGGGAACGCCCATCTAACATATGAGGAAATGGAGACTGTATTGGTACGTATTGAAGGTATCTTAAACTCTCGACCGCTATGTGTCATTACAAACGAAGATACTAGCAACATTGATACGTTGACACCAGCGCATTTTCTGACCTTGGTCCAATAACCTCAGTACCACAAGCAAATTTTGAAGAGATTTCGATGTCTTGGATCAATCGATGGGAACAAGTACAGCGACCCCATTCAAAACTTTGTGTATCCCAGTTGATTACTTAATATTCACGATACAGCCATGGCAATCAAGAACCACATCAGTAGTTATTTTTTGTGTCAATCGTGGATCGTCGTCACTTTTTCACT
Organism: Tipula lateralis; assembly: GCA_963932295.1. NCBI lineage: Eukaryota > Metazoa > Arthropoda > Insecta > Diptera > Tipulidae > Tipula > Tipula lateralis. The sequence goes on from OZ010737.1 coordinate 34,634,508, forward strand.
TCACCATTGCCACAGTAACGTGATTAGTGGTACATTTTGGTCGACATTCTCGGGCATCGTTCTTTTCAGAATAATGCTCCGTTTTGGAATCTTCGGAACCTCTCGGAAGTAGTCTGTACCGAAGAGAAAATATTTTAGAGTCGCCTACTCAGAGAACGTTTGTTACTCCCCTCGTATAACGATGGCAAAAAAGTGAAATGAAATCAAGTACATTGGTTAATTATGATTAATTGAGTTTCGCGTTTTTTTGGGTATATTATATATTTATGTCTTAACAAGATTTCCGAGAGTACCTTGAACTTGAGGATGTCTTGTCACGTTATTAACACAGTGATAAATTGTTGAAATAAGTTTGTTCGTATCTATACAGTCAAATTTATAACATAATTTGTCAACAAGAGGCATTCCCTTCCTACACCTTTTTTATACTTGTGTCGCTATAAAATCTCGTATAAATTTCGAATTTAAATTGATCGTCGCATCCAGTCTTGTGTGTGGTATGTGCAAACCAAAATTGATTTCCCTTCAAACCTCACCTACGTGTATATGTTTTGGCCATAAAACTTAACGATTTTAATTTCATCGAACATTGATGAGATTTTATTACCAAAAACAACAATGTTCAATCGATTATTACACTTGATTGTAAATTTGAATTGAACGTCTTATATAAACAACAACAAACGATCAACAAGAGAAACAGACATAACAGAAAATAAAACATACATGGAGCTATATATGTACATGTGTATAGATGGGCAGAAGACACATGTCTTAATTGAAAATGAAACTTTAACGAAACGAAGATTAATACAATGTCTTAACTCAACAAATTTTGATAACATGACAAATTTGAATCAAATTCTCACACATCGAACTCATTATAATAGACATCGTCATTCAACGCTGCAGCATCGTGAACTCCAAAAAAATAATGTAATTGAACCGATCTCCGTTTCTAGCACGCTGGGCACATGAAATATCATTTAATTTATTATGTTGATTTAAAAAAAAAATATATATATATTCTGAAACGATATGCGGATACATATGTGTACAAGGGAACGATTCAAAATCACCAGGTAATCGAATATCATATGGTGATCGTTTCTATTCCAAATCATTTATCATATAATGAACATCCAATTTAACGATGAGTTGTAAAAGCCTGATCGATATTGATTTGAATGACGTTCCGAGATCTCCAACACGACTGAGACAATGAGTCATTGACACCGAAATTAATAATCTCGTATTGATCTATACCCAATAAATCTGTCAGTGTCATTTACGAATTTATTTATTAATTAATCATTGTGAAACATGACATACACAGACACCTGTACTATATCAACCAAAGTTAACTAACCCATATATTATATATCTCGAAACCCAACAACAGCCACAAAAACTATTTTTATCAGTTTCATCTAATTTGAATAAATTAAAACAAAAAATTTGTAATTTGATATACAAAACAGTCTATAAAGCGAATACATTTTCGAAAAGTTTTAATTAATTAAATTTAGATAAATCACAGAACTGATTAAATAAATTTAAATATTTGTCAAATTCGTTTAGTGTTGAACCACGGCGAAGTGTTGACTATATATGTGTATCGACAATGGTGATGGAATTGTTAGTAAGGCCAGGTGGTTGAACCTACTAATTATTATTTATTAAATAATTCATGATAGCTTGTTAATTCGTCTGTTCTAGTAAGACAGTTCACATTTATACTCAAAACTTAATTAAATTAGAAACCTCTGGCCTAGAATACGTCATTACCGGTTTATGTATGACATTTGCACATATCAAACCATTTTTATTTTATTATTAAAATTGGCTGGAACCCTTAAAGGTTCCGCTCTCAATGTCACAAAGGGCCCATGTTGTCACAAAGGGTTAGCATGAGTGGCTGCTACAGCACACTTAAACTGGCGACGGTCCGTTGTGATACCACAGGATCTTACTTCCCTTTTATCCTTATGAGAACCAGTGCGCCAAAGCCGTGCATGAGCAAAGAAAGTGAACTACCATCATTTCCTCCTCCTCGTTTACACAGTTTCTGCAAAAGTCATTAGCTTCTAGACCTAGCCTCTCCGCATGTTTTCCAAGTAGGCAGGTTTACTTTGTAAGATTTTTAAGCACAGTGCCTTAATTGAGTGCCTTAATGAGCTTCCCCTTCGTTGCCCTTTCCAAAAGTAGCTGGAAAGTTGTATTATGCTTCGCTAGTTTGTCCGCCCCAAAGTTCCCCCTGACGTCAGAGTGGCCAGGGACTCAGACTATCTGAATATTGAGATGCCCACTCATCTCTTTCAGAGACAAATGGTAACCCAACGCTACTCTTGACGTCAGAAAACAGAATCCAGCGACTTGATTGCTGCCTGACTGTCCACATAAAATGCGATATCAGTCGAAGAGACCACATTATGTCTCAATCAATTCAGGACCTACTCAAGCGCTATCACCTCTGCCTGGTACACGTTGCAGTGATCAGGGAGACGAACTGATATATTTACTTTCAATTTATCACAGAAGCCACCAGCTCCTACATTACCGTGTAACTTGGACCCATCTGTAAAAAACTGCAATGCTTCCTCTTCCGCAACCGACCCGCTTCTCCAAGATTCTCTTGAAGGACAGGAAGTTCGGAACCTTTTCTCGAAGCACAAAGTCAGAGTAACGTAGTCTAGATTCGCCATTTCCTTCCTTAGCTATCTAGTTATCGTCGAGTATCCTGTCTGGACATTTTCACTGAGACCTTAGTAAATAAGAGCGGTTTAAACCAGGGCGGAGAAGATAGAATATTTACAAGAAATGTACTAGAATTGAACACAAGTGATCTCAAGCGGTCAAAAGCCAGACAACTACTGATAAAGTGTAAGCTTTCATCAACATCCTCAAAAAATTCGTTCCCTTCGGCGTCACTGGCAAGTTCCATGCGATGAAGATGACTTTTGAAACGGCCATTGCCAGTAAGTAAAAGAACCAATATTGGTTCCCTTACTAACTCGCAATGAACGAACGTAGTTGGTTTCAATGAAAGAACGTAGTTGGTCAGCTTCGGGTTAACCCCCTTACAAAGTATTTTTTTTATTTTTATTTTTTTTTTTTTTTATATTTTATTCTATCCTATATTTTTTTGGGGCTCAAGGCTCTCCCAGTTTTTTCGCGGTTCGCTTATTCACGTCCTAATTTACGCCTGAACGGCCAAATCGAGGACGTACGGCTATAGGTCCGATTTTGCGTAGAACCATCTGCGCATTGCATAGCTCCATGCCAGTCTATAGTACTGACATGGAAGATGTGTCGGCCAATGAGTTCTGCACTCCAACAGGGGGTCATAGATGTGTTTATTTACACCACCGGTCGTAATCAGATGGTGAAAATTCCTTTTGCATCCTGCCCCTATCGGGATTCGAACCCGGTACCTCCCGCTCCAACTGCCACAGCTTTAACCACTGAGCCACCTGGGCGGTATCCCCTTACAAAGTATTTCGTTATATGACAAGTGGTTTAGAGGTAAAGGAGCAGCTGGTTCAGAACCTACGAAAAAAAAAGAAGAACGAGTTTTAGCCAAACTGTTTGCAAGTTCGAGGATCGTTCAGAGAGCTAAGGGCAGTTTGACTATACGTACAAATTTAATCTTTTTGTCGACGACAACAAGAAAAAAAAAGCCGCTTAATAAGTAGTACAGTAGATCCCTAATCTACCTGAATTTCTCAGATCATGCGATGGAGAGTAGTAACCAAAGCCAGCACTCTATTCAGAGACAGAGCCCTCTGAAAAGAATACAAGCGTTTTGGCTATCTGTTTGAGCAAGACTGGTGAGGACCACATATTCCTGGACGGATAAACTACCTCAAAAGATTTCTAGAAATTAAAAGCAAGCAGACGCCAATAAATAACCACTCATCAAGTGAAAACCAGCTGAATAAGCTGAACCTAATATGAAACATGATAACTGTGTTAGTAAGAGAATAAGCTCATTAGGATCGGAGTAGAAGACATAGCTGCAGTTACAGCCCTACTAACTACTGGTTACCAAACAACAGATGCATAAATTAGCATTGGAAGAACCAATGATTTGTAATGATAAAATATAAATTTTGGTGTATAATTCCCCAGAATTACCAAAAGATCTACGGCATTGCCGAAAAATTCAGATGGCACTTTCAAGAAAGTTTATTATCTAGGAAAACACCAAGATGTTTGACGTAGGCTGAGCTATTAACCATACATCCAAAAAGTGATCGTACACAAAAAGCTGCAGTGTTCCTACGCCTTGTAACCATAACATGTACGAATTCAAATGTAAACCCTTATCGAGACTACACTGTTCTATAATGAGAAGTGTGTGTTGAGTAAGATCTGATAAGAATTTCAGGTGCATAAATTTGAGCGACAAAACCGAATTCACGAAGAATAACAAGAAGTTTGCCGATGACCAGAAGCCACAACAGGGGCGAAAGCACACATCCTTGCGAGCAGCCTTTGGAAGCGTTTACAGAAGTTAAGGTATCCTCAACCTCGCATAACACAATGCGAGATTCAAAGATACATTTAATCCACCTGGTGATGTTGGGTTCGATACTTTATTAAGTCTATGCATTCGTAATCGAAACGAAAGATTTTTAAAGGCTCTGACAAGAGCCAGAAAAGTGCCCACAAAAAACTCGTTGCTTTGCATACATCTCTCGATCATAGTTACGAGTTTATGTAAGGCAGTCTCACAGGATTTGCCCATTATGTAAGCTAGTTGCATGTTACTGGGCGGAGTGGTGACTAAATGTTGGCCTTTGGTGAACTTATCAGGACCGGCAGATTTGAAGAATACGGAAGATAAAAAGCTCATGATTAAATCTGCAGGCTAAGTCCCAATTGGGAATTACATCCAAATCGTTAGTGACTATACACCAGTATACTGGGTTGCAACGGTTTTACAGTCCGGAAAATGGGTAATGAGAAGTAGGAAGTAAGCTTGACATTAGGTAGTCGAAGTGACTACAGCAGGTAAGCTATTAATTTCCTCACAGAAGATTACCCAGGACTAGTGATAAGATCTTTTGGCCGTATAATTTAGCTTAGTGGTCGTTTTCCTTGACCAGAAAGTTTTGTTCCGAGAAATTTGGATAGAAGTACAGGTTTGGTTTCTGTACATAGAAGAACAGAAAACATGGACCAACCCATGGTCAGACAGTTATGACTTGCCAGGAAATATAAAATCGAAGTGAACCTATTTGCGAATTTCAAACAAAAGACGTCATGCCACATTTCTATTAAAACTTCGAGCCTTACAAGATAATATTTTCGTTATGGAAGCGCCAGTCCCGTCCTTCAACCGGAATTTTGTAGAATCAACTATAGATAGAGAATACCAGTAATTAAATGGTCGAAGCTTTGGAAAACCTTGCCCAATTGAAACGGTCTTGAAATAGACCGAAAAATTATTTTAAGTGCCATGTAACTTCAGCAAATGAGTTTGAGGTAAATTAGCCATAGTATGAATGAAAGTTTTGATTCAGTAAAAGCTTTTACCCCAATATGGCCTAAAAAGTGTGTTCGCTATATGTGAAAGTGATTGTTTTGCACAATGTGGTCATTATCTTGTTACCACAATCGTGAATAAATATTTTGAAGACATTTAAGAATTTCTTAGGTGACATAATCTGCAAGTAGTCGCGATCTAGAAAATATACAACATGTTTTAGGTTGGAATGCATGAAAAACACTTCAAAGCACTCTCTTAATTAAATGGGGGAATTTATTGGGCATATCAACCATTCGATTCCGAAATAATAGTTTGCGTCGTCTCAAAATGCGATTAAAAGCTGATGAAATGAAACGCTGAAGACAGCTACAAAAGAGTTTGAAGTACTTCAAAGTTTGGTATTTTATGTGAATATCCTTTGGGCCACTAGCTGAATCACAACACTAGCTGAAAATTTGAAAAAAACTTTTGTTTACCAGATGACAACGCATATAAGCAGATTACGTTCGAAATGAACTGCTACGAATTATAACACGTGTGTAAAATAAACAATCTGCATTCTTGTAGATTATAAAATAGCTCAAGTAAAGTTCAGTAACAGCAAAAAATATTACAGTTATGATTTACAGATACCATGTCGCATATTGTTGGCAAAACAAGAATTAAACAAGTAAATGTTTAAGTTCTGGAAGGGCCAGCATTGTTCTTGACCGGAATTCAGTCTTACACTGCGGAATCAGCAGCTATTAAAAAAAAAGGTAGAGAAAACTGCTAGTTAAATGTCAGAAGATTTGAACGCCTTGTCCAAATGTAGATGAAATAGACTAGCAATGATCGAAGAATTATTTTAAGCTCCATGCAGCTTCGGTAGATTGCGGTGATAAGTCGTAGTATGAGTGAAATTTTCGATAAAAGCATGAACTGAGCTGTTACTGGTTCCAATGGGATCTAGGAAGACTCTTCGAATCAAATAATTATTAAAAACAAAACGAATGTTTAATAAGACAAGAAATGTTTACAAGAAATAATCTTATTTCATTGGAAATGGTATTAAACTATAATATTTGGTCAGAGATCTATTGAATATTATCCGATTCACAGAGATGTTCCCGAGTCATGCCATATCTTGTTAGATAGCTTAAGAGACGTTATTTCAAATTTAGTTCAGGTCATATTTAGTTGTATGTCAATATTTGTTATTAATATGGAAATTATCTTACTCAAGCATATTTTAGGTAATTGTTAAATATTATATTTCCGGTTGTAGCTTAATAATTGGGAGTGTTTCTCATTATTCTCGTTTAAATTAATCGATCGGGCAGACCCTAAAAAACTATTTGTACTTCTTGATCATTTTCGATCGCAACTACGATCTCTCGAAGCATTAAACAAACCTATGAAGCACTGGGATGTCTTGATAGTTTATATAATGATTTCCAAACTAGATATTGAAACAGGAACTTCTTAAATCACCACGGTTATTACACAGTTATACTAGTTTTATCAAAATGTCTTCCAGTTACCAAATTTATAGTTTCCACATCACTTTGTGATAAAACCAGCAAGCTCTTCAACCAAACTGAGAACGCATATGCTTTTAGCGCTGACATAACTATAATGTATCGGCAAATATTAATCCATCAAGATGATCAAAAATATCAACACATGTTGTGGCGAAATTCTCCGACAGATCCGCTCCAAACTTATAAGCTGAAAAAGGTGACATACGGAACATCTGCAGCACCATTCCTTGCCACGAGATGCCTGACGCAACTAGCAATCAATTATAAACCTACACTACTTTCTACCGCAATTTCTAACGAGAATAAATTTACGTAGATGATTTGCTTACTGGAGCAACTTCAATTGCTGCTACAAAAACTGTGAAAACCCAAATTTAAAACATTTTAAAATCTGCTGGCATGTAATTGAGAAAATGGTGTTCTTATTCCACTGAAATTATCGAAGAGAAACAGAATTTATTGAAGCCTTTCTGAAAATCGGTGAAAACGATGTTGTTAAAACACCAGGCATATTTTGAGATCCGACATCTTATAAATTCAACCATCGCGAAGAGAGCATCTTTTTCACAAGTTACTAGAATTTTCGATCTACTCGGACTATTAGCACCTTTCGTTGTGCTGGGAAACTGCTCATTCAAAGATTATGGTAGTTGAAGCTGGATTGGGATTAGTGACTTCCACAAAACCTTTACGCCTGCTGGCAAACACTTCGAGAAAGTCTAATCGTGCTCAGTAAGGACCTAATAGATCGTCACTTAATGTGCTCAAATGAACCACACAATATCCAAATACATGGGCTTACAGATGCAAGCGAGCGATCATTTGGTACGGTATTGTACGTCCGCAGCACTTAAGTCAATGGCCATACAATCGTCAAGTAACTTTGCTCCAAATCTCAAGCTATATGCAGCAGTGTTACTCGCCCAACTAGTTCATAAAAAATTAGAGAACATTAACTTCAAAGAAGACCGAACATATTATTGGTCCGATTCCACGATAACTTTACATTGGATAAAATCTTGTCTATTCCGATGGAAAACTTTTGTATCCATTGGTCCAAAAAAGAAAATTGGCTGCCCTTTCCTACAAAAAATAATCCTTCTGATCTGAACTCTCGAGGAATGTCTCCTCATCAGTTCATACAATGTGATTTATGGAGTCATGGGCCTTCTTTCTTATTGCAAGAGGCGGCAATGTGGCCTACACTTCGTGATCACTTTACTCTACCCGAAGAAACATCTGTGCTAAGGAAAATTAAGCCCGTGACCGTCATATCAACCGAATAGATAGATATTCTAACTGGCCTTAAATTTTACAACGACTTCAAGAAACTGAGACGCGTTAATGTATTCATAACCACGTTTAAAGCCACAACCAAATGTTAAATATAGAGGACCACTAGTACTTGAAGAGTTGAATCGAGCTTTGAACACTATTCTTCGAATTGCAAAGAGAGAATGTTTTCCACATAATATCCGTACGCTTCTGACCAGAACTAAATTTGAAAGAACATCTTTTAAGCTATCTAACATGACTCGGGAACATCTCTGTGAATCGGCTAATATTCAATAGATCTCTGACCAAATATTATAGTTTAATACCATTTCAAATGAAATAAGATTATTTCTTGTAAACATTTCTTGTCTTATTAAACATTCGTTTTGTTTTTAATAATTATTCGAGTATAGGGATAAGTAAAATAAATTTTAGTACGATGGCTCTGTGATCCACTATTTAATGTTAATATTTCGTTACCAATATAACAAGTTTTTTTTTGTCGAAAATTTCATATTCGAGCTATTATAAGGTGTTTTGTTACTTTTTTGATTTTGTCGAAAACTTCACAACCGTTCAAAATTAGTACAGTTTCCGATAGTGCCCGTAGTGGTACTTAGTAAAAATAACTGAAACTTTTACACTATGGCTGAACCAAATTCAAAATAAGAGGCATTCAAGATTAATTGTACAATACGTTGGAAATATTGACGCAACTTCATGATTATTGGGCAACTACATGAATCCAATACACAAACAACATGAATTGATTTTGAATTTTCTGTTAGAATTAACGTTTGTATTTTAACATTCTAGTAACGCCATTCCTTGCAAGTGAAATGGTTTACTCTGTCGAGCCTTATATTTGCCTTATATATCCTTGCTTCGGATATAAATAGCAGAGGCCATTTCACTTGATTCTGAGGAACAATGAATTTGAACTTCTGTTTGTCCTACTTACCTCGCTCTTGTAACACTCGTCAACAATGTACACTCACCACACAAAAACTATCTCTATGGGAGGCTTATCGTCCCATCCCAGTTTCTCCAACCATCTCGTCCTATCATGAATTCTGGATGACTCTTACAACGTTAGCGCCATATTGAATGAAAAGCGTCTTTTTCAGTAGACCTTAAGAGGGGAAAATATTCTTGTGATTCGATTGCCATTTTCGTGAGTAAACACCCAGCTGTAAACACCTAGACAATCATCAAAATAGGAGATTTTGTTAAGTATACATATTCGCAATGTCTGGATAATCATGCCTCGCTACGTCGGCAACTTGATTTAGAGTATGTACTGCTAGACATGGAATATTTGGTGGTAGTATCTGGTGAACATCTGGTGGGTACATAGTTTCGGTGTCTGCTGCGAGTGAAATTGGATATTTGGACCAGTCAATAGAATGTCGTTTAAACATTTTCCATTTGAGGTTTTGTGAGAAGCACCGGTAACGATTATATTTAAACACTGCATGGTAAGGTCCAAAATATATTAAAGGTCTGACCAAGATATTTTTTCCATGTGACCAGATTCTAAGAAATCGTTTGAGAAATCGAAACTTGTACTTTTAAGGTTATCTCATGTTCATTGGCGTTAATTTATAAGTAAATGGCAAATGTGAATAGAAAAGCTGCTGAATACGATTGCTCAAGATAATTCACAAACGATAAGTGTAATACCATGTTCATTGTATAGGTGTGTCCATTACCTCAAAAGAATCGAAAATCAAACCGATTAAATGCGTCACTTAAGCAAAAGTACCATAAGGGATTACAAAAGTAGTATCATGTGCCTGTTCCACATCAAATTTTATTTTAAACTGCCATTTCCGTTCCAATCCATTTTCGAAACTAAATAGTAAGAATGCGATTGAAAATCGTCTTAATCTTATAATTTCAACCTTAATTTATACATATGACCAACAACAATGCAAAGAACCAAATTTAAATTAAACGTTTTTCAAAAAATTTAATTCTATTCAATCGAAATGATACATAGAACCAAAAAAATAAAATGTTTACGCCAATTAAATGTTGAACACGCAATCGAAATAGTTTTGAGCCCGTCCGTTGTCTATCATCCAACCAAAACCAAAACCAAAAAAAAACTCAAAATGAAAGGGATCTCAATCAAATTGTATATCGCTTTGTTTGTGTCTCTCGACAAGTTGATTCGGTTATGATAGGCTGAAATTATTTATTTTATGAAGAGCGTGCATAAATTTAAACATAATTTTGTTATTATGAAATGATATGTTTGATGGCAATTGGGTTCCCCGAATTGTTAAATACAAAAATTGTTCTCATGTCATGTGAACCAAATTTTATGATTGGCTGGTGATTTTAAACAACATTTTAAAATGTAGCGAATCGATTGTGTGATATACAATATATATCGTGTTTATGCTGACCGGATACTAAATCCTGAGGTTCAAGTATATATCCCCCTTGGTAGGTACGCTACTGCCTTTCCGGCGGAAATTGCTGCAATTTTCAAAGCAGCACTCTTTGCGAAGGAGGTGAATTGCAGAGATCGTCATATCTGCTTGCTTTCTGACAGCCAAGCTGATATAAAGGTGATTGGTTCTAATCTTCACTATGGCATCAAAGAAAATATATTGGTTGATAATTTGGCCCGTTTGGGTGCTGCTTCCATTTTAGTTGGACCTCAGTCCGCTTTAGGGGGGACGTCATTATGGTCCTTCGAACCGGATGTGAATTTGCACGTGGTCGTTCATCATTCACATCCTAACATTATCTAACATGCGGTAGGATACATTGGAAAGTAATTCCATAATCTACTCTTCGGCATACATATATACGGAAACAAATCGAGTTGGAACTACTCCCTCACTAAATTATACAATATTTCTGTACATCAAATTGAGAACGGATTATCTCATATCATCAATTCCATTAAACAGCAAGGTTTGTTGATAGCAATAATAGTATTACCAGTCATTAAGGGGCACTACATCAATAAGTACTACCAGGAGCGAAGAGTGTCCTACAGGATAAGCAGTTTGATGGCTTAACACCAAGGGTACAGCACGAAATTAGTAGTTACGCGTAAGTTTAAGTTAAGTTTAAATTTAGAAAAGGTTTTTTAATGTCAAGATAAATAATTTTCGTGTAACATTGAGGTGAAGTGTCGGTTTATTATTATATATATATAACCTCGCAAGTCGAATTGTTGAAGAAACAACGCGTCGCGTTTAAAGGCCAATTGACATATTTTAAAAATCTGTTCAGTAGATCAGTAGCCTCTACTTTGGGATCTCTTGAGTCTCTGTTACGTGGCATTCAAGTAGTGTAAGACAAGTATAACGCAGTTCAATCCAAAATAGAATCTATTGATGTTGCCACGAGCGACCGTGAATCATTTGAAGATGATTATGGCGCTCTAGAATCGAGTATAATTAATAAAGTATACGAATTAAAAAGAGTGGTAGACACTTCGGCAACAGTTGCATTTCATAATTCTTCGATTCATGAAGCTTCTACTTGGAATACCGTCTCCACGGGAGTTCGCTTACCAGAATTAAAAATTCCCTCTTTTAGTGGCGCTGACTCAGAATGGCTGGCTTTTCGGGATATTTTCAGCGATCTAATTCATAGTAAAAACATAGAGCCGACCGTTAAATTCATTTATCTAATCTCCCATGTTCGATCCGGTTCAGCGTACAGTTTGATCGAAAATCTTTCGGTTACAGCTGAAAATTATGATGTAGCTTCGAAGACGATTTGTGACAAATATAATAATGAGTTCGCCATTCAAAGGTATCACATGCAAGAAATCTACGAAATTAAAGGTCCAATGGAAAATTCCTCTAAGGCACTTCAATCGTTTATTGATAAAGCATTAAAACATTATAATGCACTAAATTCAGTAAAGGTAAAGGTTTGTGAATGGGACCTCATGTTAACTCATCATTTAACACACAAATTAGATAATTAGCTAATTAAGTTAGCGGTTATTAAGAATTCAAAGCCGACAAGTATTCTTACTTTTGATGATTTCATAAATATATAATACTTCGAACACGTGTACGGTTACTTCAAGCGTTACATTTCAACCCCTCACATCAACCATCGAGACCACTCAGAAATGGAAAGAAGATATTACCAAAGACTTCAAGATCATCCTCTTTAATGATTAATTCAAACTACTGTTTATTGTTCAGAATCTCGTTCAATGTCTCAGTGCCCATCGTTTAACAATAAAATGCTAACACCAAAAATGCGTTTTCAGTTTGTCAGAGACAATAAACTATGCGTCAACTGCCTTATAGATAGACACCCGGTTCGAGAGTGCATGCAAGCGCCATGCCAAATATGTTCGCTAAAACATCATACCAGTCTTCACTTCAAAAAGTATCAATCGAACAAATCTGTAAGGATTTCACCAGTGCCTACTTCAACTTCTAAATCGGATATTTTATCTGCAGTTGATTGCAATATATCAGGTATAAGCACATCTCAGTCAATAAACAACATTCTAGAGCCAGTCTCATTGAACTCGTCGGTACCATTACCTTCGCGAGAGATTATCCTCATTGTCACAGCACTAGTAAATACTTCGACTTCGAATGGTCATCAATTGATATGTAGAGCTCTACTTGATAGTGGCTCTCACATGAATTTTATAACTAATGATGCGTGCAATATTTTGAAGGCAATAAAATATCCAACCTTTAAAACTATTGCGGGCATTGGTGGTAAAGAGTCAAGTTTTAAGCACAAAATTTATCTTACAATTTCATCGCGTGTGTCTGATTATAGCATCGAACTAAAATTCTATGTACTTTCAAAAATTACAAATCATCTTCCCACTGTGAATTTGGACTTCAAATTTACTTCATTACCCGTCGAATTGAAACTAGCAGACCCATTTTTTAATGTACCCGATCGTATCGATTTATTATTAGGTGCTGAAATTTACAACCAATTGTTTACAGATGCATCTATCAAGTTTTGTAAATGCCGCCTTTTTTCGCCACCAAATTAGGCTACGTTGTCTGTGGAAAGGCTGAAGGCATTAGTGGTAAGCTTAGACAACAGCAATCACATGTAGCACTATGCAGCATCCAAACTCTTGAAACACAGCTACGGCAGTATTGGGAATTGCAGAATATTTCGGTCAAAACCAACTATTCGTCGGAAGAAATGCGTTGCGAAAACCATTATTGTAACAATGTTAAACGATTACCAGACGGACGATATTCAGTTGCATTGCCAGTTAAACCTAATATAGTCAACTTAGAATCATCGCATTTATCAGCTCGTCGTCAGTTCTTATCGTTAGAAAAACGTCTCAGACGAGAAATTAACTATAACTTTGGTGATTTGCCCCAAAAGAGATGGAATATCCAAAATCTTCTTTGGATTACTAAATCGGCAAAGATTCGAGTCCTTAAACTATAATAGACGTACTTTGTGGCGTTCAGAAATACGACGAATAGTTACGCCACAATAGCGAAGTAGAAACACAATAATCGAAAAAAGATTTCGATTCAAATTCTGTAATTCGCTAGAAATTGTTTCAACATAGCCCTCCATATATAGAAACTATATGCAACATACATCAAGTCCGGTCACATAAGCCTGATGAGATGAATTTGATCTTTTCGACCGCACAACGAGTCAATGACGTCATCAGATCGAAACCGGCCTAGCGAACGAAGATTACAGATTTACATACAAAGATGCCAAACATTTCATAAGACCAAACGTCTTCATCGGCTGGTTGATTCAGCGCCCTAGCTGTCAATCAATGCCACTCTATGGAGTTCAAAGTTTAACTCCCACCATTCATCATTAGCTGTCACGATTACAGCACCCCAGCATCAGTTTTTTTCTGTCATTCTCACTGTCATTACTCCTTGAAAAATCATATGTTCCGAATAAAAATTTGAAACATCGCTAACTGCGAACAGTGTTGGGAGGAGAAGAAGAAACTGTTGAGTACTTCTTGTGATTTTTTTTTACTCTCTTCCCATAGACTTTGGATCTCAATTCCTATTTGAGGATCAACTGACGACCTTGTCGATAACAGATATCTTGGCCATCAGGAACAAAAAGATTTCGAGCCCAAAAGTGTACTTCTGGGAATGGATGTCACAATGGGCCAATCGAGCCTGAATGACGTCGAAAAATATGCTGCCCGGCCCAATGGTATTTTTAATACTGTGCGTATGTGTGTGTATATAAACCGAATTTATTAGAACGATAATATTTATTGATTATTTTGTGCGTTTATGAGAAACATTTTCGTGGCTTTATGTAACGCGGAAATTTATCGTATCAATTTTGTTGTTTTCGTATACCAAATGGTACGAAACCGCTTTTTACAAAAAAATTTAAATAAATACTTGGAAAGCTTTTATTTTTGTAAGATTAGAAGAGAAATTTTCTTTTATATATTTACCTGTTTAGCATAATAAATCTACTTTGCAACAAGTTTCGTCAATAAATTCCATCGTATACTTTGCGAGTCACGATTATATAAGATTAAATTATTTACACAATCCAGATCCTAAACAAAAGCTTAATTTATGGTGGAAATGCGAAAAGTCTTTCGCAGGCTAGAGTCATAAGTAAATTAAATTAAGCTTTAGTTGGATACGAGATTTGGTCTTCTTTTGAAGCACGTACTGATGTACTGTTAAGGATTAGCACCTTCTCTAACATTCACCTGGAAATCACTATAAATCAATAGTAGGGCACGCTTACATTACACTCGTTTTATCACTTAAGGTGACGTTTCCTAACGGCAACAGACAATTCCTAACGGATCTGGTTCACAAGTTTATGTACCCTATGTACCTTGCTGGAAAATTTTATGACAATAGGAGACTCATCTGCTTAGTACACTACTTTTGTCTGATTTTCCATAGATGATGTCATTATTTTTTTTGATTTTTATAAAACTACTCGCCTCCTAACTGTCGATCCACTTAGCTAAGAGAGTTTTCACCCTCCAAAAAGCCATTGTTTCACCAGAATATACCAATCTCGATTAACAGACTTTACCTTGCAGCATGCTAAGATTGTACCCAGTACCTAATGCTCCACTTACAATCTCTTTTGTTAAACTTTATTATACCTACTACGAGTAGAATTAAAACCTGTGGAATTAAAAGGCCAAAAAGGCTACAAAACTGTTATGACTAAGGAAAAAATGTCAACAAGAAAATCTTTCTTTTTGACATCTTATCTATAAGTAATAATCGTTCTTCGGGATTTCTTAGATCTATAATCCTCCTAAGAGAAAACCTAATCATTCATTCGGTTTACCAAACCATAGGTTTATATTCTATAAATACGTTGATGTAAATGAGGAACCCAAATGTAAAACTGTATTACAGTGTAAATCAACAGTTGACCATATGTGCCAAAATGACTGTTCACAGAATATATCAAATAACTTAGTTATTTTTACGAAAGGAGGAAGTTGCCCCACCCTCCTATTTTTTTCTATAAGTTGTTGTTTATATCTCGCCAATACAATAAGTACCAGGTCATCCCCAGATCCCACTAGCTTGCAGTCCTCGAGCATGGAAATTCTGAGAACACCGTCATAAAGAATATTCCAGAACATTTTGGGGGACACCGCTCATAGCCTCCATCTGATTGGCTTTGCCTGCCGATTCCACAAAGATTCGTTTTGGGTCGCCGTTAGCATTTCTAGTGCATTTCTAGGCCTAGTGCATTTCTTCATCTTTAACTTCCGCCATGCAATCTCAAGTTTTTCTCTCTGTTTGAATGATCAAAATTGTTGTAACAGAATCTACATTATTATCTTCAGTAACGGTAGGCAACATGCAACTAAACTTCTTGGTCCTCTTCTACCCTACTACAGAGCTGTATAGCCAGTATTCTTTCTTTGATTTTATTATTGCCGTCTTTATGTTGGTCCTCGCACATTGCAAGTCCTATTGGATAAATAAATTCAGCTCCTATTTGATAAACATCCACTTGTCGGTTTTTCTAGCAATAATTTTTTCCTAGCCTGGTCCAGAAAACTCCTTTTATTGCGCCAAATCTAGCAGTAGCAATATCCTGGCTAATATAATAAATGCGGTATCACCCTCCAGATTTGTTTTCAGTTTCCTCCCTGTGCTTTCCCTAGATTTGGTACACTCACTAATGCCTCGCTCACATTGTTTTGGAAAGCTATGCCGGTTAATTGCGCCGTGCAATAATTTGTAGTAGACGCATGCCCACTCTTTCCACAGCTGAAATAGCAATTTTATTTTATTTTTGCAAGCTCTAGCATAAAAGTGACCAATCTGACATCGTGCTCAGGTAAGGAGCACATCAGATTATCAAAATTATTGTGAAATGAGTCTTTATCCTGGGGTTGGCTGACATCAGTGAGTATGTACACAGACAATTGGCAGGTTGGCTAATTTCATGGGCAAGCGAAGCTTACACGTTTGATTATCTGTTCAACCCAGCACGCCATCTCCACTGTGTAAGAAATGTGTAGTCTTCGGACGCATGATCTCCATCAATACTCTATGCATGCATGTGATAAGAACGTCAAACGAGTCTGGTTTTCTTAGCGACGCCACATTCCACACGCCGATCCTTTATCATGTATCTCAATTTTTTAAGGATGCGACTTGTCAGCGAAGCGATTCAATCAGATGTGGTCAACTCCTACGACAAGCTCTGGATACTGTAGTGGTATTCTATGAGTTTTATGTTTCGTTCGAAATATTTTTCGAAATAAGATTACATGAGAGGAAAACTTTGGGTTGTCCATTTCTGGGTGTGTTTTATGTATTGAATATGGATGATTTTTGTTTGTTAATTGATTTTCGGAAATGTATTGCAATCTCAAATTCCTCTACATAATTAGAGTTTGGTTAGTATGGAGATATACTCGTATACGCAAGAAGAAACATAAACAAAAGATGAATCAGCGGTGAACAGTATGGAGAGTAGGGAGGATGAACTCGAAACGGTGTCGGTGAATGTGAAATTATGCTTGAGCTACTTTCTTTTTGGTTTTCGATTCGGAGGGAGCAACATCAAGAGAAGTTTGCTTTCTTTTGTTTTTCGATTCGGAGGGAGCAAAATCACGACGGAATACTCATTTCTACCAGATATTCAGTATAAATGGGGCATTAAATGGTTATTGGATTGGTATGGAATTGGAGTGCGCTTTTCGATTAAATTCAGCTAAGTATAGAACAATTATTTGATTTATGAAATAAACACTAAATAAAAACAACAAATTATTGTATAAGATATGGCCATATGACCTAGATTTATGATTTCTAGTGATAAAAACGATATATATATATATATATATATATATATATATATATATATATATATATATATATATATATATATATATATATATAAATATATATATATATATATATATATATATATATAAATATACATATATATATATATATTTATATATATACACATATATATATATATATATATATATATATATATATATATATATATATATATATATATATATGTAAATATATATATATATATATATATATATATATATATATATATATATATATATATATATATATATAAATATACATATATATATATACATATATATATATATATATATATATATATATATATATATATATATATATATATATATATATATATATATATATATATATATATTTATATATATATATATATATATATATATATATATATATATATATATATATATATATATATATATATATATATATATGTATATATATATATGAATATATATGAAAGACAGTGGATAAGTGAAACGTTGTAAGTCAGAAAGTGCTAGTGAATTTAATAAAAGGTGCAAAATCTAATAACAATCCCAGTTGGAGGTAGTACCCGATGGTCCACACGTTTTGTCGAGAAATACAAACAATTGTAATTGCTTTTCTTCCGTATGTTAGGGTAAGCTGTCATACCCTGTAGTTTTTCGTAAGTTATCCATATCCTAACCTGTTATTTTCCCTAAATTACAAATATATGGAATGTTTGGTTGTTATTAGAATTATTAGAATTCTTCTGAATTAATGGAATTCTTCCATGGTTTTACTAGAGGCTACTTCAACGAAATTACTTGAACTCACGCCATTGATTCTTATGAAATCTTAGAGCTATGGTCCGGTGAATATAAAAACGTGACAGGTTTTCTTCATCAATGAAGATGGCGCCCAATAACAAAAAATTAAATTATATGCCTTACTCATTCGTAAAAGTAATTTCGAAGTTGGACAGTTAAATAAAATTTTGTTTATTGTTGTAATTTTTTTTCTTAATTTTTTTTTCATTTAGTAGGTTGCTTTACTGTGCTGGATACTGTCGTCTTTGCAGTGCTGAAGTAATATAAGAAGAATAGTAAAACTAGTGTATAATTAAGCTTTAAAAACTTCCAATTAAAAAAACCAAACCGGAAAAATTACTATTATTTTTTTTGTTTTATAGTTAAGTTTAATAATGTAATCATGTAATTTAATCCTAATTAATAAAAATTTTTTTTTTTAAATATATTATAGTATACGTTTTATAACGTCATGTAAAAAAATTATCTAAAGTTTGGTGTTAGTTTCGTTAATTTTGATTAAGACCCGTTACAACATAACTGCCTCAACCCAAAGGTAACGTTTTACTTAAGGATACACTTAAACGTTCAGACCTTCCTAAGTCCTAATCCAGACAAATTAAATTTCTCAATACACTACTCTAGTTCAAAGTTCAAAGAAGGATGCAAAAGGAATTTTTCACCATGAGATTACGAGCTGTGGTGTGAATGAATACAACTATGATCCCCTGTTGGCGTGCAGAACTCATGGGCTGACCCATCTTTCATGCCAGAACTATAGCCTGGCATGGAGCTATGCAATGTGCAGATGGTACGGAAAATCGGACCTATAGCCATCCCTCGTAAATAAGTGAACCGCGAACAATTAGGGAGTTCCTTGAGCCCTAAACCAGATAAGAGATAAAAAAAAAACTAAGAGAAGTTGGTGAAGAACAAAATTTGGCTTTTATAAGATGAGGACGCCAATGAAAGAACAGTATTTTAAGGGGTGGTGTAAGTTATGTGTCCCTTTGGTCAGTCGAATGGGATTGACTCTTAATTTAATATAAATTAAATTAATTCCTAACGCTCCAAAATGTTAAAATATGGTAACTGCTGTCACTGTCATATTTCAATCATTAATTTTACATATATACATGCTCTTTTATTTATGTTAAAATATGTAATTAATTATAAAAATAATAATAATAATAATAATTAAAAATTTGTTATTTGTTGCTCTTTTGGTATTTAAATTATTACGCGAAAATAATTTATTTGTACATTGTGGCTGTTACATATTGTTATTGGCATAGAGTTGAAAAATATTGTATATATGTACCTGATGTATGTGCATGTACTCGCATAGATTTATATGCTATGTTATTGCAAAAATTTTTTTAATTAAATTTTATCAATTAACGTCAAAACAACAAAACAAAATCATTTATGAAAACTATTTTTTTTGTTTTCTCTTAAAATATATATTTATTTAAAATAAAATTTTAATAATTTAAATTACCGAATCGTTTAGTTTTATATAATATTATTATTTTGAAGGGTTCGAAGCTATTTTGTTAAAATTAAAATTAAAATTAAAATTGATTTTGTCATTAAATGTCCATGACAGACGGGATCGACCAAAAAATAATTATTAATAGTTTTTTTATTGGTTTTCCAATTTTTGTAATATGCACATATATTATATATATTTTTTATTGCCCAACAATAAAATAAAAAACAATTAATTAAAATAAAAAAATATTTATTAACAATTATAAAATGTTATTTAAATTAATTTATTATTATTATTTTTATTGCGACGATGTATATGTGGAAATTCACTGCCAGTCAGATGTTTTTTGGTTTTTTTTATACGGTTTTTCTCATTTCCCAATATTTATAGTGATTGCATGTAAAATACGAGTATATGGAACATGAATTTTCCAACTTTTTTATTTTATATATTAATTTGTCGTGCTCATCGTATAAATTATAAATTCGACCTAGATAGTAAACAGTGATAAGTAACAAAAAAAAATTATTTCAAAAATTGACACGAAAGTGTATTTTCCATTATTGGTTTTCCAATTTTCTCGTGATTGTTGTGTTTGGTTAAACCAATTCATTTTTTATGAAGCTAAAACGATAAATGCAGGTAACAAATAACTGAAATGTACGTATGTCCTGGAAAAACCTAAATACAATTCCAATATCTTTC
Organism: Tipula lateralis; assembly: GCA_963932295.1. Classification (NCBI taxonomy): domain Eukaryota; kingdom Metazoa; phylum Arthropoda; class Insecta; order Diptera; family Tipulidae; genus Tipula; species Tipula lateralis. The sequence goes on from OZ010737.1 coordinate 34,655,096, forward strand.
GTAACACAAAATACTTGGTATTCGACTTTTAATGGATTTTTATTGTGTATTAGATACCTGGTCTTCCTCAGAATTCATAAATACGTGGAAATGTGCTTGCAAATTGGAAATATGGAATCGTACCTCTATCGGGAATTAAACAAAATACAATTTGAAGTCAAAATAAACAAACCAAACGGGATGAATTATCTGGGTATGGGAGATAGATAGTTACAAGAGAAATGGGTCATAGCTGTTTTACATGGATTGGGAGAAAAAAAGGGAACATTCATCTACTTATTTGCTATAAGGAAGCTACTGCGAGATAAATGTCGCAGTACTCACTCGGCCATTTAGCTCATTTTCTGAACGCGTTAAAATCTTAAACACGTTATAATATACCGTTATCAGTGGGCATCACAGATTGTACTGGAAACTTTGAGACATACCGGAAGAATAAACAGTAAAATTGAGAAAAAATAATTCGAAACCACATTAATGCGCTCAGAGAGGTATCTTGAAAAATCATCATAAACCCCCTAACTTATGTAAACTTCCAGATTGGAATTTTATTAAACCACAAGAAGATTTTGAGAGTTACACAGAACCTGCAATACGTAAATGGCATTGACCAATTAAACTACCCAATAGGGATGCATTTTTTCCAGTTTTTACAGGCCATTATTGGCCCGTACCGTGTCAACAATCTAACTCCATCGGTTTCGATCACGAGCCAGTGATTCAAACCGTTCAAACCTCTTTGCCTTCCGAAAGACGGTTCTACCTTTAAAAATCGCTGTATCATTCGTTTCGAAACAGCACGCAGAACGTGACCGAGCCAGCGTACTCGCTTTCCACGATATCAGGAATTTGCATTAAATTCCCGATCTCGTGATTGAAAAGAACTCGGTATGTGCCATCGACGTCGCGTTTCGGGCCATATATCACACGCATGATTCTTCTCTCGAATGTTAGAAGCCATCTTTTGTACTCATCCGTCAAGGTCCAACTCTCACATCCATACATGACAACGGGTCTGATCAACACTCTGTACAGTTCCAGCTTATCCGCATTTGCAAGATATTTTGATTTCAGCAGCGGACGTAGAGGATACAACGCCCGAATACCAGCAGCAAGGCGAACCTTGATATCCTCTCTCACACTATTATCGTGAGTAATGAGAAATCCAAGATACTTGAATTTCATCACTCCTTCAAACGTGTGGTTTCCACTACTGAAATCAGTTGCGTCTTGGTCTCAAAAACCAGAGATCATATATTTTGTTTTGGACTCATTGATTTTGAGACCAACGGATGGTAAAAATTGTTTCAGTGGATCAAGTATCTCTTTCACTCCGTTGCCAGTTAATCAAATCACACAGATATCAACTGCATAAGCAAGAGATCAGAATAAAATATTGTCCTGAGGTGTTCAAACTTGATCAGTGACTGACCGATTTGGACGGAATCCTCCTTGGTAGTCACCGACATTTTCCTCCGCTAGAGGAATAATTCTTCCCAAGATGATGTATGACAGTAACTTATATGCTGTGCAAAGGAGAGCTTTACCACGATAATTCTCGCACTTGCGATCACCCTTCTTGAAAATAACGCGGCCACTTTCCATCCGTCAGGCATAACTTCATTTCGCCATACCAATCGAACAAGGTCGAAAAGACAGTTCTACAAAGTAAGCCCTCCGAATATCAAGAGTTCTGAATTAATGCAATCAACTCCTGGTGAACGATTTTTCTTTCATTTCTGCATGGCCATTGTGAATTCGTCATAGGACATATCCTAAATGGACATCTCTGCGGTCTGTATTTGAGGGTATTCAAATACAGCTTGTGATACATGTGGAACATTAAGTAAATCAGAAAAATGTTCTCGCCATGTATCGAGTACCGCAACGACGTTAACACAAAGGTTTCCATCCTGGTCCCGAATGGCAGTTGACCGAGATCTTAAGGTATGGTGCAATTGGTGATTCCTTTAAAGAAACCACGCGAATCGTGCTCATTGCTGAGTTGTTGTACTCTTAAGACCTTAGCTTTCCACCATTCTCGCTTCTTCTGTCTACAAATTCTTTTAGCTGTCCTCCTAGCAAAAACTGCTTTGTTTTTCCTTCCGATTGTTAACCGAGTCTGTACTTCATTATAGGCTATATTTCGTTGCTCAACAGCAAGACGACACTCCTCATCAAACCAATCATTTTTGGGCTTAGTTTTCACTATACCGAGAGTGTGCTGGGCAGCATCGACAACCGAGGTTTTCAATACTTCCCAGACACTGTTCACATCATCAGATTGATAATTGGATTGCATAATGCTATTTTTGACAAGATCTTGATATTTTCGTTGCGTGTTCTTCATTTATCAGACCTTCACAGGAGAATCGCGTTATATATTCTCTTGTCCTCCCTGACTTGTAGGAAAATTTCCAACGTAGCTTTGCAGCAACTATAAAATGGTCACTGCCTACGAATTTTGTTGACGACCGATATGATCTCCTTACGTCTTGGACAACCCGAGCCCGCCCTTTAGAAATCAACACATGGTCAATTTGGCTTCGGTATGTTTTACGTGGATGTGTCCATGTTTCCAAATGGATGTTTTTATGAAGAAAGAAAGTACTTACTACTTTGAGATCATGAGCGATCCCTACTTGTTCGCGGTTCGCTTATTTACGTCCTTATACTTTTGTTTGAACTATTTTTTGAATACAACATCAATTAAGTGGCCACATATATTGGTTTAAGCAAAATGTGCACTTGTTACTGCGACTTCAGACATAATGAGCCAGCATGTTTCTTTTTATATGAACAAATATGACCCAATGATGATTTTGACGCAAACGTTGATCCAAACAATTATGCAACCTTTTTGATTATGCAATATTTTGCAATGATTCATGGATCTCGTTTGGATTTTCCTGGCCCACGCTCTTTCTGACCTCTTCAAATAGATCATTGAAACGTCTTGGTCGTTGATGAACGGAATGATGACGATCTTACTGTCCCTTCAGAAAAGTTCGACACCAAACGACGCATAGTGATGTCAGACGGTGCATGTTGGACACGATATGGCAACTGAACGTATATTCATGGTTGAAATTGTACTGAATTGACATTTTAAAAACATGTCTTGTTAAGTCAATCGGCTGTTAAATGTCATTCAATTTTTACGTACTGACTGAAACACTCAGACAAACGACAGGGATCTAAGGACAAATTATTTTTGTAAAAGAGGATTATACGACTGTCGTCTGAAAAATTTACTTAACCCTCTGCTGCGCTGCCCCGCCTACGGGCAGGCAACATTGAGATAGAAATCTCTATATCTCACAAAGTAATTTTTTTTCACGCGCAACACAACTCAGCCTGTTGACGGGCTCAAACGCTACATTTCGATACCCTATGCAGCGCTGTAGCATTCGTGTTTTCGGCGATAATCACCTCTTTTTAATTTTTTCCGTCGTCATGTCGGACGACCAAATTGTCCAATTGATGGACTCGATATCCAGCGAATAGGACGGTAGCGATGAATTGGATGATGGAAATTTTGATAGCGATGACCATGTAGCCGATCGAAATTTCATTTGTGCAGAGGATGAATTGATGATCCATCAATCCTTATTTAAACCAACCGACTTGTCGAATGCAATTCACGCGAGCATTAATATCAGTGCGGTTTGGATGAAACCGTGCAATATGCATCGTCGTCACCAATGCCATCGACTTCGATTGCACCGTCGTCGCCAATACCGTCAACTAACGATCCGGCTAATCTAGATGTTGCTGGTGCTTCACTAATGCGGAAACGTAAGCGAGAACGCAATCAAACAATCGAATTGGTAGAAGAAGATGGGCCCGACCAAAACATTTCGAGCACTGGAGAGTTCAGCGGTGGCGTAAATGAAATGAAAAACGATTGCCCAGAGTTCAAAAATATCCGTTGGAAAAAAAAATGTGCAGGTGCATGTCAACGAGGTTTGTAAGAATTTAGAAACTCGATTCACTATCAATACACAGGAAATCCGTAAATTCATTGGGATTTTATTTTTTATGTCTGTTTTTCGTTACCCAAACATTCGTTCTTATTGGTCGAAAAACGTTCTGCCAGAAGTCGCGAACACAATGAAGAGGTGCGATGATTCGTGCATTTCAATGACGATTCGTTGGCGAAAGGGGCGGACCAGGAAGGCTACGACAAACTACAAAAAATACGACCATTGATAAAACATTTCAACAATCGTTTACAGCTAGTACCGATGTGCAGCGCCTTTGTGTTGATGAAATGATGTCGCTCAACAAAGATGGCAATCCTACTCGACAATACATGCCAGCGAAATCTCATAAATGGGGCAGAAAGTTTTTTGTTCTGTGTGATTCAACCGGATTCTCGTATGCATTTGAGGTTTATTCGCCAAAATGAATATATGTTCCCAAAAATGCACCAAATTTGGGAGCCTCATCCAATGTTGTCATCCGTTTGTCGGCCAATGTATCAAATCATATTGTTTATTTTGACAATTTGTACACGTCCTTGGGCTTGCTGTCGTACCTTAGAAGCCGCGGTATCTATAGTTTGGGCACGGTGCGACCAAATCGCGTCCCAAATAATAAACTATCGAGCGATAGTGAACTCTCGAAGAAGAAGGTAGCACGCGGGTACTCAAAAGAGTATGTGGGTAATGCATTCGGTATCGACATAACCAATGTTCTTTGGCAAGACAACAAGCCCGTTCGATTGTTGTCTACCTACATATGTCGGTGTGCTGCCGTTCCTCTCAAACCTCGCTCAACATCATCCTCAAAAATCAACACGATGGGACCCAACGAGAAAGCAAAATGTGGAAATCGACTGCCCATATATCATCAAGGAATATAATCGTCACATGGGCGGCGTGGACTTGATGGACAGTTTGCTCGGGCGCTATCATATTAGGATGAAAACTAATAAATGGACAAACCGCATATTTTATCATCTGTTGGATGTGACGATGACAAACTCTTGTATCTTATACCAACGATTGCACAAGACCGATACTTGTCAGGAAAACATAGATCTGCCAAAGTTTCGCATGGAAGTTGCCGAGTCCTTGTGCCGAATTGATTTCAATAGACCGGTAGGTCGTCCAACTTCAACATTGCTGGAGACAAATGCACCACAGAGAGTGAACACCATGGTGAACCGACCAACTCCTGAAGTTCGCTATGACAACATTAGTCACTGGTGCATTTTTCTCGATCGCACAGGTAAAAAACAGTGCAAATTTACCGGTTGCAAGTCAGAAACGCTGGCGTATTGCACAAAATGTAACCTAAATCTGTGCAACTCATCATCTAAACAATGCTTCTTAAAATTCCACACGAAGTAGCAGCACACCATTGTGAATATATACCTTAGGCAGTTAGCTCTAAGGCCTTGTAGACTTAATGATCTTAATGGCCTTGTAGACTATATAGTATATCCATAAATGTTATACGAAAAAGGTGAATTAAAATCCACAAAATGTTAGTGGAAGACATTTGACTGAAACTGGCAGGTATTTCAAAGGGTTTTCTCACAATGGAACAAAACCGCTCCGTTACACATGAGGAGAAAGAACAGTGATACCAAAATGAAATTATTATAATTCGAAGTCCTTCATTGTGCACCCTTTTGCCAGATGGACATCACTTTGATCAATTTCGTTCTATATTTGAAAAAATGATTTGGTGACAAAATGTTTGCACATATAAAACCAACTTGGGCAGATAAGTTACTATGGATGTCTTACGCAGCACATGGTAGTGTACTTTAGAGTATGGAACGAGATCACTCCAAAAACGTTGCTTCAGGTCAGTTGGCCAGAGGTAGAAATGCCAAGGTGATTGAGAAGAAGCAGAACTACGATATAGCATCCTGAAATACGAACAAAAAGAAATTAAGAAAGTTTATCAAGAAATCTCTTTGCAGAAAAAAATTAACAGTCCTGTGAAGTGGCCGGAATACAGATCAAGAAATAAAAATATCGAAGTGCAACTAATACTTAATCTGTGCAGGGCACTCAATTTGAAAATTAAATTAAACTTAAACATACCGATTTCCAAATACAGGGTGGCTGAGACCAGATGTTACCAACTTCACTCTGCTGTTATTTGTGTAGTTGTCATTTTTTGCGCGTCAATTTTTTGACAGATTGAAGTTTGGTTAGCTGTTTATATGTGGTCAATAAAATTGTTCTAAATTAATATCTTGATGAAAAAATCGTAATGGAATTCAAACGTAATAGTGTAATTGTACTGTATTTGGGTGGAAATTCACAAACAGCAATAGTTCGTCAGCTCCAGCATTTGAATGTGAATAAAATGTTTGTGTATCGAACCATAACTCGATACAACGCAACTGGTAGCATCGCTAAACGCAACAGAGGCGGTCCTAAAAAGACAGCAACATCAAAAGAAATGATACGAAAGATGAAGAAACGAATCCAACGAAATCCTCATCAAAGTGCCAATCAATTAGTCGCACGTCTACATGTTTCACGATACAGCATTCATTCCATATTGAAAAATGAACTACACTTGAAGCCCTACAAGATACAAAAAGTTCAAGATCTTACGGAGGCACAAAAAAAGTTAGACTTGAAAGAACACGAGCATTGAAGGCCTTGGCCGAACGTGATAAGATTCCAAAAATTGTCTTTTTTGATGAGAAAATTTTCACCATTCAACAGTATGTGAATAAACAAAATGATCGTGTTTGGTTAGAGCACAAGTCCAACGATAATTTGGACACAAGAGTTGCCATGCGCAAGCAATCAACAGCTTGTGTTATGGTTTGGGCTGCAGTTACTGCAGATGGACGCACTCCTCTGGTTTTCATCGAACATGGAATCAAGGTAAACCAAGAGATGTACCGCCAAAAGATCCTGAACGATGCTTTGCTACCTTGGGCACGTAAGCACTTTGGTACGAACCGTTAGACATTCCAACAGGACTCGGCACCGTCACACAAAGCTCGAGCGACACAGCAATTTTTACAAAATTGCGTTGCGCGGTTGATTTCATCGAAAGAATGGCCACCATATTCACCAGACTTGAATCCCATGGATTTCTCCATATGGTCCATTTTGGAGAGTAAGGTGTCCACTAAAAAATACGAAAGTGTTGATGCATTGAAGTCAGCTCTTGTTCGAGAATGGAATCAAATTTCGCAAGCCGACGTACGGTCAGCATGCAATGCTTTCTATGGAAGACTGAATCAAATAATCAGAGCCAAAGGAGGTTTTATCGATCAGTAACATGTTTTTCATAAAATTAAATATGTTTTCAACATATTCCACGAAATTTCAATAAAAATAATCAAAATTAAAAAAATTACAGCGTTTTCATTTGGTAACACTTGGTCTCAGCCACCCTGTATAATAGAAGATATAATACGGACAGTTGAAAGTGAAAATGAACGAACCCAATAAATTACAACACTATCTGTATAGTTCACCAATGTTGGTCTCCGTACAACCGGAGTCGTCTCCAAAAAGAACAAAGAATGGTCCTTTGCTGGAAAAAATGGACTTAGACAGTCCTGTAGTTATAGAAATCGACCATGCTCAAACATTTAATACCATTACAGGAGCGTACTATATTTGACCAGCAGAAGACATAAATTACTGAGAAACCACATTATTTGCAGAAAGTATGTTGCACCAAAATGCCTCTCACTACAGTGGTTGCCATGGTGAAAAATCACGAGTTACGGTCGATCATCATCGTTATTCACCAGATGTAGTCTGAAAAATGCACTCCTTTAACAACAGTTATTGGTAGGGCTGGCAAATTTACCGACTTTTTCAATTACCGGTAGCTCGGTAATTTATGTGGAAAAACTCGGTAAACTGGGAATTTACCGGTAATTTTGAGAGTATTTTAGTTAGTTGATATTTTATAAAACTAATTTCTTATAAAATTTTGTTTTATAAAATTAATTCATTGTTTTTATTAATTCATTCTTTTATTTTATTAATTCATAACATTATAATATAGAAAAAAAAGTATAAACGTAAATTAGAAAAAAAATTAAAACTTCAATTGAACTCTTGTTTTTGATTGAAATGCTGCCTTAAAAACACATTGTGTCTAACGTGTTATCATTTAAGCTCGACCTCAACTTGGTACAGATCAGACCGGCTGCTGCAAACGCACGCTCCGATTCGACACTTGTCGGTCGACCAGTCAACAACATTTTAAATACTTTCTCTAAATATTTGCCTCGGATGTTCTGTTCTTGGACAAAGTCCATTTCCCTTTCAATAATATTCGCTAATCTTTAAGCTTTAGATGATTATAGTATAATTATTTATTTTAAATACTAAATTTAACTATTTACTTATAAAATATTATGTATGAACAAAAAGATAAATATTGTAAAATATAAAGTTTAAATTTTTACCGAAAAAACCGGTAAAAAAATGAATTTACCGGTTTTTCAGTAATGAATTTTTTAGCAATTAACCTATTCACCGGTTAATCGGTTTTGCACGCCCTAGTTACTGGTTAACAATCATAAGGGGAGTAAAGTGAACTTCTCGAGATATAATGAACGATACAAAGCCGTAACTGATGAGTGGCCGAAAGGAAGTACCCAAACCCCTCGTATGTATTAGACTTTATGGTTCTCATATAATGACGCAACCCAAATTTTTATACCCAATCGTTCGACATTCAACTGCGTATCCAGTTCAAAAACGAACATTTTTTTTATTATCATCCATGCAATCGTACCACATACGGCTTCAACTCACCAAGTTTTTTCTCATACACACAGTGTACAAAAAAATCTTATAATTTGTTAATAATTTTTGTTAAATGATATTATAAAAAAAACAGACAAAACAAGCCGTCGAATTTGTATCATTCACGAGAACGAACATTCCGAGCCAATTCTTAAAATTTTGTTGTTGTTATAAAATAATTTATTCGCACGCAATATTAATAATTTTATCGAATTATAAATTTATGATTTTCTAAGAATTCACCCGAAAACAACTTAACGATTTATTTATTTATATTATTTGTATATATCTCCGAGTGAGTTGAGCATAACAATTATCAATAATTTTTTAAATAAATATTTGGCACGCACTTGGGTATTGTATATAGTTTTTTCGGGGAACAAACAATGAACCGGGTGCATGACCAATCAAAGAACAAACTCATCCACCAAAAATATCTAATTCCAATTCAACCGTTTTGTGTATATATATAATATACACGAGGTGAGAACAATGGCAGGTGAATATCTTATATCTATATACCTTCTTTTATCCTTTTTACTGTTTATAACGAATTCAATCAATTAAGCCCGCTTATTTTGTAGGAGACACCGAGAATCGAGATAACAAAAACAAAAAAACGCTGGAATTTTGATTATCATCGTATTGTCGGAATCTGTTAAACAAAAGGATTCCTTCCTACTGTTTTATATAATATTATGTACAATCGAATAGATAACACCGAAATGTAAAATAAGGATATGCTTCGGCTACATCTTCTCCATACATCAATTGTTGAATCATTTCTATTTGTTTTCAATTTAAAATTGTTCATGCATTAAATTGAATTCTTGGGTGTTACTTTCAATGTTGATTTTTTATTTTTTGTTGTTGATCGAATTGAACGAAATGTTTTTGATGTTATATGTTATTTGACAACATTCTGATGATGATGACGATAAAATATTGACAATTTTATTTACACAACACACCGTGGCATGGTGGATGGATACAGAGCTGGGAACAAATGTGGGCGATCGATTTATGGTTATAATGCGGTCTCCCCAAATTAGACGTCTCTACACACGATGAACGTGTATCGAATAATTTAACACTTGGCGCAATGATTCATTTTTATTAGTAACATGTTCCTCTGACGTAATCGCTTATTAGCATAAAACACAAATTAAAATTTATTTAATATTCGTCTTAAAATAATTAAAAATAAATGTTCGTTTGTTTATATATGAAAATTGATACATATTTTGTTATTCGGTAAATTAAAATTAAAATGTTATTTTTGTTTTTAATTAAGAGAATTTATATTTTTTATGGTTATTTAATATTTAATGTTATTTTTTTATTGACAAGATTTTTAGAAACAAAAAAAAAATTTTGGTAGACACATGCACAAATTATTGCGTTCGTAAATTAATTTTTTTCTTACGTTAATTTATATTCTAATAATCTTAATTTAGGATTTTTATATTAGAATTATAATAAATTTTAATTATAAACCGAATATAAATATTTTATGTTGATAAATAAAACCTAACCACCAGGATTGGTAATTGAATATTATACAATTATTCACGTTTAACTACACGGTTGGGATTTTACTGTAAAAAATGTTGGTTATATTTTGATAACCATAATTACATAAAACGTATATTACATGTTAAAAAATGAAAACAACACCATTCGCAGTGCCATCTGTTTTATAATGTCAAAAATTTACCGCCGTTCGGTTTGGTCACTAGCCGAAATGGGGAGCTCTTCCTAGTGTGACGGAAATGTTATGGAAGGTACTAGGTTAGGTTAGGTTGAGTGGCTGCTATAGCACACTTAGACCGGTGATTGGTCTGTTGTGATACCACTCTATGTACGGCTATAGGTCCGAGTTTTTGTAGAACCAGATGGGTATTGCATAGCTCCATGTCAGCCTATAGTACTGACATGGAAGATTGGTCGGCCCATGGATTCTAAATACGACAGAGAACCCAGATATGTTCGTTTTACACCACCGAACGCATCGCCCAAACTGCGGTTTGAGTTACTTGTAGCGTGATAAATCTCGCACCCTAGAGTTTTCGAGATCAGAAAGGCAGTCAATTAAGAACTTACCCAAATATTCATGTCTTTTGTGTGCCAAAGCTGGGCATGACTCGTAGTGATTGCTAATTTGGGGTGAAATTCTAAAACCGGTTATTTACAAAACAAAGCCGGTTTTCGGTTTTAAACCGGTTTTTTCCAACAAAATATATTTTTAATTTCTACAAAATGTTGACCAGAATTTAAACAACGAATAGTTTAAAAATAATCTATTATATTATATTTGTATTTGAAATAGTTTTTTCAAATGCAAATAATAAACAATTTAGCCAAAATAAAATAATAATTACAAAATAATAATTTAATTATTTTTCGGTTTTAAAAAGTGTGATCTCACTAAACACAACATGTCTATTGTGTTATCCACTAGACGTGATCGAATTTCATGCATACTTCCGCGTGGTCGGTAGAATCGACAGTAGAAAATTGTACACTATCTTGAGTTCCTGGTCTCTGATCCCATTACGATGAACGTTAGTGCTTTTAGACCTATATGAATAATCTTTCATCACAACCACTGTTGGAGGTTCTTATTTCTGTATTGGTTTAATAGATTGGAATTGTTTTTCTTCTACTTCGATCTTATCGTAATCGCCTGACAACATTCTTCCTTTTTTATTGTGCCAAACTTTCTTTGAATCATTAAACAATCAGTTTAACAATCGATGATGTAGCAAGATGAATTATACTTACCGTTGGAATAAAATCTCCAAAATATAATTAAGTATGAATCATAGTTTTAATGCATGTATTATACAAAATTCCAAAAAATATTGAAAATTTTGTATTATTCAATCTTCTGTAAGTATAACTCATGCATTAAAATGCAAGTGAAACAAAGTAAACCTATAAATCTATGCAATGCTATTCATGTTCTATCCCCGTAATGTTCAAAATTATTCAATTTAGGAATAATTTGTACTTTATCTTTATATAACTAATGGATATTGTCGTATTGTCATAGTAAGCCTGTAAATGTCACATTCAGATTCAATTTTTATTTGGAAGAAACTAACATAAAGACAAAGTCCTCTTTTTAATTTTGTAGTTTATTAATGTAAAATTAAAATAAAATAAAAAAGTTAATAAAATAAAATATAATATTTGTATTATTATAAATATAAATATAACCAATATAAATGTTTAGTGGCGTAATTTGTGCAATCCAACACTAATCGCTTAAGTAAGTATTGGTTTTTGATTTATAATTTAATTTAGATTGTATAATTTAATTTCATAGTTTTCATCTTAAAAATGTTTTAAACAATTGTGACAATTGTATTTAAGACACAGACGATGAACGGGGTCGAATAGACGATTGATGAGATTCCACTAACGGAATTAAATCATATTTTGAAATCGATGATGACCATCTTTTTCGTTTATTACAGGAGTGGTCAATGGATGGACTTTTCTTTAACCTAAAAAGTACGTGAGTTGAACTTTTTTTTTGAAGAATATATTAAATTTATCATTAATTATGTATTATTTATATTAAGGTAAAATATCGATATCGAGAGCATTAAATATTTACCGGAGGTATAGAATAACCGAAATTTTCAAAACTAATTGAGGAAATCATGCCTGATTCCAGACTAAACATTTGGAATAAAAGAAGAAAAAAGTAAATATTATGCTAAACAAAATATTTAATTGTAGAATATTTATTAATTAATAATTATTACTTTAATTGTAGAATTTTATTGGTATCTCGATGTTGGTAGTATCAAAAAAAACTATTGGAAGACTTGAGCTTTACTTTACCATAGGTAAAATATATAATATATATATTTTCATTAACATAACATTTTGCATATCTTTTTATTTAGATACTGAAGATTTTAACAAAAACTGGTTAAAAAATCACAATTCGCCGTGGGATGTTGTAGAATTTAAGATAGTGATGACCAGCTATTTCATTCATTAAAAGAGTTGCCAATAAATGCACTTTTCTATAACCGAAAACGTGAGTTGAGCTTATTTTTAAAATATAATAAATTTATATTTAATTATCTAATTTTTTATATTAATTAAGTTATCGAGGGCCTTAAATATTATGCGGAAGTAGAATTACTGAAATTTTCCAAGCTGATTTAGGGAATCCAGCCCGCTTAACTTTTGGCATGCAAGAAGAAAAAGGTAAATATATCATATACATAATTTCAATTTTCTTATTAATAATTAGTTAAGTTAATTTTAGAATTTTTTTCAAAACTCAACATTAATTGACATCTCGTGGTCAAATAACAGTAGTAGTACTGAATGGAAGACCCAAAACTTTTGAATCAACAAGCACCACATTGGCAACACTCTTTTTATTTGTAAGTTTAAATGTTAAATGTTGTTATTCAAATTATACTATTTTGTTATTTTAATTGGTAGAATTCCAGTAAATAAACTCCACTATCGGTTATGCAGTACAATGAAAAAGTTCCACCCCAGTTTATTCCGAATATACACATTTTGTATGTACATTGCCCACTATTTCGGAGATAAAATTAAATCTGCGATACTAAAAGAGGATGCGGGTTAATGAACAGCAAAGGAAACGACAAAGTTATTGGGAATCGAAACTATCGGATCCTGGGCAAGCAGGTAAACTATATCACAAATACATTAACCCAATAACATTACATTTTGCATGTTATATTTAAATTTTAGATAATGAACATTTCAACGATGATATAGAAACAAAACCATGCTAAAAATTCATATTTCACCGTAGGATGTTGTAGAACGCAAATAGAACGTACCAGCTAACGATTTCATCATAAATAAGACACCAATGCTTGAATAAAACTATATTCATGTATAAAACATTGTATATATAAAGTTAGAAAACAGATGTAATCATAAGATATAATATCTATATATAAATATATATATATATATATATATATATATATATATATATATATATATATATATATATATATATATATATATATATATATATATATATATATATATATATATATATATATATATATATGTATATATATATATATATATATAAACATATATATATTTATATATATATATAAATATAAATATATATATATATATATATATATATATATATATATATATATATATATATATATATATATATATATATATATATATATATATATATATAAAGATAAAGATAAATTTGTGCTTAAATAAATACATATTTGATGCTTATAAAAATACATAAAAAATGCTTTTTAATGTATAATTCCTCATTTTTCAATGAATAATCCATTCCCCATTTTGAACTATTTATCAATTATAATCATAGTTTTGCTCCTATATTAGATAAAATATTCCAATAAAATTGGATTAAACATTCCCTATATGCATCAAAAATACTTAATTTTGTATAACTTGTACAATCTTTGGAGAAAATTATACTTGTCTGAACACATTTCATTTCTTTTATGAAACAGTTATCTTTCCTAGCTATACATTATTCATACGTAAAATAGTCAAAAAGTGCCTAGACTAAGCATAAATTATGTTTAAAAACAATTGCACATATTATTCCTTAAACGCGATTTTTATTCCTCAATCAAGTACTGTTGAAAATCGAACATAGTAGTGTTATAAATTATGCCCTTAAAAGTATGTTTTATACAATTAATTCTCTGGGTGTAGAAAATATTAGCATGTTCATATTTTTCGACATCCGGCACTTGGTATTTGTAATGAAGATACTATAGTAAGCAAGATAAATCAGTTCGTCTTTCTTTAGTTCGGCATTTATTTAATTCGGCTCCACTTTCATGTCAATTGCCAGTTGGCCACTATGTTTGTCCAAATGTGATAACATATTATTCATAAAAATTTATAAAATAAATTTAAAAGGTCGCATCGGCAGTCAGAAGAATTGCATATTGCCGAACAGAATTGCATAACAACAATAGCGTCTGTTAGAATTTTAAATTCATCATCAGAAAAAAATACAATGATTTCAGATCAACTAAAGGATTTTGAACGCATGTACGTAACTTATAAAACCGCTCCAACATGAAAAGGAAACTGTCGCGTTTTTGAGTCCAAGACTAAAATTTTTCTTCTCCGAATTTTCATGAAGATACAATAACAGGAAGATGCAATGGTTGGTTATCTGATCGTGTAATATCCTAATTTGTCTCGGTTAAGCTGCGGTGATGTGAATTCAGCGAGTAAGTCATACTTTTATTTAAATGATAATTAATTTTATTGTAATTTATTTTATAATTTTTATTTAATTTTATGTTTTCTCCTCAGAGATTGGTACAAGAAGAAATTACGTTTTTTTGTAATTTGGTTGAGATCGCAATTTTATAGCAGTATTTACAGTTTACCGAACTCGTTCATTTACCGAGCTCGTTATTTATTTTGACGTTTTTATTCTTTTTGTATTAGGTGATAATCATCGTCTACGACATACCGCCCCCTTTGAATCGGATGATTCAACTTACAGGAAGAAGACATAACTTATGTATGGGCCGCTTGATTTTCCCATTGGTTGTTTGGATTGTGACGACTCGTACCTTATTGTCTGTTTCCGGATGTAATTCGACTAATTTACCCATTAACCACTTACATGTTGGTAAATTGCCGTCATTAATGAGGACTATATTGCCAATACAAAGATTTTGTTTATTTTTATGCCATTTACAGGCATGCTGCCAACTGCTCAAATATTCTTGATGCCATCTTCGCCATATGTGTTGATTCATCTGTTTTATTATCTGCCATCTGGACAGCCTAGATATTTGGATATCTGTCAAATCGTACTCAGGAAGCTGCGTTGATGGTCGACCAATCAGAAAATGGGATGGTGTTAGATAATCCAATTCATCGTCAGCCAATATGCAGAGCGGGCGCGAGTTCAACATTGCTTCAATTTCGGTAAGAAGCCTTGCCATCTCCTCTACGGTTAGGATATGACCATCTGTCACTCGTCTCAAATGGTATTTAATACTCTTTACCGCAGCCTCCCATATCGGACCCATGTGCGGTGCTCTTGGTGCGATGAATTTGAAAGTTATTTTATCTGTTAATAATGTTTTAGAAAAATTAGTCATGTTTTGTTTTATAAATGATCTTCGTAACGCAGCTAGGTAGGCATCTGTAGTGAGAGAGGATACTAACTCAATGTGTATAGCCTTTGTTGCAAGACACACGAAGATACAAATATAACTTTTCAGCGACTTCTGCCCTCGGTCTCTGGTCGTATATGTTTGAAAGGGCCCTGCATAATCAACGCCGACTTTGTAGAACGGCCTGATCAATTCAACTCTTGGATTAGGTAGCTGACCCATAGTTTGATTAAGATTTCTGGCATTGTATTTCACGCATTTTACACAGCTATGAACCTTCCTTATTAGTTTTCTAGCACCTAATATCCAGTATTTTTGTCGTAAGGTGGCCATCATTAGAGTTGGTCTAGCATGCAAGTGGTGTAGGTGATGTTCTCTGACAATGGTTGTTGTTAATTCGTCTTGTGAGGTGAGTAATATGGGGTGCTTTATGTTGTAAGTTATAGACGCGTTTGTGATTCGGCCACCGACCCGTAGAAGTCCGAATTCATCGATGAATGGTTTGAAATATTGTAACTTGCTCGTTGCTGGCAAGTCCTTATGGGATTTTATCAAGCTTATTTCCTGATCAAAATATTTGGATTGCATATGACGGAGAATGAAATATTCAGATCTCTGTATTTCCGAAGTGGTTATATGTGATGACATGGATTTTTTGGAATTCGTTTGAGAAATAGATCGATAGCCCTATGTACATAAACCCATGATCTGATTAAAGTACTGAAACTGGATATTCGTGCGACTAAGTTGTCTATTATGCTAGATTGTTTGGGAACCTGGATGGTTAATGCCTGAGTGGGTATGCGCACTTCCTCCAATGTATCTGGTTGAGATTTTACATTATTTGACCAATCTTTTCTGCTGGGTAACCATTTGGGGCCATTCCACTATTGTTCACAGTGTCGCAGTTTCTCTGAGTCAAGTCCTCTGGATGCATAATCGGCCGGATTTTGTTGGGAATCAACATGTCTCCATTGTGACCTGTTCAAGTGAGTGAGGATGTCACCGGTTCTATTGCCAACAAAGGTGTTCCATTTATTGGGGTGTGCATTGTGCCAATCCAAGACTATAGTGGAATCAGTCCATGCCACTATTTCGGTGATGTCAGATTTTAAGGCTTGTTTGACGGTTATGAGTAGTTTGCTAAGCAAACACGCACCACATAATTTCAATCGTGGGATTGATAGCTGTTTAACCGGTGCTACCATAGTTAGTAAAATTAGTAGTAAAATTGTTACCATAGAGGATAACAATTTTACTACTGACTCCCCGTTTGAGTTGGAAATCTTACCGTACACAACTGCTGAGTAGGCCTGATTGGACGCATCGGAAAATCCATGTAAGGTTATTTTACTTGACGAATTGGTGGTAAAGTATCTTTCTAATTCAATGTCTTCGATGTTCAGTAAATTTCCTCGCAGTCTTAACCATTCGTTTAACATTTTTGACATTAACGGATCGTCCCAGCCTATTTTTTCGGCCCACAGTGTTTGAAAAAAGATTTTTATCGCAATGGTTATAGGTGCCAGCCATCCTAAGGGATCGAATAATCGACTAGCTTCGGATAGTATACCTCTTTTGGTGGTTGTTGGTTGGTCATTCAAATTTACCTTGAATTGGAAACAGTCTTTGATTGGGTCCCAATGAAGTCCTAACACCTTGATAGCGTTGCATTTTGATTCTTCGATTTCTACTGTTTTTAGCTTATTATCCGGTCCAGCATCGTCATTTAGCACACTTTCATTTGATAGCCATTTTCGTAGTAGAAATCCTGAGTTAGACAGTATGTGATTTATTTCTCGTTTTAATAGTTATTTGCAATATTTGCTTCCTTCATATGCCCGAGTACTAGATACTCCGACATGAATGCCTTATATAGCGTAGCGAATTCCGGATCTCTTGCAAATTTCCGTGCAACTGAATGCATTCTTTGAACAGCTGTGGCATATGAATTGCCCAAGATGGACGGAGAAATTTTGAATGGTAAACTGACTTTAACTCTACCGACGTCATCTACCGTAGTGATTATTCGCGTCCAACACCTTGACTAACGCTGTGGGTAATAGTGAACTTCCAACATGATTGGTTGTAGCAGCTAGATTTTGGTGACTTGAATTAAATGCGATTTCCTCCTTGGAGTTTAGGTTGGATGTAGCTACTGTTGATTTGTTCTGATAAGTATTTGAGCTATAGAAGATTTATCTTTACAATATAATACATTCAAAAAAGCCAATAAATTATGTTGTGAAACACTGTTGAGACTGCGGCGTGATGAGAAATTCTCTTAACCATTAAGCTACAATCGGAGATGTAACCGATCTTTAATTAGTCTTTTGATTTTTCTCATTTCGGTTATGTAAAATAACAAAAAAAAACAGTTTTTCGGATACCGGAAAACCGGGTTGCAATCACTAGCCGCATGAGCATAGCAGGTGAACTACCGTCTCTTCTAGTCCTAGCCTCCTTGCATATTTACCAAGTAGGCAGTGTTCTGTGAGTACCTTCACGATCGTTTTGAGTTGACGTCTTCGTGTTCAGGGTCTTTGAGCGTTTCAAATTCAGCTTTGGTCAGACCTGCCTTGCTGTACTACATGAGAGGGTTTGTCCATCTTTGGGAGAAGATGAAACATGACCTTCAAGGTACGTGTAGGTGTTCTCGATGCCTTTTTAGAACGTTACTTTATGGAAGGTACAAGTGTCCTTCAAAACTGCAGATAGAATTATCGTGTAAGGTGATGGTAGTAAGATTTGGTGCGTTAGTAAAAGTTTAAAATGCAAATGCTAGAGTGGTTTTGGGTCTGAAATAAGTAATTCACCTCTCAATTATAAAACAGAGTGCATCTTGCTTCATTTTAGATAGTATTATGTTAATTCGACAAGATCCAAAAGTGGTGCCAACTGTTATTCCTGCAAATCTGAAGGTATGCCTGAATTATGGTGACACGACGAAAGATTTGATGAATGACTTACCAGTTAAGAGAGAATTTTACAAATAGCAAACAAAAATGTATATACATCCATCCTAGTGGGAGTGATGATCGAATGGGTGTTGCAATTTAAATTACAGCACTGAAACCCGAAAATGTTACGAGTAAATGATAGCATATGTGTAATGAATGCCGAATTGATTGGGACTATGAAAGGAATCACGTTTGTAATAAATGACGGGCTATCCGACTGTCTTAATTATTTAGTGAAGTACCTTCGATCTTGTGGTAGTGAAGACGTTCTTCAATCCACTTCTTTACACCTATAGATCAAAGGTAATGTAAGAGCCGATGTGGTTCCAAAAATGGGTAACTTGAATGAAGAGGTTAATGATTATGATCCATTTAATGCACTTCCAATGTTTCAGATGAATATGTGGAGAAAATGGGGGTAATGTCAAATAAAAGGCAGTGCTGAATAGTGAAGTGTACTTTTGAAAAAACATTTTGTTAGAGTATCAAAGGAGACACTATGAATCATGGAAATTGGAAGGAATGTCTGCATAAACGTCATTTGAGTGAAGTAAATGTGTTTGATATTTATAAGGTTTTGAAGGAAATTGAACATTTGCTTCTATAAGGTTCCCAAATGGGTCACAATAGCGTAAAGTTCGATATCCTCAAATTTACTAGGGGTGTGGATGAAATATTAAAATGGGGTATAAATGGGTTTAGGGTTATGCATGAATTTATAAAAATGATTGGTATTCAAGTATGTAAAATCCAAATGGATATATGCGTTCAAAAATCTATTAGTTTTCTTGTTGACGTTTTTTGTTGGAAAAGGATTTTGTGTACCCGAGCCAGTTAAAGATTTTTGACGGAATAAATAATTTTTTGACAATAAGTATATAATCGAAATACACAGTTAATTTATCACAAGTTCTATTCATAAAATAGTAAGAAAATTTTATAACAGGTGGTGCTTTAATTACAATTAGATTTGATAAGAGATGGCACAAAATAAAGATCGTTTCTTATCTAAAAAATCACCAGGATATGACTTGATAACTGAAGAGATTCACAATTACCTATATAAGGAAATTATCGGACATTTTTAATACCTGCTTGAATTCCCTTTACTTGGGAATTTGGGGAACTTACATTGAAACCAAACCATCAGTTTAAATTCCATATAGAAAAACAGATTTAATAGAAAATCCTGAGAGGAAAAAAATTGTTCAGCCATATTTCTGGACATCCCGCAGATATTTGACCAAATCTGGCTAGATGGTTTAATATTTAAACTAGAGAAAACTCTGACAGTTGAGTCTTGCGATTAACGTACTTGAGAGGAAGATAGTTAATAGTTTAACAGGAAGGAGTATATTCCAGCATAAAAAAAGCTCAAGCAGCAGTCCCCCGAGGATGTGTCTAAGGAACACTGCAGTTCTAGCTGTTGATTACACAATCGAAGCCACATTCAATCAACATAGAAATCTAATGAGTATAACCGTTCTAGTGCATTCTGGATTCAAACGCCTTTTGAAAAGTCGGTGCATACCACTATTATCAATACTTTTGGGTTTCTATAACTTTGATTGTTCTGCGGGTGAATTCAATAAGGTTTGTAAATTTGTTTGGCATGAATCAACGTGGGTATGGTGAAACATGTCGAGGCACCACTTCTTTAAAGGAATTGCAAATTACAAGTTATTTGATTGGGGTTGGGTTGAAAGATCGTTTGTTTAACCACATAGGACAACGACGGAAAAATACCTCGTGCCTTCCAATATTTACTTGAAGATTATAACATTCACATATCAAATGTATATTCGAGAGGTTGTTTCACATTCATGTACCATGTATAACTACCGAGGTGAGCTAAATGAAGGTAAATTCAGTTCCATATGTAGTTCTATCTCATCCAGATCAAGTCGGGGGCAGTGCATAAAGTGTCGGGTTTTGGCTTAAACTACAGCACTAGAATAACTGATAAAGCTATAATCGTCATTAATCTCATTAATCAGGGACTAGCATGGACGCATGATGATAGTTAATAGGATACCGTGGACGCACGAATGAAACTTTTTAATTCCAGTAACATCTGCCAGACACCAAAGCGTGAATAGCACTGCACAAAATCGAGAGTCACTGAAACTAGTGATTAAAATTAATCACACTTCAAATGATTTTAAGTCAGTTTCTTGATGCCACTAAAACTTTTTTCTCTTTTTAAGATTTCAAAGAGCATCTTTGAGAACAAAGTGTTGGAGTATATTACGAGAGTAAGAAGGTGACCCTTAAATAAGTTTTGGTTCACAAAATTTAACATCATACAAATCAGTCCTTTTACATGAGAGATGAGGTGCCTAGAAGTGTCTTCTACACATCTTATCTCTCAACTGAATATTATCGAGCTTATTAATTTTTAACAGTGTTAATGGAAAATGAGTATCAAAGGCACCGAATTGTCCCTTTCTGGACAATGCCAGACGAGTATTTATAATACATATATTGCAAAAATTATGGTTTAATTTGTAGCGTGCAAAAATAAAATAAAATTTAATCACTTTAAATGGTTCCTGTTTCCACCATTTGAAACTTTATTAAGAAAACAAAAAAAAACAAAAATTAAACTAAATGACCAAAACCTTTATCTATGATGCAATCCAGATATACATTGATTTATAAATGTAGATTCGTATATGATTGGGTTTCCTGGCCACTTATGGACTCCCACTAAAAAAATGGAAAAAAAAATCAAATATTTAATTCTACTAATTGGATCATTCAGATTTACGTTGGGCACTTTGATATCGAATTTTATTTTTAGCTTTATCTATTGGGCGCTAGATATCCCTGTATGCACGCTTTCCCCGACTTTACTTAGCCCGCAGTCCACTCCAGCGTGAGCTTTCCAAGCAGAAAGCTGCCAAGAATTAACGTAAAAAAAACACACACTAAACTAAGACTTAAGAAAAAAAACAAAACAACTTACCACAGTCACTTCTCTCATCCGTCAGCATACACTAGGCATCACATATAATGGCCGAAAAATCTCTCCATACACTTCCACGTTCTTATGATTTGGACTCCGTAGGCCGAAACACTTCCAACCCTTCGAGTGCGTTTTTCGTCCACGCTATAATCAGTTTCCACTTCGTAGGCCGAAACTATAATCTTCCAACACTTCGATTGTGGTTTTCGTTCACATATACTTTTATTACGACCTCGCGTTAACCAAAAAAAAATATTTTTATTCACAATCGATTTTTTTTTTATGCTACAGGTCAGAATCATTTACTTATTCTTTTAATCAGAAGGTTATTATCAGAATCTTACAGCTTTGCAACCGAAATTTTAATGTTTGTACTACTTAAAGCCCTTCATATTTTCGAAATTATTTGTGAGTACGATTTAACCACCCACATTGTAGGAAGTATTCTAACGAATATATAGTAAGTGACGCTTATCGAGTAAAGTACATTGTTGTCTCTTCAATGTCACCAGCAAACGACTAGTCTGGAATAACAAATTGTGTGCAGAAGATACGTGATATAATATCGAATAGTGGCAAGTGGCTAATCATTTACAATTTATCGAGCTCATTGAGTGAAATAGTTTGACTTAACTCTTGTCGAATTTTGATCAGCGTCTGAGGCGTCCATAATCCGGATAAGTTATGGTTTAACTGTATGATATTTTAGATATAACCTCGTAGATCCATCTCGTAAAATACAAACGATGGTAATTAACAAAATTCCTTGGGTGGTGGTTTAAATTATGGCCTTAATTTGGTAGTAAGTGAACCACTGATATAATATACTCTGATCGTATCAACGTAAAATTCTATAAATAGTCTACCTACTGGACTGTACACAAAAAATTATTTTAATTGCGATTAAATTTCACATAATGTACACCAACAAAAACCAAAATCTGCTCCAATTAATCGTTTCGACCGCGTAATTTTTCTCCCAAAAAAAACACAAAATCAATATCTCAAATTTCTTCAGCAATCAATTACGGTGGCATAAAGATGGATTATGTATCATTCAACCTTATGTGCGTGGTGGGTATTTTACTTGTTGCTCTTTTTGGGATTTTATCCCGATTAATTTTTATTAAAATTGAATTAAATTGTAAGACCAGTCGTCCACCTACAAAAAAATACTTGTTTACTCGGTCATACAACTTCCATTTGGAAGACAATGTCCATAATTGTCTTCCAAATGGAAGTTGTTCAAAAATTATTTCAATCTTGTTAAGACGTTTTAGTGCATTTTTAATTGTTTTTCGGTTAATCCGATCGTTAATATACAAATCGGTATAGGAATGTGCTGTGACAGTGACATGGTATACACGAAATATCGATTACAACACTCTAAATCAAAATGTGTCCCATATCACCTGTTGTGATTTGTGTGTAGCCTGATCTAAACAAAATATCCATAACACAAATCCTAGATTTAGGTCGATACACAACTACTGTGTATCGAACGTGATGGTGCACAGGAAAAATATCAATTTTCACTCTCGCAACAATAACAACGACGATTCTTTGTTATTGTTTGGTGTGTTCGATGATTAAATTTGATCGCAGGTAAATGAACCGGAAAAATTTTGGAATTTTCAAATTTTTTTCCAAGTACCAACACAATTTTCAATGTAATCTGAGTAGATGAACCCTTTTGTACATAGTAAACAAATTATTCAACATTATGGATTACTGTGTAATATGAGCTCGATTGTAAATTATTTATAAAGGACGAGGAGCTTGACTCAAATTCGCAAAACTAATTTGTCGTCGTATGTAAAATGTGTATACAAAACATATTGTTAACTTCGAAATGCGAGGGGAGTGACAAAAGTTTGCTTAGTTGTCATGATTTTAATGCATTTCTCCAGTCTATAGTTCCATTGCTTTAATTCTTGAAAATAAGCAAAAATCATAAGGTGCTAGATCCGCGGAATATGGTGCTGGAAGTTACTCGTTATTTCAGCAGTATTAGCTGGTGTCTTGTTATGATGTAAAAAAGAATTCCGCAAATCCAATAAATTGTTGAAAACTTTTGGTAAGCAGTCTTCGATGTCCCATTTTGCAGTTACCGTCTGAATTTTTTCCCAGGGCAATAACAGTTATAATTTTTGATCAGGTAAAGAAAACTGAATTTTGTTGATTAGCTCGAGCCTTTTTTGGACTCATTCAAAATTCGTGGAACCCATCGAGGAGATTCTTCGTGTAGCTCAGATGATTATTTTGTATTCACGATATGGCCTTGGCATTGAAGATCAATTCATCAGCAATAATTTCTTTTGTCAATCGTGTACTTTGGACTTAAATCACATAGGGATTAGTTCAAGAACTGGTACAAAACAGTTTACTACGTAGCACAACTTGAACACAAGATGAAGTTCGGCAACTTTTATGCCTCCTGATAAGAGATTTAAACGATCCTACAAAAGATTTGTGTGGCATATACCAATGTCTATTTTAGACCATGTCTATGAATTATTCAAACTATGATTTGTCCACCACTACCAGCTTGCAAAGGAAAAATTAAGAACTAACACTTCAAGAACTAGCGACTATTTTGGCAGTTTCGGGAGTAACAGTGAATCCACATCATTCATTTGGTACATAAAAAAATCGAATATTGTCACAATTAATTAGGTAACAAGATTCTGATAAACCGCCAGAAGAAGTTTCAAGACCGAAAAGTATACCAAACCCTCAGTTGGTTTATAAGTTGCATCGCGGTTACAACCACATTGCTCAACAATTGGCATGTGCTGTAATTACATCGGTAGGTATAAGACAATTGAACGAAATCGAGTGGTTTTACATCTATTGATAGGATTCCTGATGTTGGTGAAGCTAGAGAGCCTAGTACTGAATTTTTGTATTTATACCGATCGCTTGCTGATGAGACTGTATGGTGGCAAAATCTAGCACTTAAAGGTGTTCTTAAGGGAGTTAAGGTTAATTATCTTTGGATTAAGCACAAGGATACGCATTAAGGCAATTGGTTTAATAAATTGCAATGTTCCTTGAAAATCCACTGATTCGTCCAACATACAAAGGTCGCCTATTTCACAAGAAAAATGATTAGAAATCCTAGATGAAATGACCAGTGGAACTGAATAGAAGATACGTGCATTTATGACAGTCCTACTCGATATGGTTTGATTACAGTTGTTCATAACCACCACAGAATCCAGAACTTATCGAAGGAGCCAAATTAATCTGAATACATCGCTGGGTTGACGACCCGCTTCCTTAAAAAACCACCAATGATAAAAATGTCAACAAGCAAAAAAAATCGGATACCACCAAAACAACCATTACTTCCCGCTGAAGTACTCGGAAACGGATCGGCACGTGAAACGTTGATGACCTAAAAGTGGTGACCATGTGTGCTAAGGTATACTTACGTAGCTACACAATGGATATGACCTGGGAAATCTTGGATTTGGATTTCTCAATGGGCCACAGGTAAATAAGGCTGTGGTGGACTAACAGGCAGTCGATAATCGAATGTGTAAGCTTCGCTTGTACATGAGATTAGCCAACGTGAAATCTTATCTGTCATCAACAAAATTCGTAGTCAGTGGCCATTATCTGGTCAGGGCTAATCTTTTCGCCCTTGTTCGATTAGCATGGCGAATTGAAGTTATGCCTGATGTATTCAAAGTGACCGCTTGATACCCAATGTTCACGAAGGTTGATCGCTTGAAATGCGGGAATTATGGCGGTTAAGCTCTCCTTTGCATACAAGTTAATCTCATACATTATCTTGGATAAACTTATTCAACTGGCGGAGGAAATTATTGTTGACTACCAAGGAAGATTCCACCCAAATCAGGTGTTCCTATATTTCAAGCAAGCCTATTACTATAGATCAATTGGGAGAGACTATGGTATGCGCTTGAATATTTAAGAATATCAAACAAACGCGTACGTCTGTGTAAAATGACAGTAACGCAGTCACAATGCTGTGTTAATGTTGAGAACAGGTTATAGAGAACTATTGCAATTACTTCTGGTATTCGACCAAGACGTGTGTTGTCTCTGAATCAACGAATCCAAACCCAAATAACTGATCTCCGGTTTTCGAGACCAAGACGCAAATGATTTCAGTAATGGGAACCACACATTTGAAGGAGTAATGAGATTCAAGTTTCTTTGATCTCTCATTACTCATAGTGTGGGAGAGGATACCAAGGTTTAGCTTGCTGGTAGCAATCGATCTTTATATCCTCTACGTCCACTTCTGAAATCAAAATATATTGCAAATACGGATAAGCTTAAATTGTACAGAGTGTTGATAGGACCCGATGTTATGTATGGAAGTGAGAGTTTAACCTTGACGGATGAGTACGAAAATGGCTTCAAACATTCGAGAAAAGAATCATGCGTGTGATACATGACCCAAAACGCAACGTTGTGATACAGTGATCTTTGAAGGGAGATCCTTTTTTCGGTAGGCGAAGTGGTCGCTGTTGGTGACGATGGATCCACGGCGTGGAGAGTGCTCTTGCATTTTCTTGTGATCGAAACCAATGTAGTCAGATTGTTGACACGGTACGGGCCAATAACGGCCTGTCAAAGCCGTGCACAAAATACCAATGAATGACATTTAAACATCTGAATTTATATTCGACCGGCTCTGTTCAATAATTCATCCTGAAGAAAATGATGTTGGTAGATTTTGTCTTACTCTTGAAAAGGATCCGCAATAGGAAGATTTCTTGCAAGGTCGAATGTTATTCGTTGGTGGTGAAATTTTGTCGTTCTGAATTTCTAAAAGAAGTGAACTTTTGTTACTCCCCTCGTATATGTACTCGTATGTATGTAGTCATGAATGATTTGTGTCTTGTAAGATAAAAATCTTTTATACTAAATAAAAAGACACATTCATTTAACCGTTTTTAATCTATTGCCGCATTATTATTATTATTATTACTATTGTTGCTATTTATATATCTTATATATATTCTGTATGGTTACATATTACTTACGAGAATAAAAACATAATAGAAAGACAAGAACAAGATCATCATCTTTGATAACAAAAATAAAAATAAGATGTGGAACGTGATCGCTTCTTATGTTAATCATAAATATTTTTGTTAATAATTTGAATAATATAATAAATTGAGATGAGTTGAGTTGTTGTATGTGTCGCATACACACATGTATTCGTCGGATTTATCATCATGTTGTACATAATATTAATTACATGTGTTCCATCCACGCTATCTATACTAAACAGAATACAATGTTTGGTGTGCAAACAGATAAAATCACCCTAAACCATAACAATGTTGTGATATAATCTGCCGCGTGCAACACATTCTATAATTAAATCATATCTAAAGAAATTCCCAGAATCGCATCTCTCGACATTGTTTTGATATTAAGTCGCGTTCATTGTTTAGAAAACGTCGACCACAAACAACATTTCGTGTCAACTTGCAACACATTCATAAGTTGTTGTGTGTATCAAATTACGTTACTCGGCAGAGTAACCCGTTAAGACGGGTGTGTTGAATGTGAAGAAAGATGTAAGATTTGGCCTTCTTACATCTACATATCAAAATATTGTTTTATATACTCGTAAATAAGGCCAACCAGTGTATATGTACATGTTGACTTGTTTACTTCAGGGAGATGGTTGAGTGTGGTTTGCCCTCGGTCAGACTTATATAAATATGATATTTGATACTTTATGTGGCAAAAGGAAGTGTATAATAAATTAATAATTTATTAAGCCACATTGTAAAAAAATTGGTGAACGAAGATATAAATTTTTATCAAATTATATAATCTATACGTACGAGTATGGTTTTGGGAGAAAGGTTATCGACACTGTGTGGAATTTATATTAATTATTGATTGCATTTCGGTTTGTTAATTTTGGTTAAAATTTATGTGTGCAGATGTGCATCGGGCTTGGAAAGATTTTCAGTTAGCATCTCAGTGTAATAAAATCCATAAATTTACGAACTGACTTCATGTATAAGATTAAATCTTATGTATTTACCGATTAGTATCGGATGAAATTATTTCTTGTCTGTTTTTGTCTCTGATGTTGTACGTTTTGACTTACATCGAAGTTAAATGTACGACAGTAGACTGGACGTGTGTAGAAAGTCGATCCGATGCATTGCTATCCAAAATTCGGGAAACTTTCGGGTTACGATCCGTGGTGTGAATGAACACATCGATGAACCTCTGTTATAAAAGGTGTTACGTAATCAAATCTATAACCGTACGTCCTCGATTTGGTTGTAAAGACGTAAAATAGGACGTAAGATCTAGCAGCACACCTTCCACGAGTAAAATGTCGAGCACCACCTCAATGGAGACACAATCGTTTGTTTACTGTTAAGTTACGGAATTTTTGTTATATAAATTCTATACTATTTTTACTGAGATGAGTTGTTTAATGGATAAAAGTCTAAACTACACAAAATTAAGCACAGAGCTCCAACAACAATGGGTTAAAATCAAGGACAGCTTAAGTGAAATTAATAACACTATCATACCTAGGTGGATAGAACAAGAATCACATACGAGAAATGAAATACATGGGTTCAGTGACGCGTCGGAAAAGGCATTTGCAGCAGCAGTATACTAAAAAACAACAAACTGTCAAGGGAAGCCAGCAACTCATTTAATAACCACTAAAACCAAGGACGCTCACATAAAAACCAGGATATCATTACCAAGGTTAGAGTTGTGTGATGCTGTGCTATTAGCTAGGTTGTTATCATAATAATCATAAGCTTCATAATTGTCGTCGCCTCCGGGTCCTCGTTCGTTAGAACGGGTGGGTAAAGTGACCTAGGTGTGGGGCGGGTCACGCTAAATGACGGCAGATGGGCTGGTTTACGGTGTTACGCGACCCGTGCCAACAAACTACCAGGCTGGGAGCCCATTTAACAAAGCCCAGTCGCAAACGGAGCCCTCTGGATACCTGGCGACCTCCAGTTGTAAGTAGCCTTACCTGCGTAAGCGGATCTCTGCGCAGGAGGACCATATATTTCTCCGATACTCGTGGGAACAACATGGAATCCAATAAAAACAAAACCAAGACCGGCACTCTCCAAAGGCCGGAAAAAACCGAGATCGGCACTCTCCAAAGGCCGGAAACAAAAAGTGAGAGCTCAAACCGTAAAGGTGGGGCTCCCTCAAAGACACCAGGGGGAAGCAAGTTCAAGGCTTTTAAGCCAGGGACGAGCGGAACTCAGGGTAAGTTAAGGGCTGCTAAGGGAGGTTCGACTAACGTCAACCAATCGAAGCAGCGCTATAGGGATAGACGCGTGGCGTTTAGAGTTTTGAACAGGTGGGCTGCAACCCCTGAGGGGCAGCTTACGGCTGAACAAAAGCAATCCGTGACATGGGCCAAGAAAACGGTCGAAAACTCAGAGAGGGACCATGTGTCAAAAAGACAGCGGTCCCAGGATGAGTTGGAGTTCGTGGACACAAAACGGCCCAAAATTCAGGCGGAGAAGGAAACTCCTCACAAGGTTTTGCCTCCTAACAAGGCTAAACCAAAATCCTTCAGGGATATTATGAAGGACCGTTTGTTGGTGCTAGCCATCATTGACAGGAGTCATGAAGATGGGAGCATCACCATGGGAAAATGAAGCTTGGTGTACAATGCACTAAACTCCGTTTTCCTAAGGATCCTGAGAGAAAATCCAGGACCCCCTCCATCCTGCAGAGATGCGGGCTGGCATCAAGGGAGCGTTAACTTATAGCGTGCTCTGATGCCAGATCAGTGGAGCTTTATAAAATGGTTGTAGCGGAGGTAGGAGAGGTGTGGCAAGGCGCGAAGCTGGCGGCTGTAAGCAGGAAAGAGATTCCTAACAGGCCAAGAGCACGCGTCTGGCTGCCAACCGAACCAGCTAGCCCAGAAGAGATTCTTGAGATAATCAGAATCAGCAACCCCGATCTTCCGACAGGAAACTGGAAGATCGTGAGGCAAGAGGATGCAAAGGGGGGCTCCAGATTATCAACTATGATAATCAACACGGAGTCCCTGGCGCCACTTGCCGCGACTAAGGGAGTAATCGACTTCGGTTTCGGGTCGATTACTCTCAAAGTATACAAAAAAGACGAGGCTGAAACACGAGAGGAAGGCAGCCCGTCCACAACTGATGCAGTTGCACTTGGAGGAGAGACAGCCCAACCGATGGAGCTCTCCGAGGTGACCGCACTTGGAGAGGAGATGGGCAGCCGACTGTCCCTGGCGTCAGACGAAGAAAACCTGTCGGATCCAAGGGACGGAAGGACTGCAAACGTCGGGGAAACAAGTTCCATGGGGGGCGAGACGGGAGAAACCGGCGACTCCAATGGAAACAAAGGAAACTAGCCTGTGGTAGCGGGGAGTAAACAGGTAAGTAGGCTGAACTTGGTAAATTTATGCTAAATTTAATACAAATTAACCTACACCATTCAAAGGCGGCGTCGGCCGCCTTACTCCTCAGACTGACTAGATCAGAAGAGGACGTGGTCCTTATTCAAGAACCTTGGATAAACACCAACAGGATCTGTGGCCTTAAAATGAAGGGGTATAACTTATTATACTCAAGAAATTCGGGAAATATCAGATCCTGCATTCTTGGAAAAAATAATTTAAATATGTTCCTTCTTCCTCAATACAGCAATGGTGACGTAACTGCGGTCAGCCTAGAGGTTGATGGCAGTATATTTTGGCTGGTCTCAGCCTATTTGGACCGGGACAAACAGGTTCCGCCGGATAACCTGGGGGACCTGGTCCTCGAATCGTACAGGAAGGAGATTGGGGTGCTCCTTGGAGGTGATGTAAATGCGCACCACGCAATCTGGGGAAGCACTGATATCAACGAGAGAGGTGAGTTACTTTTTGATTACATTTTAAACAACAACCTCATGGTGTGTAATATTGGGCAAGAACCCACTTTTATTACTAAAAATCGGCAGGAGGTTCTGGACGTAACCTTCGCCTCAAAAAACCTGTACCCTTTGGTCAGGGAATGGAGAGTGGCGAAGGAACACTCCTTCTCTGACCATCGTTACATAACATTTAGTCTTAACGTTTCCCCTGCCACCCGGAAACCTTTCAGGAATCCCAGAAAGACAAACTGGAGCAAGTACGGGGAAGCGCTTATAGGACTTCTATTACCAGAGACCCCTGAGCCACCAGCGACAGTGAAGGAACTGAACAGCATAGTGGAAACTTTCACAATTGCCTGCAATCGATCCTTCAACGCTGCTTGCCCAATAGTTAAACCCAGGGGCAAGCAAAAACCCGCATGGTGGTCCAAGGAACTGGGGACCTACCGGAAGGCGTGTAGGAAAGCATTTAATAGAGCCAAAAGTACGAGAGAGGCTCAGGACTGGGACTCCTACAAGGAGGAACTCAAGATATACAAAAAAGAATTAAGGAAGGCACAGAGAAAATCATGGAGACTCTTCTGTGACAAAATAGAAAAAGTCTCCGAGACCTCTCGTCTTAGGAAGATTTTGTCTAGCAATCCTACCAGTCCCAGTTATTTAATTAAATCGGATGGATCCTGGATTGCTTCTAGTAAGGAATCATTGGAACTTCTCATCGAAACCCACTTTCCAGGAAGCCTTGATGACTCGACAGGGACTGGTACTCATCGAGAAGCAAACGTACTGCGCATAGAAAATATCGTAACCAAAGAACGGATCCTATGGGCAATTGAAGGGTTCAAACCCTATAAATCGGCGGGCCGTCACCGTATTATTCCCGCGGAGCTTCAGAACAACTCGAGGATTATGCTCCCCTGGTTGGAGGTAATCTTCAAAGGGTGTTTAAAACTTGTCTGTACTCCGCGGGAGTGGATGGAGGTCAGAGTGATTTTTATTCTGAAAGCGAGTAAATGCTCGCAGGACTACCCAAAAGACTTAAGACCAATAACTCTATCATCTTTTCTATTGAAAACCTTGGAAAGGCTGATAGATATCTACATACGCTCAAAAATTAGACCTAATGACTGGGCTCAGACTCAGCACGCTTACTGTAAAGGGAAGTCTGTGGACACAGCTCTGCATGCTCTGGTAAGTACAATTGAGAAATCATTATTCTCGCAAGAGTTTTGTTTGGTGGCGTTTCTTGACATTGAAGGCGCCTTTAACAATGTAAGGAAGGAGGCAATTCTGGAGGGATTGTCGCTACTAGGTGTGGATTACCCTATAAGTAGGTTAATCAATCACATGCTTGGGTGCAGGATGATTAACTCAGAGCTGGGGGAATCCACCATCAGGAGACGGGTGACTCGAGGAACCCCACATGGAGGTGTTCTGTCTCCTCCCCTCTGGAACATAGCAATCAATGAGCTGCTATTAAAGCTGGAAATAGAAGGGATCGGAGTGATTGCTTATGCAGATGATGTAGCGATAGCTGTCTCTGGGAAATACATAAGCACAGTGGCGGAGGTAATCCAAAATGCCCTCCTAATTATTACGAGGTGGGCCATATGTAGACTGGCAATTAGCGCTTCTAAAACTGAATTGGTATTTTTTACTAGGAAATATAAAATCCCTGTAGTACATCCACCTCTCCTAAATGGTAACAGACTAGCTTTTACGAGATGGGGCCTGACGGAGCTGGTACACTGGCTATACACTTCCGTAGTAAGACCTGTACTTATGTATGGGGTGAGCGTGTGGTGGCCAGCTCTTGATAAAATAACATACAGGAAAAGGATTGAGAAGGTGCAAAGAACGGCCTGCATGCTTATAAGCAGGGCACTGAGGACAACACCTACAAGTGCCTTAGAGGTCTTGTTTCACCTTCTCCCGTGGACATTTATGGTAAGCAGATGGCGGCGATTACGGCCACTCGACTATCAGCCATATCTCAGTGGAAATGTCTTCAAATAGGACACTCGACGATAGTCAGATCGCTGAGGAAAGAACTGGTGAATCTTGACTATGTTACACCGACTCTGTGCTTCGAGAAAAGGTTCGGAACCACCTGCCCTTCAAGGGAATCCTGGAGGAGCGGGTTGGCAGCTGAAACGGGAGCATTGCAGTTCTTTACGGATGGCTCCAAGCTAGACGATAAAGTAGGAGCTGGAGTCTTCTGTGATAAACTAGAGGTAGATATAGCAGTTTGCCTCCCTGATCACTGCAGTGTGTACCAGGCAGAAGTGATAGCGATTGAAGAGGTCCTGAACTGGTTGAAACATAATGTGGTATCCTCGACTGATATCGCAATTTATGTGGACAGTCAGGCGGCAATCAAGTCGCTGGGTTCTGTTTCTCTAACGTCTAGAGTGGCGTTGGGTTGCCGCTCGTCTCTTAATGAGATGAGTGAGCATTTCAACATCCAGGTAGTCAGGGTTCCCGGCCACTCAAACGTTATGGGAAACTGCAGGGCGGACGAACTAGCGAGGCACGGTACAACTCTCCAACTGCTACCGGAAAGCGCGAAGTTGGGGAGACCCATTAACGCACTAAGGACTGTGCTTAAAAAATAGGCGGAAGCCTCTGCGAACAATAGGTGGACGAACACTTTCTCATGTAGAGTTGCAAGACATGTCTGGTCAAAGCTGAACTTGAAACGCTCAAAGGCACTTATCTCCCTGCGAAGACGTGAACTTAAAACGATCGTGGGGATACTCACAGGACACTGCTTTCTTGGAGAACATGCGAGATGGCTGGGTCTGGAAGTAAATGACTTTTGCAGAAGCTGTAGAGACGAGGAGGAGGAAGAGACGTTAGTCCACCTCCTATGCTCATGCCCGGCTTTGGCACACAAAAGACATGAATATCTGGGTAAGTTTTTAATGGACTGCCTTTCTGATCTCGAGAACTGTAATGTGCGAGACTTATTACGCTACGTAAGCAGCTCTAACTGGTTCTCATAGGGGTAAAAGGGGAGTAAGATCCTGTGGTATCACAACGGACCGTTGCCGGTCTAAGTGTGCTGTAGCAGTCACTCAACCTAACCTAACCTAACCTAGGTTGTTATTGACAGTCCAAAAAGCTTAAGTCACACAACCGTGTATGCATAGACGGATTCTATGATAACCCTAGGGTGGATAAAAGGCAGTCCCAACAAATATAAAACCTTTGTAGGTAATCGCATAGCTGAAATTCAGTCACTAACGCATCCTAGTCAGTGGCATTACGTAAAATCCAATTACAACCCAGCTGATATTGCCACACGGGGCATAAATGTTCGCCAATTGCAGAATAATCAACTTTGGTGGGGTGGTCCAAGTTGGCTTAAAAGCTCGGATTATCCTCTAAAACTTCAACCAACTGAAGAAGTAGCTTATGAGAAGAACTAACAATCAACTGCCTACTCACCAGCACATCTACTGCATCAGAGCTAATAGATTTTACACGATTTTCATCAGTCCTAAAAATAAAAAGAACAATAGCATATTGGTACAGATTTATCAGCATTTAGCAAAAAAGAATAAAACAAGTGTCTGACGACTATTGTAGAGGAATTATCAAAAGCAGACATACCACTAATAAGAATAGTTCAAGATGCGGAATTCGATGCAGATCTCAAATCCCTTCGAACAACAGGAAAAATTAAGAACAATAGCAAATTGGTATCTCTCCAATATTCATTGACAACAATGGTCTATTGAGGGTTGGTGGAAGGCTCCAAAGATCTCAGCTAAGGTTTGATCAAAAACATCAACTGATCTTACCAAAAAATCACATGTACGCACTATACTTTTACTGAATGGTAAAAGTCTAGTGCGAGCAACAATACATAATTGCGTAAAATGCTTTCGATTAGGAGAGTGGGATCACAACAACTAATGGGTATGCTACCCGAAGCTATTGTAACTCCGTCTGCCCCATTTTCCTATACGGGGATCGACTATGCGGGTCCATTTGCAATTCGTGTATCCAAAGGAAGAGGCAGTAAATCCTAAAACGGTTATATTGTTTTATTCGTTTGTTTTTCAACTAAAGCAATACATCTAGAAGTAGTGAGTGACCTAACCACAGCAGCTTTTCTTGTAGCCTTTAAAAGGTTCACTTCAAGGAGAGGCACATCCCCTAAACATTTACAGTGACAACGGTACCAACTTTGTAGGTGCTCGAAATGAGCTAAGTAAAGAATTAAAGTTGGCTATACAACAAGCGAACCACAATGCAGCTCAGCAAGCAGCCAACCATGAAACAAACTGGCATTTTATCCCAGCTCGTTGTCCACACTTCGGTGGCATCTGGGAATCTGGAGTCAAGTCTACAAAAACGCGCCTAAAATAGATTACCGGTGAAACAACCTTGACCTACTAACACAAATCGAAGCATGTCTAAACTCTAGACCGATTCATCCGCTATCAAGTGATCTCAATTACTGCGAAGCTCTAATGCCTGGCCATTTCTTAATCGGAAGACCATTAATTTCACCTCCTGAGTCAGATAAAACCAAACTAAGTGCGACACAGAGATGGAGCTTGCTGTCAAAAGTTACGCAGATATTTTGGAAAAAATGGTCAAATGAATATCTAACCAATCTACAACAAAGGTTCAAGTGGACAACGTCAACAGAGAACTATGAGGTTGGACAAATAGTGTTTATAAAAGATGAACAACTCCCACCTACAAAATGGGCAGTGGGAAAAATAATAGATACTCACCCAGGGTCAGATAGTTTGACCAGAATTGTATCATTAAAGGGTCCCAGAAACACCAGCTTGAAGAGACTTATTACCAAAATTATTAATCTGCCAACTGACGATAATAAAGAACTAGTGAAGAAGTCAAATGAGAATGGAACTGGAACCAACAAAAAGGAGGGAAGAACCAAGGTTTTTAGACAAAATGCTACCCTAAACAAGTTTATCTACGCACCATTGCTGATGCTTCTGGTCACACTCAATTTGTGCCTGTCGAGGTCGACTGCCTTTCAATATTACTAGATTCGAAAATGAACCAGGTATATATTTTGAATCTAGTAATATTCAAATGCAGTGTCCTCGACATGCACAAATTAAGTGTGACCAAAAGCATCAGCAATGGTGCGTAGATCAACTTGTTAAGGGTAGCATTTTGGCTAAAACCTTGGTTCTTCCCACCTTTTTTTTGGTTCCAGTTCTATTCTCATTTGACACATCAAAATTTTCTTTGAGTGGATGTGGCATGTGGTCCGTCCTGTTTGAATAATATGTCCTGAAGTAAATGCAAACTTAGCGAGATACACAAAATTACTTATCATGTCCCTATATACCGCTCACCATTGACCGTTACATTCTGACCATCATCGTTTAGGTGACATATGGACCAATGATTCCACCAGCCCATAAAGCACACCAAACCGTAATTTTCTGTGGATGTAATGGTGTTTCGACAAAAGCTTGTGAAAGCGACAATTCTGCCAATTACAAACCCATTCACCTAAAAACGGGCGTCATCGGAGAATAAAAGTTTGAAGGGAAATTCAACATTGTTATCAATTTGTGCTTCAGTCCATTCGCCGAATGGGGAAAGGTCAAACCTAACTAAAGAAAAAGAACCTATCAGCTGTTAAATGGGTTGTTAAATAAAGCAGTGTTGCCAACTCAAAGTTGTGAACCTCTAAAAAGCTTATTTTCAAAAGAAAATTAGGGTTGTGTTAGCACACTAGTATTACCTTCGCTAGATTAGATCTTGATACTTTTATATGAATTATATATCACTTGAAGTGCCACACTGGTTGCATCCACAAATTTATTCCAACGGATAGATGATGTGTGGCAAAATGTACTTGCTTATTTAATGGCAAGATGTACTTGCTTATAAATGTCTTCTTAATAGCAGATTCAATATCGGAAGAATCATCAGTATGTGTGCAGATTCATTTCAAATTATTTGTGGAAGCTTTTCTCATGGAACCAATAAAAATCTTTTAAAGAATTATAAGAGCTATGCGATAAAGTATAGCAATTTCTTAAATTCTGAGAAGTTTTGGTTTCGACATTCTACACTCAATCAAAATTATCATACGTGTCAATACCATCTGTCACTTGATTGTGGTCACACAACTGATTGTGGTACAACATTCGGTGTGACAACTTCAAAGGCAGGTTTGGCGATGTTCAAGCGAAATAAAAAGGAGTTTCTGCGACATTAGATAACTGTGGATCTATCACTATACCCCGGAGATTTAAGAATATTTTAAACATTGGATTTCTACTGGCGAATCTACGCCAAAAAAGGCTATGGTGGTCTTAGGTCAGGCAACCAACAATGTCTTAACGACTGTTGTAACGATGTTTTTAAAGAAAAACGATCGCATTTGAATAAAGAAAACAGTTCTCTTCCATCAAGAAAATGCACGTGTGTAGTTGCCATGGCAAAATCAATGAATTGTTTGCACATCCGCCATATTCTCCTGACTAAGCACTCTGCCACTATTTCCTGTTTTAACACTTAAAAAATTGATTCGGTGGAACGAGATTCGGTTCTAACGCGGAGATCATCGATGCTAATAAATGCCTATTAAGGAAGGGTTGGAAAAATCGGAAGGCATTGAATATTGGCAAAAATTTTGGGCTAAGTGTATCGAGTTAAATGAGGACTATGTTGCAAAAATAAATTTTTTTGGCCGCAAATATTATTTTTTGTTTCATTTTTACCAGACTTCTCACTCTGCCCTCCACATTGAAATTATTTTCAAATATAAGCCACAATCAATTATTGAATCAAATTTAAAATTGTATGACCCTTCAATTTTCAATGTTTTTCATGAAAGTTATGACTTTTATTAAGCTATAGGTTCCCATTGGACGTTTTTGACTGAACATTTTGGTGAAGCTAACCGTTTCGAAGCTCTGGCTTTCAATGTGATATTCTCAAAATCCTAAACCAATAACTTCTATGCACCTCATATAATAGTGTAAGACATATGATGCTTGACAACAGTTAGACAACTGTAAGATCGGAACGATTGATATAATTATAAAGGAACTTGAGCCTCATAAACCTATCTCAGACAAAACCATCTGTAATCTTTCATCCATTATATCGTGGTATAACTTTAGACTTCTATAATAGAATGATAAACGATATACCGCACCTTGCAGACAATAACCATGCAACCTAACATACATTAATTAAGATTTTTAATTTCTTATTACACTTTGTGAAGTAGATGAAGAAAATTGTATCTTGCTCCTAACTCTCTGATTTATAAATATATATGGTTATAATACGGGATAACGTACCATGCTTAAAAGTTTTGTGCCGTACATATTCCAAAATTCATGAGTCTAGTTTACAAGTCAACCATCTGCACGTTCTTTCTTAATTTGAAGAATACTGACTTATACATTTTTATATCCGATACCTTGGGTAAGTAGTTTTGACCTCGTCTGTAACACTGTGCCATTCAATGGTTCGGAATTACAAATTACTAAATGAACAAACGAATTAATCTAGAGAATTAATAAATAATGAATTATTCACACTTCACAACAACAATTGTTGAAATAGTTACTAATAGATAACTAAGTACAAACAAGTATGAAGGGGTTGAAAATTTTTCAATATTAATGGTTTCGGAATATCTCTACACTGTATTATAATAATTATAATTATTAATAATCCACCTCCTTAAGGTTAACTTTATATGCATCGCTAGTAAATTCCTTTCTTAATTAATTAAGTGTTTTAATTAATTGTTTTACTGTTTCTACATAATTTAGTTTTTTTGTTGCACATAAACATAAGTCTAACACAACCCTTCGTATTCATTATATGTATATGAATTAAAAATTATGGTAAATGGAGTGGATGGAATATTTTACATACTTGGATTATACAAGTGGAGCGCTTTGATGTATATATGGTCTCGACTCGTAACTAAGACTATAGTTTAAACATTTTTACTCTCTATTGATTTATTGAGTCATGAGTTGGTTTGGAACCCACAAATGATGAGTTCGTATCCAATAAAAATATACAACAGCATCTTGTTCTGTCATTCTGAGGACTATAGGGTTCGATTCCCGGTGGTGATCAAAAACTCACGACAAGTTGTTTTTAATGAGTAAGTATATGTGTGTGAATGTGGGTTGAACCGTAGGCCTCTCGTATCATTCTGGAATTATTTATAGTTCTGGAATAAATTATGCCGCACACGAATAAATTTTTATGAAGCATATTCATTATATCATCGCAACTGAAAATGCCTTTTTTGCATCTGCCGGTCGTTATATTAGATTCACTGATTTTGCTGATCCAATTGACTGTGTAGGGATCAACACAGAATTTGATAATCATATTTACTATGTTTTTTAACCACCTTGCAAATCTGAAGAGAACCAGGACTTCCAATAATAATTAGATTACGCTTCAATTAAGTTATTGAACAACATCAAGAAGTTTAAGTAGGTATCGCCCAGGTGGCGCTGTGGTTCAAGCTGCGGCAGTTGGAGCGGAAGGTACCAGGTTCGAATCCCGATTGGGGTAGGATGCTAAAAGGATTTTTCACCATACGATCGGTGGTGTAAATGAACACATCTATGACTCCCTGATGAGTGCAGAATTCATGGGCCAACCCATCTTCCATGTCAGTACTAAAGGCTGTCATGGAGCTCTGCAATGTGCAGATGGTTCTACGTAAATCGGACCTATAGCCGTACGTCCTCGATTTGGTTGTAATGGCGTAAGGTAAGGATATAAGTAAGCGAACTGCGAAATAGTTGGAAGTGCCTCGAGCCCCACAACAGATTGTAGAGAAAAAAAAAGTTTAAGTACACTGTCTAACTTCATCAGTCATAGTAAATCGTTGGAAAGTCTTAACCCAAACAGATGAGAATATACATTGCAATTGAAGGACAAGGATGACATACAATAAAAGCTCTTGTAGTGTTCAAAAATACTCACATGTAAGTTCATATTGTGGAATATTTAATCCATCTGTACTTCTACTAACAAGTGGCTTAAAAATTTTCAAAAATATATTAAACAAATGAAAGATTTCACATTACTACAAGACAACAAAGATATTATCAGGAAGTGATGGCATCAAATGTCAA
Organism: Tipula lateralis; assembly: GCA_963932295.1. NCBI lineage: Eukaryota > Metazoa > Arthropoda > Insecta > Diptera > Tipulidae > Tipula > Tipula lateralis. The sequence goes on from OZ010737.1 coordinate 34,694,963, forward strand.
GCACCATTCTCTATGGTAATTACAACTTTTGGTGACCGCTTGGGAAAAGCATAGAAGGAATAACAAAAAACCTAAAAAAAGAGATGAAACGAATCATCCCCCCGGCATATCAGAATTCCTTACCCAGCAGCCCTGGGGACTGACTAGAATTCAATGGACTAATCATCCATAAATCGAAATCAAAATGATTACAGAAACGGAAACTAGCAGAAGAAAGAATAACTCAAACCGGCAAACAACTCTCTCGACCCTTGGCTATCGAAGACGGACGAAAATCGGAACATGGAATACAAAGAACTCTGACTGAATGAAATTGGAGCAAGAAATGAGACGTTACAAAATCGAAATTCAACGTCTATGCGAAGTAAGAGGGAAGAACAGTGGTGAAATGAATACGAGCAACGTAAATTTCCTTATATACTCTAGCCGAGATTATACACATGAGCAAGGTGAGGACATAATAATAACAACAAAAGTGAAAAAGGCACTAATGGAATGGATACCAGTGAATATCACAATAATCATAGCAAGGTTTCAATCGAAAATAAGAAACATTAGTATCATACAATACTATGCTGCAACAGAAGAGGCAGATGAGTTTACGAAAGATGAATTCTCTACGAACAACCCCAATGCACCATGGTTTTGCACATCGAAATGATGTGAAAATAATTCAAGGAGATTTTAACGCAAAAATTGGTACAGATAATTCCAACTTGGCAACCATCATGGGAACAAACGCGCTGAGCTCTGTGGTAGCAAATTTTCCGTACAAAGATATCCACAAATACACATGGACCTCACCGGATGGCAGAACAAGAAACCAAATCATGTGATGATTAATAAGAAATACCGTTCATCGCTTTACAAGACGTAAGATCAATGAGGGGTGCGGACATCCATAGTGACCATCAATTGGTATAATATCCCAATTCAAAATCAAACCAGTCGCCATTAAACACAACAAGTCGAACAGGAGAAAATGCAACGTCGAAAGATTAAAGAATAGCGAAACAAAGCAGATCTTTAATGACATGCTCGAAAGCAAATTGTCAACCATTGATGGTGCCACCAATATGGAAGAAAAATGAGAACGATTCGAGGAAACATTTGCCGAAACAGCTGCTGTGGTGGGGATACCAGGATCGTCACCACAAACCATGGATTTCAAAAAGGCGAAATCTCAAATTACAATTGAACCAACAGAACAAGACAGAAATAAGAAGCAAATACGAAAGCACGGCAAAAGAAGTTAAGAAACTGGCAAAAGCGGATCGTATATAGCTTACGGAGAAAATTCTCAAGGTCACAGAAAAATATACCAACATACCACCCATAAGTGATCAAAATGGTCAAATAATAACAACAGACGAAGCACAGCTAAAAATATAGACAGAATCTTCGGCCACCAACTAGCTCGCTAAACTTCACGCATTACCCAATAACGCTGACAACGAAAACATTAACACACATCCACCAACGGAGCGGATAGTTGGTAGTGTAATTAAGAAATTGAAGAACAGCAAGACACCCGGAACATCCCAAGCATAACCGAAACATGGAAGACAAAATACCACAGAAATGGAAAGATTCCTAAGAAAGGTAACCTAATGGAATGTAAAAATTGGCAGGTATATAGCTTCTTAACACAAAAATGATGGTATTGTCGAAAGAATAATCAGTGCTTCTATTCGGCTGCGAAACATGGAAACAAACTCGGCAGATCATAAACAATATTCGTCAACAAATGCCTCAAACGAATACTAAGGTGCTTCTGGCTTAACAAAATGTCCAATACCGAGCTACATAGTCAGAAATATCAAGATAACATTGAAGCTGATTTACGAAGGCGTAAATGGAGATGTATCGGTCACACATTGAGGAAATCACAAGACGATATAACTCGAACGGCACTAGAATGGAACCCACAAGGAAAGAGAAAAGAATAGGAAGACCACATGTAACGTGGAAGCGAACGATTATTGCGGAAGCCAAACACAATGGAAAAGTCTATAGTAGACGCTCTATGCTCCTTAAGTAGAGATTCAGTAAAAAAAAATGGCATCAAATGAGGTGGCGTTTGTTCAAACCCACCCTTTAACACAAACATTGATCTTATTATATTGCGAATGAGAATCTGAAATATGTAAAACCGAGTATGTTATATCACCGCCCAGGTGGCGCAGCGGTTAAAGCTGCGGCAGTTGGAGCGGGACGTTCCGGGTTTGAATCCCGATAGGGGCTGGATGCAAAAGGGATTTTTCACTTAACGATTACGATCGGTGGTGTAAATGAACACATCTATGACCCCTTGTTGGAGTGCAAAATTCATGGGCCAACCTATCTTCCATGTCAGTACTATAGGCTGTCGTGAAGCTATGCAATGTGCAGATAGTTAGGTGAATCGGACCTATAGCCGTACGTCCTCGATTTGGCTGTAATGGCGTAAGGACGTAAATAAGTGAACCTCGAACAAGTAGAGAGTGCCTCGAGCCCCAAAACAGATTAGAGATTGGATTAAAAAAACAAACCAAAATGGGCAGCTCATCATAGTGTGGGTGATAGTGTGGCCTACGGTTGATCTTGAAAAATTAATGATACCTGAGAATGCATGGACTAGAGTAAAATTTGGAAGCGATGAATTCGACCCCGATACTCTATATGGTAAAAATTAGGCTAAAAATTATCCTAACAATCTTATTGAAATTAGGGGACACAACAAAAGTGTCGATGAATTAATTATCGATTAAGAATGAATGTAAAAGAATGCCAATGATTCACTTTGTACATGTCGAAGTATCTACAGATGCTATAGTCTGATTGACGATGGAGTGGCAGTGGGGAATTTGATTCCTTCAATAGAAATGAGAAAATATTAAAATTCAATCACAACGTCTGTATGAATATACCAAGTTCGAATGATGGAAGAAATCAAACTGACAATGCACGAAGAAGGAAGGAGAGTAGTTTTATTCTTCGACTGCTGTTGTGGATAAGATTAAATATCACTGGAGGAAATGTACTCAGGACAGTATGTTTATAGACATTTTGTATGAGTAGTGAGGTTATCTTTCAATGGCTACCAGCAAGTCTATCGATTGCAGGTAACGGATGCTAGATATGTACTTCGTTTTATTCAGGTAAATATGTTAAGGAAACATTTCCTTAAGGACATCAAAACAAACACTATAATGATATAAAACAATTAAATAAGTGAGATTGAATCTAGGAAACTGAAGAAATGTGTAAAGAAACGCCATCTGACTGAGAATTATTTATGTGAAAGCTGTTCGGTTAATGAGGTTATCAATCATTTACCAGGAATCTGAATGAATTATTGCGATTGGAGAAAAATGAGTATATAAGATGTTAATCTCATCATTATACTGAAGGCTTCCTTTTAAGTCCTCAATAACATAGACAAGCAGTACCTGGTCATTGTATCTGGACCTAAAATATAGTCAAATTGTTTCTTATCTGAAAGTCCGATGAATAAAGAAATTCAACGGATCTTATCGGTACTAGAATTTTGCTATAACTATATTATTAAGTTGGGATTGCGAATCCTGCCAGCTTACTATATGAGTGGCGTGGAAAGTAAGCTCAAATATGTTTGGTTTCATGATTAATGTCGTCCAGTTGTTGTGCAATGCTTTTCCAATAAACCTGTTAACAAGCAAAAGCAGTGGCCTTCATAGTACAAGAACTTCTTAATTTAAGTGTTATTTGGGAGATTCATTAAAAATGAATTGCACAGACCTCGTTTAACTGCTTTTTGGGACCCGGTTAAATTGATGTCAATATCGTTGTGATACTCGCCTCATGGCATGAAATTTTGATGTTTCACAGAATAACCACAAATATTTAATGCAGAGACCTCATATGAGTCCTGTAACCAAATCCGTTGATCCTGATTTTCATTACGGTACAATAGCTTATCAAACCCTTTATTATTACTGATCAATATACGAGTTGTTGAAATTTTACCATCTCAATTAGATAATTCGATTACCATTATTTTTCAACTCGACCCATTAGAATTCATGGATGTATCGAAACGACTATCTCTGTACGAGTATATAGATGTGAGCAATTAAATATCAAAAATTGTTCGTTTCATTTTATTTTAATTGAAAAACTTTTTTTTTTGTTCCCCAATACATTATTGTGAAATGTTTATGCTCATCGCACATGCATTGTCATAAAAACTAGATATACAGTACACACATACGAGGGAAGTAACAAAAGTTCGCTCATCAGCTGAGAATGCGTCAGACGAACTAAGCCCAGTACAAATTTTCACTGAATGTTTAATTACATATGAAGCGATTGCACTGGCTCATCAAACTGTTTCCAAGTCTTGAGGTGTTTCACTTTTACGGAGGATGTATTCCAACATGAGATTAAAAAGTATCGGGGACAGCGCATCTACTAGTCGAACACCAGAAGTAATTGCCCTATAGCCTGTTTTCAGCTTTGACAGAGCATTGTGACTTCGTAACGGTCATTTTACTCAGATGTACGTATTTGTTTGGTATTCCTAAATATTCAAGCGCATACCATCTAGTCTTTCGCGATTAATCGAGACATATAGGCTTGATTGAAATCCAGGATCATCTGATGCGCATCGCGAGATATTTCATTGTATACTTGAAAAGAATCATCCGTAGCGAGAAAACTGGATCAGTGACTGATCGATTTGGACGGAATCCTCCTTGGTAGTCACCAATAATTTCCTCCACCAGACGAGTAATTCTTCCCAAAGCAATGTATGACAATTACTTGTATGCTGTGCAAAGGAGAACTATACCGCTATAATTCTCGCACTTCAAACGATCTCCCTTCTTGAATATAGGGCATCACGCGGCCACTTTCCATTCTTCAGGCATAACTTCATTTCACCATAGCATCGAACAAGGTTGAAAAGACTGTTCCAAAAATTTAACCTTCCGAATATCACGAGCTCACTCGTGGTGAACGATTTTCATTAATCTCTGTATATAGTCATTGTGAATTCCTCATAAAATGGATCATTGCAGAGTTGTTGTACCCTTAAGACATAAGCCTTTCACCAGATAATGGTCACTCCTTACGAGTCCTTACTGCTCTTTTGGTCAATTGAGCTTCGGGATGTTATGGATGTGTCCATGTTTCCAAATGGATGTTTTTATCAACATTTTTTACTCATTTTCGTGACGGTAATAAGTCATTCTGTTTTCTGTCAGCTATCAGGTATATATATCCAAATTATTGTAAAATGAGTCTTTATCTTGGGGTTGGCTTACCCCAGTGAGCCCATGTTCACACAGACACTTGACAGTTTTGGCTAATCTCAGCGAGGCTCATTCAATCGAATACTTACTGTTTCGAAGTCCGACACAGCCTTTTTTTACCTGTGGCCCAATGAGAAATCCAACTCCAAAATTTCCGTCATCTTCACTGTGTAGCCATGTATAGCCTTGGGACACATGTTGTCTACTTTTAGACCATCAAATTACTTGGAGTGCTACGAGTTCCAATCGATACTTTTTCATACATGTGATAAGACCGTCAAACATGCTAGACTTTCTAAGTGACTGCACCTTCCACGTGTTGATCCCCAATCTCATTTCCGGGTACTTAAGCAGGGCGTCACTGTTGTTTTGGCGGTATCCAATTTTTTGTTTGTTGACATTTGTTGTTGTTTACGGATGAGGGTCGTCAGCCCACTGATCCAACCAGATTAAGTCACCACCTACGACAAGCTCTGGATACTGTGGTGGTATTCTAAAGATTTTATGTTTCGTTGGAATCCGCACCCACAGGGCTTAACAGGGCTAGTCTACTTTACCCGATCAATAATAGATGCTGTTACCCTGAGAAAAGGTCAGATATTAACAGCAAAATAATTAACCGAAGACACCTTACCAAAATTTGGAAAAATTGGTTTGGAAACCCGGAGGAAATTGGGCTTGTGGTACTACTTTTTACATCATGACAATGCGCCAGCTCACGCTGCTGAAATAATAGTGAGTTACTATATATTCAGATCTCTGGCATTGAAAAAATACTACCAGCACTATAAAACCTGGTTATTTCCAATTTGAGGTCTCCAACAGTTACGCGGAGATATTTGATGTGGTTAATGTTGACCTTGATAAACTTAAAAAGTCTAGATTTTAAAGGCCGTTTGGAGAAGTGGATCTAATAACTTAAGAAATTCATGGTAGTTTTGTAGAGAAGATAAAAAGTTTTTTGGTTTCTGGGCAACTTAGCGAACTTTTGTTACTCCCCTCGTCTAGAGAGACCAAAACAGGCCCCCATGTATAATGTACAAAATATTAATATTGTCTTTTTACCTCTATAGGTATACCTATATGTAAAGACTACCTTTTTCCAATTTCCCAGATTAATTATTGATTTTCAATTTTCAATAATATCTCGACTGTATAAATATCGGCATGTATAGCTATATAGCAAAACGAACAGCAAACTTAACTATAAAACTTGTTAGTTTTGAAAAACTTTTGTGTTATATTTTATACAATTCGAATAATATTATGAATTTATATTTTCGAAAAAAAATCTACCAATTCTTGTGTTAGATAGTTTGTAGAGATATTTTATGCAATATATAGTCAGTACATATCCACATGCATATACATATCGATATTTATAAATAGTTCAACCAAACTACAAACAATATACAATTTGGTATTAAAAAGTTAGAGATGGTTTATGTAGTCGAGTGCTCGTACACAGTTGACAAGAATAAAATAATTAAAATGACAATGCACACAGTACAGTAGTTACGAGAGTACATATATAGGTTTTAAGTCTCGCCTCTACACTATTTTTATAATTAATTAAAATTTGTTATTCTGAATTTGTTGTAACGTGACAATATTATGTACACTTATACGAGTCTATGTAGTATTGATATTGTGCTTGAGATAGTTTAAAATTTCAATAAATAATAGGAATTTGTTGCTGTTTCGTTTGGACGTCACAACGTACGGAATATTGTACTTACTAAAAGCTGAACATATCAGCACTTAGGGAATTAACTGTAATGAATTGATCTGTTCTTATGACATCTATATTCCCATTTCTTTCCAAACGAACGCTTTTAGTCATGTAATCTGTTTGTTCGATTAATGCTGGCCAAGATTTCTGGTATCGTCAGGAACATAACTTATTTCTCAAAAAGAAACAAACAATGGGAAAATATGAAGGACACATAATTTCTGCATCTCCTGCATTGCACTATGTCAATGTTCTGTCATTGTGTCAACTGTGTCAACGTTCTGAATGAAAAAACTTGGCTTTCAATAGTAGAACAAACAAATTACATGACTAAAAGCTTTCGTTTGGTAAGGGATGGGATCTTTTGAACACCATCACAGCTGATGCAAAAATAGTGGGTATTAGTAGCCAAAACAATACCGTGTTTTGCCTACAAATATGACTATCGATTAGATAGGCAAAATACGAAGAGGTTTTGCACTCTTATTTTTTTTTTGCATGGACTGTAATGGAGTTTGAAAAGATTACAACCTTTGCGAAAAAAAAGCTTTTAGTCATTAACATACACACATAATTTCTGCCAAGATTCCTGGTATCAACTTAATCCTCAAAAAGAAACCCGTATGTAAAACAATGTTTCTGCTTCTGCCCTGAACATATTTAAGTTTGCATGTTCTGCATAAAAGGACTGGGCTTTCAATAGTAGAACAAGCACATTACATGAGCAAAAGCTTTCGTTTCGTAAGGAATGGGATCTCTCGGAAGAACATCACAGTTGATGCAAAAACTAATGAGTACAATATCTCTTCGTATTTTGCCTACTAATCGAGAATAAGATTAGTAGGCGAAATACGAAGAGGTATTAAACTCTTATTTCTTTTGCATCGAACTTTTACTCATGTAATGTATTTTTTCAATTAATGCAGGCTAAGATTTCTGGTATCGTCAGGAACATAACTTTATCATTTTATAGAAACAACGATTCAAACCAATGGAAATAATATGAAGGACGCATAATTTGTACCTCCCCTACCTTGAGAACTGTTTCAAGTTTGTATTTTTTCCGAATTAGTTCATTCAGAACATGTATTATCAATTAGTAGGCGAAAACCAAAAAGGTATTGCACTCTGTTTTTGCAACAGCTGTAATAGTGTTTGAAAAGATCCCACATTTCTCTTTTTCAAACGATAGCTTTAATAAGTCATATATCTAATGTGTTTGTTCTACTATTTAAGGCCAATAAACATGTTGCATATATGTTGTAATTCGCTTGGCCGGTTTCGCTGTTCGTACTGCGCGATTCGTATATGTACGTTCAGTTCAGCCGTAACGCGACAGTTCTAGCGAATTTTAAGATTTAACTCGAAATTTCGATTTATTAATTTTTGGTTTGATGGCGGCGTGATGATGATTGTATTGGTGAATTATATGTGCTACTCTGAACGCCACACATTACTTCCTTCTTCGTTTTTTTATTATCTATATGCCGTAATGCGTTGGAGTGCTTGATTTCGCCCGCTTGATGATAAGACTTATTGCTACATGAAACGAACCTAACTGATTGCTGTATTTATGAGTGTTCACCCGCCCGCTCGCATTCGTCCTCCTTATGGTTTTGTTCAACTTCCTGGAAATACCGAAGGCTTGGAAAGCGTGAAACGGACAGCTACCATAAAGAGAAGGCAGACAATTTCATTGTGGGAAGGTTATTTTTGCCGTGTTAGGGTTAGGCAGGAGGGTATAGGATGAAATCCGTGTCAGAAGATATTGACGTGTATAATGATCCCTATACATGGCCGTTGGGGTCACCAATGTATAGCGTAACGATTTATGTACATATATAATTTTGAATAGTATATTGCTCGCTGTATTTGTAGAATCCTTGTTTTGTCCCGTACACGGAACATCACTGAAAAATGTGAGTTAATATTATTTCCATGTGAGTGTAAATGCCGCAATGTGATCCCTCTCTTTCATACCACATTTAGCAAAAGGCTCGTCTGTTTCTCAGTCATGGATTTTTAGGTTGTGTGTGTATAACTGCCCCTTGTAATAACTAACATACTTCCAAATGATGTCGTACTTGTAGCGATACTAAATTTGTGTTCTTTTCCAACATAGATTCAGCAGCATCGACTTTTGTTTTTAAAATATCACATAAATGACATGACGTATCGATGCTCGGCGAATCACAGACGGTATTCCACAGACTATATCTTTTCGAACGATCATTTCCGCGATTCTCTATCACTTCTTCTTTTAAATCTTTTCCGAATTTATATACTCGTATGATTAAGGTTCATGATTCTCTTTTAAATATGATTAGGGTTAGGGTTCAAGAGGATCTTGTTCCGTCTGACATACTGTAAATGGTATAAAGTGGATAATTTAGAGTCCTAATATAGACTATCTCATGTTCCTGTTCCAATGAGACAACTGATGTTGTCCAGTCAACTCATCCAGTTTACCTTTTCTAAAAATAATGTAAGCTCTTATTTGCGGCTGGGTGTAAGAAGGAGTATTACGAGCTCTCAAAATCTTAAACTTTGTAGTTCATTTTGACCAGATTTGCTTATGATAACATAGAAAAGCAGCGTTATAACTATAATAAATTTGAACTTCTTACCTGAAGTAAACTTTGTCAACTTTTTGCCAGGAGTTGCATGGTACGAAATAAACATTATACGCGTATTAATTCACTGTTGTCTTTAGAGCACTCCATTCTGTAAAACCCAATTTTTCAAAACATTTTAGATTGTACCTATGGGCCTTTATATTATCAATCGGAACTTCGATCTTTTATCACTTATCGTTAACGGCCATCCAGGAAAAAATCCAACATTGCGGATAATCAAAATCAGCAAAATTATTGATTAATTTCATAAAGTCTCTTTACAAATTCAAACTAAATTGCCTTCTATCCTTGTATTGTAAGAGATTAAACTTGGACATATTGGTGGACTGATAACAAACATCTTGTAAATACATTAATATGAGACCGCTGGACAGTTCGTGATAATATTTGGGAGTTATGCCTGAACTCCAAATAGCTAAAGCGCTGAATCGACCAGTCAGTCGTAGACGTCGAGTCTTTTTTAATTTGAGTGTATGACGTATATCTGTGTATTCTGGTAATAATTATTCCAGGTTAGTTTCAATTTGATGACGTCATTGACAAACTCAGTGATCAAAAAGATTTATTCCAACTCAGTAGGCATATGCGACTAGTCTTGATATTAATTGCATTGTGTTCGTAGAAATGTTGTAAGTCGTGTTAGAACAGTTTTAGCGAATTACACCGTCATTCCGCATTAGATGGAGCAGATTGTGGCTAGAATTCAAATTTATTGTCCAATTATGAGTCATCAAGTAGATTTTATAAAAAGTTTATCCAACACCGCAATTCTATGGAATCAACAAATTCAGCAACATGCATTAGTGTTGAGCAGGTTTTAGTTATTATCACGATTGTTATATGCGACTTTTTTCTGTTTAGAGAACTTTCCGGATTAGAGTTCAAATCGATTTCTAACCATATGTTCTTATTTCACCATTGACGCATTAAAACAGTATAGGAATATATTAAATGAAGCTTCCAGTTAAGTCTATTAAATAGTGTAAGTACGATTGACGGTCTTGGTTTCTACCGATCACAATCCAGAAAAAGGACTACTATAGAGGCAACGTTTAACTTACACGCCCAAGTGTGTACACAATTTTAGAATGATAATGAATATTCAAGACGTTAATCACGTACTAGTTCGAGAGCCCTACAAAAATATCCTGTTAACATTTGTTCTCCACAGTTTCCATTCTATGCAGTGTAAATGAAATACTTTTCTCAATTGCTTAATTTTCCAGAAAAGATCAAAAATATAAAAAAAAATTCATTTGGCTAATTATTTTAATGCACATTATTTTTTTTTATAAGAAGCACTGATGAGTGCTTGGCTCGAATGAGGCTTTCCATTTGATGCTGCATTGATTTCTCCAAAGTTTTCACAAAATCTTGAGGTATCGCCTCTTATTCCTCTACGATCGTCTAATGCAGCTTCTGGAGACACATTGGAGCAACAGTTCTGGCTCGAACACTTTTCAACTCGTCCCATAATCGTTTGATGGGATTGTAGTGTGGGCTTCGAGCTGGCCACTCCATAACCGGCACATTCACCTCTTGAAAATACTACTATACTACGCAACTCATAAACGGTCTTACATTACCTTGCATTAACAGAAAATATTCCCGGGAGAAGGTGTGAAGTTCAGCTCGAGTTCTTCTTTAATGTACCGTTGAGAAGTCATTCCTCTTGATTGACTGCCAGTATTGGCTCGGGTGATGAATACAACATCTGTCTTCGCCTCTAGTGAAATACCTCCCCAGATCATGCACGATCCACCGCCATACAAGACACGTTCTTCAATGAAACATTGTGCATATCACTCTCCTTGTCTTTTTAATACTCTTCCGCATCCATCGGTGCCCTATCAACACATCCTGCACTCTTCTCCATTATTATTCTGTTCAATTCAAATGCTGTCGAACGAACTAAATTTTGGCCTGTTTACTGGTTTGTGTGCAGTTAGATTATTTTCCAAGTAACCTTCTAGCGGTCCACCTACTGATTTCGACTGAAGCCACCAGTTTCTTAATATCTCTGCCACACTAGAAGAACGAAGAATCGGCACAAATTTAGTTGTAGAGCAACTTCACTTTAGTGCCGCCCCAAAGTGTAGAGCCAAAAATGCCTGTGCGACTACTTCCGATGTAGTATCCATTTGCTTGCTCCGGACTCAGAACCGTTCAGGTTAAGCGTTGATATTCAATGATCACAATTACGAGCGAGATATTTCATGGCATGCTATTGAACTGATCTTGTTGAATTATTTTGATAATCTAATTCGAAAGCCTTCTGTATGCATTTGATAGAAAATCACTTTGTTGGCAAGGTACAAGTACAAAAAAGGTACCCCTGGGTAGGTATTAATAGAAGTAAACCAATATTGGGTTTTTTTCTGTTATTTTTGAACATTTGTGACAAATTAAGCACAGTGCGATTTTTTTGCACTCATAACTGTATATACTTCATAGCTTAGAGTTAGGTGTACTCCAGTTATTGGAATTTTGTAATATCCTGCCAACTTTATATATTTCTTCTTGCCGTATCCCTATCATCCTGCTAATTATTTAAATTCGATCTCTTGGCACCTCCACACGAATTGCAGTTAATAACAACGCCAACCACTTACATAGCATAACCACTAGACTGTTGGAGGTAGAAATTATACACTAAAACACAAGGTATGCGGTTATGCCTTCGTTATCCTGTATACACGTTATACGACACATTACATAACACGTATATATACGTAAACGAATACATTGCTCACGTGTTTTTCCAACGTGAACGAATTGACAATATATTTCTAGAAAATCGTTATAAAATGGGAAAATTGGAAAATTAATTCAATACGATAAATGATAATAAAAAGAAAATTTTATTAAATAATCGATTCGTTTTTATATTAAAATTATGTTATTATGTATTCGAGTTTTCCTCGTACCCCATATCACTCGTCGTAATTCGTACATACACGTAAACAGGTACTGTTGCTAAGGTAAAATTGTGAAATCTTATATATACATGTATAAATTCATATAGAAGAAAATTAAATGAAATTTTCCAAAAGGAAAACAAATTAATAATATGTAATTTTCACGACACAACAGGTTTTTCTTACTTACATTGTAATGAATTTAAGATTTTGATAAGTTTGTTGACTTGGAAAAGTTTAGTTTTATTTAGTTGGAAAAACTTTTTCGATTGTTATGTTTTTAAACATAATACTCGTATCTTGAATATATATATGTACATATATACAGATGTACACGTTTTCAAATTATACTGTATGCTTAGTAACATACATATGTTTGGTGTTGGTATATGTTATGTACATTTATGGTATGTATATGTGTTGCTAAAAAACATCACGTTTGGGACTGTCTTTATTAACAAAGTTTTACTTAAATAGTGTTTTAAGTTGAAACGGCGCCAAGAGGTACATTGTTCGTCTATCTGTCTGTCTCTTTACATTGTTTTGAGGATAACTCTGTCTCTGTTCGCTTAGTTAGGTTCCACTTTAAGCCATTACATAGGCAAATCGAGGACATACGACTATATAGGTCCGATTTTCGTAGAACTATCTGCACATTGCATAGCTTCATGTCAGCATATAGTACTGACATGGAAGATGGGTTGGTCCATGAACTCTGCACTCCTACATAGTGCACCCCAACAAAGTGCACCCCAACATAGTGCACCCCAACATAGTACACCCCAATATAGATGTGTTCATTTGCAACACCGATCGTAATCAGATCCACTTACTCATCTGCTTACAGGAAACAGTTAAGTTCCAGTTATTTAGTATGAAATCATATTTCGGCTTGCTCTTCTACTATTTCATGACTAGACGATAAACTCAGCCATTCACTTATCATCAAATTTGACAAAACATGTTAATGGTCAGGTCAGACCATATTCTTTGCATGAATATAAAGGGTTTTCCAATAACCACTTGACAACATTTTTTTTTAAAAATGCAAACCATTTGGGATATATGGTAAATATTTGTTTTTAAACTAAACAAGGCGGAAATTATTCCAGAACTGAATGCCACTGACGCCACGGTTCAACCCACATACACTAACAAGTTATAAACACTTAATCATGATGTTTTCTCACCACTCCGGTAATGAAACCCGAAACCACCGTCGAATGACAGAACAAGCACACTACTTTCTCTGCCACGAGAGTGACACTGTTAGTATTGGCTTGAATTCAATCAAAACATTAATGTTTGAAATTCAACATACATATGTCTCTGAAGCACAATTCGACAAAGGCTTGCCAACGACTTAACGTAGCCCCATAAAATAAAGCCTAGAGGTGTTATATCACTTGATCTAGGTGGCCAGTTGACAGGACCATTGAATTTAGATTTCAATAAATTGATTGTTTGGAATTAACCAAATAAATAACGAAGCAACTTGTCTCTGTAGCGATTTCCATTGATTGTAACGTGAATGTCATTTTCATCAACAACATAAAACGGTCAAATTATAGCATGAAAACTACATCATACAGTTAGTTTTGTAAGTGGTATTTCTTGAAGTAAATAAAGGTTATACTACTATAGTAGAGTCTAAGCCAAGATTCTTTTGCCAAATTCGTCAAAATGTGATCTGAGAGAATTCGAATTGTAGAAAACGCCATCAAATCGAATGTATTGGTTCGTTTGTGATAGACGCTTGAATGGTCGCTATATTCTCGGCACTTCGTCCAATCTGTTGTCTCACTGGCTCCACGACATTCAGTAGCGAATTTTTTAAATAAAATGTTTCAAAATAAAATTGGGAGTGAACGCTCTTGAAGTTTCAGTCACCGACTCGGAAATTTTGTAGTAAATTTTAATTAGTTCTAAACGTTGAATGAGTACTTCACGATAGTAAAAATGTTGTTGTTACTGAATATTTTGACACTTACAGTTTTATTGAAGGTTACGTTCACAGTGAACGTTCAAAGTTGGCTGGTCGCAAATGGAAAATCCGTTATATGGTATAAATAGCCTCACGAACAGCCGAGATTTAGACCTTATAAATGGAATTAATTGGTATGGACCCAAGTAATATATTGATAAAGTGCTCAAAAGTCAACAATTTGGAAATGTGCACCAATCATTTAGAAAAACTGGTTCGTAAGGTCTCAGTTGAGACGCGGTAAGGGCCGTTTACGGCCTCTAAGCCATAGATTATATTTTTATTTTTATAATGCCATTAAATGTTACTGCCATATGCACTTACTGTTACTTTCATAAATTTGTCACTCAATTTCAAGTGAAATTAATTGATTTCTGATAAAATCATTTCGAAGCTTAGAATATCCAGCAAAAGCTTCGAAATTGTAAGTGTAAAGTGTCAAGCTCGTTCTCCAGCGAAATTGTAGATTGAGTTAGTCAGCATTATGTACACTTTAGCATCACTTATTCATTGTAGCTTCATGAGCTAACAGATTACGTGTGATACCATTTACTTTCAAGCCGTTCAAGCTCGTACCAAACAGTAAAGTTGTGTCTAACAAGCATATGGATCCAAATTGCAGCTTGATAGATATGCAACTTGTCTATATTTTGTCACAACTAGATGCTATAATCAATAATTCTGTAATCTGAATCTTTGACAAAACATTTGACTGCGACATCCCCTTTCAGACGTACACTTGACCGGTACCGTCAAAGTCATTAATTGTACTTCAAATGGAAATCGATGTCCAAAGCAGTGCAGCTTAGGTAAAAGTAGGAAAGAGAGAAGCAGTTTGCGTTGTTCTAATTTTCCTTCGAATCATGTGATTGTACAGAGAACAATGTACGATTAGAATACCCAGCAAGACCCTCAAAGTGTGTCTAATATAATTAAAAAAGTACTGAGATCCATTTGTGATTAATTGTTCCAAAGAAGATTTTAGATAGGCGACAAGAGATAAGGTTGTCCATCTTGTGCAGACCACCGAAGTCGATATCTCTATAAAGGTTAAGATATACTAGCGGTACTTATAGAGCAGCTTCAGGAATTGAGCTTTCCAAATCATAGCAATATCGACTTGAAAAATAGACTAAACCATAGTCCTTGTACGGCAAGAATACTCACACGCCAATTAAAGGAACTTCAACGATACGAGTATCCGAGCTGCCATGTTTAAAGGAAACTATAGTATCACACGGATTTCAAGTAAAATATTGGTGTTCTATTCTCACAAGGCTGCTCTCTCCAGAATTTAAGATTCGACAATAATTGGTTGACACCCGAGACCTACACCCGGTTTAATCAAACAACTCGATCAGCTACGATCCAGTAGGTTATCGGAACCGTCTTATTACAACATTTATGAAGACCAAAATAAATCGAGTCGACGATGTTCATAGTAACAAGAGTTCATCCACATAATTCAATGCAAGTGCAGGAATTGAAGCGAACCAACCATCGCAGACGTCGTTAATTTGACGTTGATCTTCTAAACAAAATTTTATTCAGAAAGATTATTCAGAAAGAAGCCAGGAATAAATCTCGATGATATGTGATTCCAACAGGACGGTGTTAAAGAAATCTTTGATAACAAATTAATTTCGTGTAATGGTCCTGTTAATTGACCACCACATTACTGCCCACATGTCCACATACACTATGGAGAGGAAACACCTTTTCGGGAAATTTATTCTTGTAACTATACAGACTCTCTTACCTGTCCGGTGACGATATGATAATATTTACTGATGGGCCAGTATGCTGTAATAAAAGTACCATCCCCTTTAGTTTTAGACGACAATTATAGCTTCAATTTTGTGAGTAGCACTCTTTACAAAAAAGATGAGTTGCAGAGATCGTCGTATCTGCAATTTTTCTGACAGCCAGACTTCTCCAATGCGATTGTCAACAATACTGTTTTATCAAAACTTGTTTTGAGGACGATATTTGCCTTAAATCTACTAGGCCGTCTGGATGAAGATAGAATTCTCTGGATACTCAGTCGCAGAAAACGTATTGGCTGTTACATTGGCCCACTTGGGTGCAGCGGACCAGCAAAGATCATTCCTTCTTGAATTATGATAGGCGCACTTTGAAGATCTTTCTGAGCATTCTTACGGGACATTGTTCCATGAACAGTCACATGTTCCGAATGAAAATAAGGAACAATCCAAACTGCGGATCGTGTGTCGAAATAGAAGAGGTAACTGAATACTCTCCATTGACTACATGGCTTTAAATCGCGATTTCAATTTTAGAATCAACTGACTACGTATATCTTGGACTTCATTCAAAGGACAAATTCGGGGCTGAAAGTGTGCCTATGCGAGAGGATATCGCAATAGGCCAATCGAGCGTCTGTGACGTTAATAAAAATCTTTGGGGATATGTACAGTCACCAAGTCTACACTGATAAACCAGAGACGAGTGAACACTAAGAACACTATATTTGGTCATAAAATTTTCTAGCATTGATCCTTCTAGTCTAGTAAAACACTGTTCAATCACAAAAAGGCGATGCGCATATGTTGTCTTGTGGGAGATGGGACAATCTTGACGCATAAATAATTTCTGTTAGAATACTTATGAAGGTGACAACAATACAACAGTTCAACGAGTTGGGATACTGTAAATAGTTTGCATACAATTCTAAGGGTTCGATACAGACATCTATATAAATATGCTTGTTTAGTTAAAACCAAAACTACTTTACAGTATAAATATCACTATAAATAACCATAAATATTGTATATTATTTGTCATTTCAGATATGTCACATCTGACTGCCCCTATTGTTTACTTACAAACTAATTACACAACATAAACTCTATATGTATGTATTTAATGTTTTAGTGTACAACCCTCCTTCCATGATATGTAATAAACATATATAAATAGCATAAATAGACGTACACTTAAATGCCAGACAAAACAGCTGGTGTCTCCATTTGACTGATATCGTATATACGTATATACAGATACACATATCAGATATATAATTACCGTCTTTAATAATTTAACGAGATGCTTTAATTAATTGGAATTACCAAATATCGTTTCATTTGGCAGCCGGATCGGTTACTAATATACGAAAAAAATTTTCATTCAACAAAATCGGGGAGAAACAAAAAAATCACGAACAGCGATCAGCACAAGATCATTTATCATTTAACGATCGATAAAAGATTTATTTTTTTGGGCATCAAATGTCATCTATCGATCAAAGAAATGTTGTATGTATGCCTGCCTACATATATTTAATGTCGGGTGTTAAATTCCGCCATTTCGAAATCGAAATATAATAACACTGCGGCGGAAGACTGACGCAGACCATATATTGGTACATGTATAATCATCCATCTCTCATCGTACATAATGTTAAAATTAAATGTTAAGATATTTTGGTTTACACCTGAAACACGTCAATCAAAAACTATATACATTTTGAAATGTGTACCTGTTCCATCCATTGATGACCCGAAATAGTTTTTGGTATCGCTTTGAACTCTATATAAAGGGTTTTTTAATAAGAGGTTTTATTTTAAATAGTTTGCTATTTGACCAGCTGGCAATTTTGAAGCTGTCATCTTTTGACCGGAAGCAGAAGCACCGTCTTGGCCAGAAATAGTGAATTTGGTGGAAAAATTTGAGTGTGTGCATCGCTCAAGATCAACTGAAAATATTGCTGCTGTAGACTGCAGGCCCATTTTCACCTCGGATGCTACGTTAATAAGCAAAATTGTCGTATTTGGAGCTCAGGATATTCAAAAATAATTGTTGAAAAGCCTTTCCATTCTCAAGTGTCAAAGTTTGGTGTGGTTTTTGGGCTAACGATGTGATTGAATCTAACTGTTTCGAAAATGAGGCTGGTGCAACTGTTACGGTGAATGGATTGCGCTTCCAAATAAGGATTAATGATTTTTTATGCCGGAATGGGAAGATATTGCTGTGGACGACGATTATATTCAGCAAGACGGCGCTACGTACCACACAAGCAACGAAACTATCGCAATTTTGCAACAAAAGTTTCCTGATCGTGTTATTTCTCAACGAGGTGGTTACAATTGGCTTTAACACCCTTAGACTTTTTTATTTGGAGCCACTTGAAAAATAAGGTCTATGCCAATGCTCCACAATCGATACAAGACCTTAAAGATGAAATTCGTGAAGTTATTGAGAACATGCAGTCTATGTGCGAATTGGAAGCCTCGGCGGCATGGATTTCTCCTAAAACCCACTCGATTTTTTAAATATCGAAATGGAACCTCTTATAGGGAAACCCTTTACATCGTACGAGAAAACCACAATAGTAAATAGATATTTCCTTAATGAAATGAACTGTTTGTTGTGCCCCAACCATGTTTCGATTGTGTCGGCGGTTTTTTCGATATGGGATTGCATTTCTAGACGACACTGTACTCAAAGTATGTAATTTTAGTTGAACCAAAAACTATTATTTATGTATTCTACAACTAAATGGTTTCGAAACAATTATATACTCATTAAGGATAATTTTATATTTTTGTGTTATGTGAGCTAATTTCGTTTTTTTATCTTAAATTTAAGATCGCATCTATACATAGGAGTGAGTCTACGAATGAACGTTTGAAATTGTTAAATAATTGATTTTGGTGAGTTTCTGTGTTTGGTTCTGGTGTTATTTTAATTTCTGTTTGGAAAACATATAATCATCTGATTAGATCTGATAATATTATGTTGGGCGATGTAGACGCACAGACGGTTAAATTTCAATTATTTACATGTGAAAGGATTTGAGTTCGTTACATTTTATGTTCAATAGCTTTGTCGCACCTACATCCAGCATTTATTGTAACAGTTCGTGTGAAATATTTCAAAATATTTAATTATGTGTTATAACATGATGATTGTTTCGTCTGGTATCGAGAATAGCCATGTCACTATAAGTATGAGCAAAAATCTGACTCTATAGCAGTTTTAATCAGGAATGAGCTATTAACGATTCGGTTGTCTATATAATGTCCAACTCTCACATCTATACACGACAACGGGTCTAATCAACACTCTGCACACAACTCTCCGAAACTATCATCCGATTGAATGTTTGATTTTTGTGATATAACTGGTTGGACGGTCATGAAAGAATTCACTGGTTGTGATTATCAATACATAAACATCACCATACAAAAAACGGTCGAGACAACCTATAACATAGGCAATATCTGAGTTTCAAAAGGGAACGTTTATCGGTTCTTATCCAGAATGACCCATCTATGACTATAATTGGTCCATATAACATCACCCATTCTCATCCGTTTATGTTCTATTCTCAAACCTATATAAACAGTCTTCAAAACTATAATCATAAGTATAGAGGGATCTCGATTAATTGTTCGATGTTTCGGATATAATATTCTCATTTGATGGAATAACACAAGATATAAAACTGGTTGGGAGGTCATGGAAGACAACACTGGTAGTGATCACAAATTCCTTAGCTTCAGCGTTTGCATTAAATATATTAGCGTTTGCATTAAAAATAGCGTTTGCAATCAAAACTGAGACACCTGCCAAGTTACAGAGTGGAACGGTTTCAATCAGGAATAACACATCAACGACTCATTTATCCATGTGACTTCATCCATAGTCATCCACTAAAGTCTCTCTCTCACATCGATACACGACAACGTTTCTTATCAATACTCTAGACAACACTCTACGATAAGATATAACTGTGGTCATGGAAAACTGCACTGGTAGTGATCACCAATACATTAGCTTCAGTGTGCACAAAATATCGAGACAACGTAACAGGGTACAGAATAGATCGTCACTAAGCTCTTGCGAGAATACAACTGGATCTTCGGAAATCACTGCCACCACCTTTAAACTAATAAAGGAAGCATACAATGCGTCGAAGTCCATAGCAAGATCCCTTCAAGTGTAAAAAAACTGAAGTCTATTGATGGTCAGATGTGATAGCGTGTCTATAAACGTGTTTCCTACGCCTTAAACGAAGATACACTAGAGCAAGAATGAGAGACCGGAAAATTATAGATTAGCAAGAAGAAATCTCAAGTGGCAGATAAACAAAAGCAAACGCGCTAAATGGAAGATTCTAATGCAAGATGTGGAGACAGAACCATAGAGTCTAGACTATAAAATGGTTATGTTCACATCATTCGGTTCAAAAGCACCTAGTCCTCTAATAGTTTCAGAAAAAATGTGGCAGATTGAAGTCTTCCTCTTCCCAAGAAAACGTATGCTGATACGTGTTTTTAAGCTACAACTCCGCAATTCTACGGCAGGAGATCTTTCCGAAAAACAACAAAGTCTTAACCGTTCTATATCATCGGTATTGTTCAAGAAGTTCTTCCTCAAAATACTCTTACATGCCACCCTGGATGCCAAAAATGCGTTTAACTCTGCTAAGTGGTCGGTCGGATATGTTGCTTCTAGGACAGGAGGCTTATGTTCGATACCACGTAAAATAAATGCAGTAAAAAACCCAGATGGTTAACAAAGATCTATCCTCATCCCTGATCTATGGAATGTGTCTTATAAGTGTATATTTAAAAGGAAATACCACATGATACTTTTTGGTGACGTATATGCAATCGATATAGGGGCGGTTATAATCACCCGACATACTGATGATTCACATAAGGAAACCTTAACTAAATTGTGAGATCCAGCTTTTCCGTTAACGATCATGGTTTGACACTGGCAGCGAAAAAAACAGAGTTTACCCTGCTTACTAGGAGACAGATAGTGACCGACGTTCTGTTCCAGGTGGAAAGCGAGCAAATAAGTTGTAACTCGGCAGTCAAACACTTGGAGGTACACCTGGATACTAAGTTAAATTTTCAATGCAGGAAACTATTCACTCCATGGAAAAACAGTTGAAGTCACTCTTTGCCCCAGTAGGGTAGTAGTTCTGGGCATTGCCGAAGGTGATCTCAATTTATCTAATAGCGGAAGATGATTCGATCGTGTTGATTCCACTTCAAAACCAATAAAGTTACGCAAGGCAGAAAACATATGGCGGAACACATGTATTCCATATAATTAAGATGAACATTGTTCAGAAATTATCAGTCGCATCCAGCACAAAAGCCATCTGAATGGCATCACAAACGATTCTAACTTTCAAAACTTAAAACTGCAAATCATTATCTACTCTATCACTCAGACATCTCCCTCACTAGATGAAGGCAGAAACCTCCGTACTTGTCTAACCCCACCCATACAATACATATGCATTCAACCACATGGCCTTCACATAAACTCACTACACAGAAGCAATTTTAAAGCAAAAGTCAAATCTATCTTCTCATTCAATCCACGAAATCTTGAGAAATATTTAATTTTGGACTTATTGTTAAGAAACTAACAGAAGCTGCGTATATGCTGTTTCGATGGACCAAGTATTTGTTTCTTAATCCGATGTTAATTTATCAGTTTGGGTTGTCGATATATAAGGTATTGAGAGGATACTCTCCAACAAGAGATTATAAAGTTTGGAGGCATCTCTGTTGCAGACCGGGAATTCCGTCCCAGCAGTTTAACTCTGTTTGTGATTTTGTTGTTTAAACTCTCATACCATTTTGGTCTTAATGGTATAAGACCCAAGATCGTCAAGGTCACTATACTTGCTGTTTAAACTCTAAGTTCTGCCTCCAATTTCAAAGGTGCCCGCAGGTATTTTGAAAATCATATTCACTCCTCCATCTGGTGTTGAGAATTTTGTGTACCATGAACCTTCTTTCAAAAAACACTTCTCCTATACTTTCAAACGGAACTAACTACACAGAAAGGTTTCCCAGTCAATAAGGTATTCATTTTAGAAAATCAGAGCTTTCATAGCTCTTCTAGAATGAATACCTTATTGACTGGACTGCCTGAAATTTCCACAACATCGAATATTTTCTTGTTTAGGATTTTTTCTCCCTGCACCATCAAGACTGCGACCTCACTTTTGATATGCAGATGTTAAGTAGTCACTCCAAGAAGTGCCCCAAAGTGGGTCTGTTTGACCAGTTCTCATTCCACTCGTTCTACCGCGTTGTACTTTATTTAATAAAGTGTGCGCTTCCGTTTCCTTAGTTTTAGCCATCCTACCATCGAAGCATGTATGATCATAGGCCTTAAGATTGCTGAAATGGCGACTAGATCGTTTAAGATCCCTTCCCCTTTGCTGCCCTTCTACTCGTTGGAAGTATTGTCATACGCTCTCTCAACCACAGAGGGCGTATTTCTTTATCAGTTACTATTTTATCAGCTTTCAAGCCGATTTACCAGCTGGAAATGAAAATTTGTTTTGAAGTAGCAACTATTTCCAGGAGCCCTGCTTTGTATGTGTATTGACCTGCCTTTAGGGTTAGATATCAGGACAACACCCTCCTTACAGATTAAATATCTCTTTAACTTCCCTCCAGAGTTGGGTATGTGTAGCTTGGCCGTATAATTTGGACTTGACTGGAAAAAATCTTCTCAATAAGTTTCTGGATCAGGCATGGGAGTCTCATTCTTACTAGGAGTGTTAATCTCACCTTGTAGTCTCCAGGTCCTACTGTAACGTAGGATTTGTAGACTGCTAGGTGAGATAAGCCATTTTGAACTCGTTGGCAGAATACATCGCATTTAGTTTAAAAGCAAGGCCCTCCCTATCTTTATCGTTTCAAAACTGATCTTAACCCTCAAAAGCATATATTAAATGGTTCAAAATTTTATTTATGATTGGTCCAAACCCTACTTACACAGATAAACAGTATAGACAATTTATTCCGTTGGTCCTGGTTTAGGCGCGTAATCGTTGAATGGTTGAATGTCTCCCGATGCAAAAAATATGTATATAACACATGTTGAGTTCATTAACATGAATGTTATCCAAAATGCTACCCGATACTCCATCACAGTTGACTAAAATATAAAGTGAACGTATCTAAGTACAAAATCCCTAAGTAAAATAATAAATGGTTTACATCGACTGTTAATGCCCCGATAATAATTGGTGATAAAATGCCCATGATGGCACCAACACCATTAACATATGCCATTAGCAGGCCGGCAAAATTCGGGCTTAAATCTAGCGCATTAACTCTCAAGCTGGAATAGAAAAATCCCATTGTTGCCAAACCGACTGTAAAGCCAGTAACAACAATAGTACGATCACAACCGGCATACGAGGCCACAATCATTCCGATCGCCGGTAAAAACGTCGATAGCGTTGTAAATAGTTTTCGATTATTCACCAAACTCATCAAATCAAGTTTTATAATTAGATCCGCAAGGAAGCCCGTCAAAACCGAAACGACGAACATCATAACAAACGGTAGGGCTGAATAAAATCCATTCGTTTGTATATCGTAGTGCAATACGTCCGATAGATATTTTGGTAAATACGAGATCATGGTGAAAAAACCGAAATCGTGTCCACAGTTGCAAATAACTAACACCAGTACTGGTGTATTCTTTATCATTTGGCACCAAGGAGCATCCCGGATACGAGGTGGCCGCGGAATAATGCCAATTTGTTCTTCCAACATTTCTTTTTCTTCGTCACTTATATACGAATGATGTTGTGGGTCGTTAGAACACATTATGAACTATAGAAGCGTATAAGAATATATGTTAAAGCTTTCTAGTGTGTGACTTGATTATCTACTTACATACAAAGCACACCATGCCCAGCCTATTGCACCAAATATATAATAAACAATAGACCAAGAATGGAGCCGGTGCAATAGTACCCCGGAAAAGGCTGTGCCAAAAACCGCACCAATCTGCGACGAACTATATACAACAGCACCATAAAATGCCCTTTCGTCTTTGGGAATCCAAGCTGCCAGCAGAACATTCACCGATGGAAATAAACAACCTTGTGCCGCCCCCATTAGTATTCGTACCACCATTAAAAGGTATGGTCCACCGTAAATTATACTAATCGGTGTAATTATATTGAATAACGATGTTAGTCCAACAGATCCAATGAGGACTGGTTTGCCGCCCCAATAATCAGATAACATACCACCTGGAAAGTGGCATAGCACATAACCGATATAGAAAGACGATAATATGTTCCCGATTAATTGTTCGCTCCATGAATACAATGGATCTTCTATAATCGAACCTGTATTGTAGTCGGACGGAAATGGGCACTCATAATTTGTAGTATTTGTTGGGGATTCTTCTTTTGGATAAACAATTGAAACGATGGTAATCGATAGGCAAACTCGCATTGCATATGCGATCACTACACCTATAAATGTCATAATGGCGAGGACCGTTCGCTGTGGTAAAGGAATTACTAGGCGAGACAAAGATGATTAAAATGGGATCTTTGAAAGCAAAATAATCAACACTATATTGATACATACTTGCTCTTGCTATATCTTTCCATCTTTCTGGTTCTGACATTATTAATTGTGCCACTTAAAAAATTATTTCACTAATTGATGGTTTTATTGCTGGTCACTCAGTTATTTGTTTAGTCGATGTTTTGAATGTTTGTGTGGCAAAACGTACTAGACAAATACACTTGTCGGTGAATTGCAGCCTTCACAGGCCTAAATCAAACTTGATTAGAAAAGCAAACCGTACTAAGTAACCCGAAAATCCCCTCATACATGTCCTATCCAAACTCAATATTAAAAGGTATTATCTCCTCCATCACTCAGACATCTCTCCTACTTGATGCAATAGGATGGTCATATGGTTTCAAAGGTGACCAGAAACTTTCAAAATCATGCCCACTCCACCTTATATTATTGAACCGTCTGTGCATCATACACGAAACAACGTCGATTCTTCTCTGCTCACATATTTTTGAACCGGCATGACTATATAAGAACGGTTTACCGAAGCTCTACTGGTCTGCAGAATTTTCAGGTAATTGATCATATTTTCAAGTTTGAGGTTTTCTTCCCTGCATCATTACAAAGGAAGTTATGACCTCGTTTTAATGTGCAGATGGAAAGGTATTAGTCCTAGAAGCCATTGAGTCTCTTTGACAAATTCTCATTCTGAAAATTTTGCCATCTGAACAGTAGAATTCAGTGAAAGCATGCACATTAAAGTGTGGGCAATTGCTCGGTCAATGTATTGTTACTCGAAATTGCTTAAGTACGGGTTTCTTAACGACAATGGAGTGTAATGTGTATTCTGATCTGGGAACTATTTTGGTCAATACTTGGAAACTTGTCAAGTATCTGAAATTTCACTTAATGAAACCCAACATAATGTAAGCCTTTGAAAAGACATGAACTTAACTCTATGTATTCTCCTGTGACCTAGCGAATAATTATGCAATGATGGAGATCGCAAGTATAATAACATGTCGTACGCATGTACGTCCAAAGTGGTACGCTTCAACAGACGATACTAGGAACGTACGGGACGAATAATCTAATGACTTAAGGAGTGCAGCCCCCTGACCGGGATGCGATTGCAACTCACTTTTTCTAACAATTCCTCACAAATTTGAATGATTGATTTTGCCGAAGCTTACGAAAATCTGTATATACACAACGCCGAGCTGTTAACCGGATTAGATTACATTGCGCAGATGACCACAAAGAGGTACCAGGTTAACTGTGTATCTATTTAGAGGATATTTAGCAAACTATTGGTTCAAATATTATTGCGATGTGGATGAGTTAGATAGATCCACAGAGAGGGAGAGTCGACCAATTTCATCTTGATATTTATAAAATTCCAAAACGGCTTTATATTTGGAAGCTAAATCTTCCTCAATTTGAAGACCGTATAAAGTAATAGAATTTGAGCCGGTTTAAGCCCATCACACTGCGGTCTCGAGTTCGATTCTCGCCGTTGACCGAAACTAGCCATGCACCGGATGACATGAAACGCGATTATGTGTAATGCATTCATAGGTGATCAACCTACAAAGTCTACCAATTCGTATTGTAATGATTCATAAGGTCTCACTTGACACGCAGCTAGGGCTATTTACGGCAGAGTAATAAATCTTCACCATACAACATGCAGCTTGTTGCGACAATTTTCGAGCCACGAAAATTCCACGTTGTACCATGCTTCATTGATCTTGGTAAGGTCTCGGCATGACAAAAACTCTGAGAACCAATTATCCATTTCCAATAATGACGCGTTTCTGGAAGGTTAAACTCTCTAATAACCATAATTTGTTCATCATCTTGCACCACAGGCAGCACAATGGAATCGATGTCTAAATTAGAACCGTATGGTATACATACTACAACAAAAAAAATGTGTAGATAAACAGCTGTTACGCGAATATCCATTACATCACGGATAAGATGATCCGCTGCAATCAACCCGTGCTCTTCATTTCTTTATCAACACCCCATCTCGTTTGGGATAGTTCTGCAAATCGCAATTCTTCAGAATTATAAGATTCCATGGCACTTGTCTCAATATACAAGGTTTTGCACTCGAAGGGTTACCAACTTAAAGCTTCAGTCGCAAAACGCTCAGCTTTCGACAAACGTCAGTCTGCTATGATGCTTACAAGCTTAATTGTTGCTTTGACCAGCCATTGTTGAGGAGCTAAGACATTTACATGTGAAAGAAATGAATGAATGAAGGCCAGAATTCAACTTTATCAACGGCAAAACGTAGTTCAATTGGCGAAGAATCTAAATGTGGGTGAAAGTAGTAGCATCAAATGAACTAAGAATGAAGTCTTACAAAATTTAAAAAGTTCAAGATTTAACACTTGGACAAAAGGCAGTGCACTTAACAACGAAAGGTGTTAAACACTGGCCCGTTGGTGGTGAGCTTTAAAAGGTAGTACTTTCTGAACAAAAACTACTATGTAGATTCAGCAATATGTTACCAATCGAAACGAAGTGCTTTGCGAAGCATCAGTGGGCCGCGGTGGCCGCAGAACCCTTACCACTCGTTTTCATTGAAAATGACGTGGAGGTAAATCAAAAAATCTACCGTGAAAGGCTTTTAAACGATGCTTTATTACCTTCCGCACGTTATTAATTCGGAAGTAACCATTGGCCGTTTAGACAAGGGTGGTCACCATCTCAAAAACCCGTGACACCCAACGTTTTTTACAAGAAAATTTTTCCAGCTTCATTCTCCACAGCAAAAACCACCATATTCCATTGAAAATTAACCTCGTGACTAGCCTTAATAAAGTAAAACCTGGTGGTTAAAAGCTTAACTATTGCATTTGGAAGAGTCGTCGATTTGTAGGATACGATAATGTTAAGAGATATGCTAAAAGTGCTGTAAACGTGACAACTGCTTGGAGTTATGGTTGAGCTCCGAGAATTGACAGCTAAGGTGCTGAATCAACTAGCCGTGGAAGACGTTAAGTCTTTTAATCTGTATATGTCATCTTAATTAGGTGTGAAGAATGCGCGTGAAAGGAGACTTGGAATGAATAATTGACCATTTCGATGAATTGCTGAATTTTTTTAATAGATGTTGGAGCAGGAAAACTATTTGTGTCTTCAATTCGCCGTGGCGATGTTTATTCCAAATCGACTAACCTCTCAAACAACAGTTTGAGATTGAGTTTGAGCTCTTCCTTGTTTTTACTTGCCACCAGAACGTCGTCTATGCAGACAAATACAAAATTTAGGACCATGACTA
Organism: Tipula lateralis; assembly: GCA_963932295.1. NCBI lineage: Eukaryota > Metazoa > Arthropoda > Insecta > Diptera > Tipulidae > Tipula > Tipula lateralis. The sequence continues at coordinate 34,723,138 of OZ010737.1, forward strand.
CTCGTGGCAGAGAAAGAAGCATGCTTGCTCTGTGATTCGGGAGCCTCAGTTTCAATTCCCGAGGTGATGACTAAACATCGATCACGATGGGATGTTTTAACCTGTAAGTGTATCTGAGTTGAACCATGGGTCCTAGTGGCATTGAGTTCAAAAAACCTAAATGACGTTGTAATTGTCGTTTTGAACTCGACTTCGGGTGCATGGGGATCAGATGACAAGCTTTTAACATGTTAATTTTTAAGATAACTTTACATCCTTCAAGGTATCGAAAGGTTCTGGATATGTAGAATCGTATAACGATCCGATTCAATGACGGCATTTAGTGCTCAATCTCAACATCCCATTTTTCTTCTGGACCATATGAAGTGGTGATGATACCGCAAAAGATGATGATCGGCACAATGCAACATACATCAACCGGATCATTTCGATAATACAGTTCAATGACATCACCATCAGATCGGAACCGGCCTAGTGAAACACCATTACAGAACACACAAGATGCCAAATACTTCAAAAGATCCAACGTCTTCAACAGTTGTTTGACTCAGGGCCTTAGCTGTCATTCTATGCCGCCTTGGAGTTCAAGCAAAACTCCCATCAGCTGTCATGTTTACAGTTCTCTCAGAGCATATCTCTTAACATTATCTTATCCTAAATTGGTTACCGTGATGACCTTGTTTAGGGCCATAAAACGTCATTGACCTTTTAATACTACCTCCAAATGTTTCCAAATGCGCACACACCTCCTGCCAACACTGACTCTCATTTTACAATACCACAGACAGACTATACCAGCATACTATACAAATGCATCAATTCAGGATCATTTTCAATCACTCAGTCATACAATGACGTCATCATTTGTTATACATGTCATACACTTCAGCGGCTAGTTGATTCAGCGTCCTAGCTGTCAATCTATGCCACCTAGGAGCTCAAACATAACCCCCATTAGCTGCCACGTTTCAGCTCTCTCAGCATCATATCTTACATTATCATATCTTACATTGGTGACCCCGGCGACCCTGTTTAGAGCTATATCACGTGAATACCTTCTAATACAACCCTCCAATGTTTCTGAGCGCACACAAACTTCTCCTGCCAACATTGACTCTCAACTGACTACAGCACATACAGTCTGTGTCATCCTTTATAAAGTCCTTCCTACCCATCAAAATACGTCTTAACTAAGTTAAAATACAAAGTTCCTTCTAAAATACTAAACTAATCCACAAACTTAATTAATTAAGTTCTACTTATGTTCGCTTTCATATTTTATAAATCCGTCATGAAAAGCTGCATATGCACATAATACATAATTTAACTTAAAGTCGATAATTGCCTTCAATCATTCTCAGTGAACAAAACTTTATAACTTAACATTTTGATTTTCCAACGAAAAATGTAAAAGCTGCAAAAAACATAAAACAAATATTGAAAAAGCTGGTGAAAAGTAGAGTCACGTTCTGCATGAGATATAATCGAAGCTTTTACTTTAGTATTTTTTTCTACATTATAATATAACACAACTTTTAAGTTATTTTTTATGTATGTCTGTATGTAAGCTCAAAATGTATGATTTATATTGGAATTGCATGCTAAACTTAAAATGAAAATATTTTTGTTACAAGGAAATTAATATTAGAGCTTTCGTTCAAAAAAACAATGTGAATATAATATTTTCGATGTAAATATAAATTGAATATCATTTCAATTCCATTATCAATTTTTTTTTCTGTTCAATCTCTAACTTGCTTAGGGAATGGAAGCGGTAATACGAGCTTTTATTACTTAGGTTACACATATAACTCAAAAAAAGAAAAAACAATAACAATAAATTTGATGGAAATCGGGTTTCATCGACTAAATGAAACTTTATATTTATTTAGACTTTGCATGCAGGAAAATATAAGGGTTGGATTGGTGAGGTATATCACAAATCTGACAATCGCAACCTGTACGGATTTCTTACATCAATCTAACAATGTGTCGTGACCCAAAATTTAATCAAGCTTTTACGATATCACCTTTACATTAATTATAACTAAGCAATTATGAGCTCAAGATTAATGTACTACAGAAGTTTAAGCAAAGCTTCATGTATACATACAATGTGTTGGTTCGATGAATTATTTTATTCAATATAAAGACCATAACCAGAGCCAAGATGGCTCTGCTATAACACGGCATGAAAGCTTCAAAATGTAACTCCTCTCGATTAATAACCAAACGTAAAGCTTTATCGAACGCAAACAAAAATTTGAACATGATAATGCCTTGCTAGTTAGGAAATTCTATCACAAGATTCTTACACGATGTCTTAAATTTAAACAGACGTGAGTGGAATCCGAGTGACTTGATTACCGCTTGACTTTTAACATATAGATAGCTTTACACTAAGATACCACATTTTGTCTCAACCAGTTTATGATCTCTTTGTGATTCCTTACACAGAAGATTTAGGCTTCCAGTTTTCTCTTTAGCTTAGAGCCTCCGTGTAAAATTTTAATGACCCGATGCAAATCCGTCCTCCTAGATGTTTCTGGTGGAGCACATGGTCCGAAAACTCTTACCGAAACATTAAATCGCTGTAAAATCAATATTTTTCAGTTCCTCACCTTATGAATCAATTAAATTAAGGTGTGCTCTCTGAAGATATTACTGGTGACCCACTGCCGATTACTTAGCGGCCGTATATATGCTGCCTTCTGCCTACCAAAGATTTTCTTTGAAAAAGAGAAAGAAATCTAACCTCAAAATCTCGAAGGTGAAGTTGTCCTCAGCAAACGCACTGGAACCATACAGGCCATTCTTGGCACCAGCAGCGTAAAATAATGCACCAGCTTCCATTTCAGACTCCATGTCCTTCCAATGATTCTTCTACACTACTAGAATACTTTAATAGTCTGTTGATTATTTTAATATTTGTTCGGCCGACAACTTAACCTACTGTCATTTTGTTACAATTAAGAAAGCATTATTTAACACTTCCTTTCCAGATATTTCCTTGCATAGGCGATTAATAATATGCATTATCTCCAGTTCCAACAATAATCGATGAATATCAACACGCCTTCTTCTATGGATCCCTTCAGCTCCGAGTTAACAATTCTACTTTCAAGCATATGCTTGATTAACTCTTAAGCAGAATAGTACACCTCTGCTCACTTATGAAAGTCTGATAACAATGATATCTCGGCTGGCATGCAGCTTTGGTGTAATAATTTGGTCAAAGCTGGCAGATTTATAAGACTTAAGGCCACCCATTGAATCCACTCTCGGTTCTATAAAAAGTTGTGATGTAGTCACCTTGATGTGGTCGGATTCTAAGCTAATATTTCCAGTGGTGAGTAGTTCGGACATCCCTTCCATATTATCTCAGAAGTGCATCCAGGATACTCTTAATTTCTTTTTGTGTACTTTAAGGTAAGATCTCTTTAGTGTTTTTTCTTCTTTTGAATGTTTTTCTTTCTGATAGGCCCCATTTCCGAAGAGGGCCACACTAGTTTGAACTTTTCATTAGTAGTGTACCGGTGGGCAATCTGTATGGGAATCTCTACCTAACGAAATACATTGGTCTTCTCTACCTTGGATTCATAAAGTAGTCTTGGTTCAGTTCATTGACTGGAACAGGTATTCCCAAAAAAAAAAAGTTGGCTAGTGAATAATGTAACCACGGACTTTGATTGAATCATTTGGTTGTCTATGCGACTATACCAATTGCCAATAGATCGTAAATAGACTTATTTTGTTCTGAATTCCTACCTTGATGAATAGTTCTTTAAGTAAAATATTTTATTCTCTTAAGACAGTTAAAGTAATTTGAAGACTAAGGAAGCGCGAATAGTGGAATCGCAATTCTTGTGGTTTCTAAAGGAGTCACCAGATTTACAAATATCTTAATATGTCTGCCATTCGGGACTAAGACGGTAATCACTGTATTAACATCGATGTGGTACACGCCTCGGTCTGACCCAACAGCGTCATCAACTCTTTCGAACGTGAGTAATGCATGGCCCATGATGCGCCATAAATGACTACTTACCGATTAACCGCCTGCTTCCTTCAAACCACCAAAATACAGCGGAGAAGGAAAATTGAGTTCCAGGTCGTGCCATCATAAACCAACAGTGCAGCGATTTCCGTAATGACTTCTCTCGTGCTCTTCTGATGCAGGAATGCCATAGTTGGTGACTAACTCTGATGAAGTTGGTTGTACAATTGCTGTAAGGTGATGAATGCAATTGTACTGAGTTCAGACACTAAACCCCAATGAAGTACCTTCCTATACATAGGCACACAAAAATGCAAATATGTGTATAGCATTTTGTTGATGACCTTGGTTGGATGCTTCTGTGTATAAGGTATTGTTGATTTGCTAAGCCGACCCGAAATATGCCGTCGCTGCCAATGATAGGATTCAGAGATCGGAGTGGGCTCTGATCTAATACATGCTCTCCTGATTAAAATCTCGATATCTCCTCAACTAAATAAAATCCTTGAATCAGTCTGATCCAAAAACTTGAATGCCCAATCGAGCTCGGACGCACCGTGATGAAGTTCCTTGGAACTGTTATGTCGAGGTGACGACCTGACCTTGTATGAACGTCTGCAGTATGTGTCTGCGCCCCAAAATAATTTACCTTGCCTATTCGATCGATACTCATCGCTTGGAAAATCAATAGGTCACTGGTTCAAACCCGACTCGAAGCGCCAAAAATGTTTGAAATGAAAACAAATTAACGTTTGAAAAAGCGTATAGACTCTCGAAGATGATCTGCTGCAGTTTGGTACCAACGCGAAGCTTCTGTTTGTGTGTTCTCCCGGTAGATGGTTAGGTGCGATGCGTCGAATACCATACTCAGTTTGCTTTGAAAATTGCTAGCCTGACACTGCGAGTTCTAGTGATCTTCGGACACTTCCTCCATGTGACTATATTCTAGATAATCCAGCACGAACCTGTTGAACTCAGAACGTAATTGATCTTTTGTTATTGTTTCCAACCTCCACTATAGAATAGTATTTGCTTCCATTGGTCTCATAGTCAATGAGTCCAAAACCTAATATCTGGTCTCTGGGTTTAAAAAACAAGACGTAATTCAGTTCAGTAGTGGTAAGCACATGTTTGAGGTAATGATGATATTCAATACCATTGAATCACTCACTGCTCAGAGCTCACGCTGACGCAGATTAACTGAAAATGTACAGACTCTTAATCATACCCGTTATCATGTATGGATGTGAGAGTTTGCGGATCAGTACGTAAGATGGGTTCTAACATTCGAGATACGAATTATGCTTGTGATATAATGCTCAAAACGTAATGTTGATGGCACATACCGTGTTCTATTTAGTCCCGAGATCAGGAATTTAATGCGAATTCTTGATATCGTTCATTATAACAAAGAACTGTCAGTACACTGACTCGGTCACTTTTTCATTAGGCGAAGACGTCATAGTAGAGGCATAGAGAGCAATCTGGTATCGTAATTACATCAATATGAACAGCTGACTCGTGATCGAACCCGATGGAGTCTGAAATTTGACACGATACAAACCAACAGTTTGTAGACCTGGGGGGAATAAACTTGAAAAACTTTCTTTTGTGATTTATATCTAGTATATAGCAGAATGAATTAAAACTGAAGTCCTTGTAAAATTCTGACAACGGTCTGTATTTGATAATATTTAGCTACAGCTATAAGTAAATCAAACGACTGTATTGATTGTGTTTCGTATTGTGGGCCGATCATTTCTATCCAAAGCCTTTACTACAGTAGTATTAAGCTGCCCTTCCATCGCAAGGTCATCCTTCGTTATATAATCTTTTTTTTGTCTGTATAAAGCTTTTATTCTTGAAACTTTCCTACTCAGTAAATTCGGCACTCGGTAAAGTCTGAACTACCAGCTATAGATCCAAAAGATCCATTTTTTTGTCACCTTTTTCTTGGCCTTTTTAATAGTTCCGTGGTTAATTCGTTGGGGTGACAAACTAGTTTTAACTGGAATTTTTGGCTGTACTGATGAATTGTTCTGTTTACAGACAGTATTAATGAGTAAATCACGACGTAGGTTTGCATTCGTAGGTTCGAAGTATTCGTGACTAGGTTCGAAGTAGGAAGCAGACGCAGAGCCCTACAGCTGAATACTATATGTCCACTATTTGAGACTATATGAGAGAGTGGGTAATATTCTGACTGGGCGATATGAGTAAAGTTTTGTTGGATCTTTGCCAGGTTTCGGAATAATTGAAGTTTTCCAGATTTCTGGATAGTGACCTTTTTACATGAAAGCGTCTAATATATAAGTTATTATTTTGATACATTTTTCCGGACGATTTGACAGCAGTTTTCCACGCATCGATGTTGTCCTTCATCGTTTGTTTGCCACTTGTATTTGATTGGCTTACTTTCAGACATATTCTGCATATTCAATCTGCAAAATTCATTAGATTTTCTTGATTTTTAACTTGCTCGTTAGGTTTAAACACTTCACTAAGGTGTTTATCAAATACATAACTTTTTGCCCAGTTTTCGTCAGACAGCGGTATTGGAGGGAACGAGAGTGTTAGTCATCTTACGTGTAGCTTTCCATAATGTGATATCCGTTGCTTAAGTAAGTTCCTTGAGATAATGTTGAAGCTTCATTTAACCTTGATTTAAGAGTAGGTCACCTGTGGTGCTGCCATTGCCTGCGCATTGACCGTTTTGTCAGTAGTACTTGAATATTTGGAGAAAGTTTGCGTTTCTTAAAATAAGCTGAGTTAATCAGGGTAGCGTTAATCGGCGTAGCGATCTTAACAGCGTGTTGTAGAATACTAGTTAGTTATTCAACCCCTACATCAATTTCATATTTTGTCTTTAATGGAATATTTGACGAAGATTTCCGGGTTACTGTTGAATTAAATAGAGACCAATTATGTTGATTCGTCAAAAATCTAGATGGCGCTAGTTTTAGAACTTGATCGGAGTTATTAATACCGGAGAGTGATCAGAAGACAAATCATAGCACGTTTCGGTTTTTACTAATGTTCTAGGTATACCTTGTTACACAAGTAGGTTGGGTAGCCAGTAGATATGTGATCCATATTTTCACTCTGTCGCCGGATGTAGTTTAATGGTTAAAAGAGTTTCTCATCACGCCGCGGTCAGTTGACCAAAAATTAACATGCAACCGGATGACATAAAAACGCTTTGTGTGTAAAAATATTCGTTGGGCTGACCACCTTCAATGTGCACCAATCGTTAAAAACGGGTTCGTTAGGTCTCATTTGAGACGCGGTAAGGGCCGTTTACGGCCTCTAAGCAACAGTTAATTTTTTTTTCACTCTGGTAACATTCTCACAGTTATTTTCCTTTCGTAGAAGTTAATCTCGAACACCACTGAATATGCTTGGCATCTTAGTTACCTCCTGCTTTGAACTTATCTCGTAGTGTTTTGAAGTAATTCGCAAATTCTTCGCTTCGTATTGAGTGTCTCGGTGGGCAGTTAACCACAGATATGATGCTAGTTGCTTGGATATGTACTTCCCTATATTTTTGGAGTTCATAGTGGCTTATTCTGTTTTTAATAAGGATTGCAGTTCCACCATATGATTTTCAGCTAGGATGCTTAGAATCATAGATGGTATATCCTGAGATCGCCAACCGAACTTGCATATACATTATTTTTGTTTCTCATACACTATAACACCTTGGTAAAACTTTCTTAAAGTGGTTTAATACACATCAAAATGTTGCCTTTATAAGTTGTATAATAAAAAAATGATGCGGAAGTAAAATATTAAACCAGGATCAAAAATTATCCAACCATATGACAATATTTTTTAATCGTCTTTTCATTATATATATCTAGGTAACCCTTTTCTACTATAAATATTAAGGTAATAATCTTAAATACGGATTTATTATGGTAATCTGTGTGGTCCTATATATACATTCTTACATAAACCTTTTCATTATGTTCTAAGATTACGATTTATGTCAAATTAATAGGACTTTAATGATGATTTTCTCGTACACATTGCTACTTTAATCTTAATATATCATTATATAACGTAAGATCTCAAGGTTTTTGTGGTTTTTAATTTATACGTGACTATATATATAATATCGTCTATCTAATATAATATATATCCTCATGTGAATTAAGATTATATATTTTATTTAGAAATCAAAATAAATTCTAATTAACTTATACTAAAAACACTTTGCTGCACGTATATTTCAGATACGGTTTATTTTAAAATTATACGCTGGTCCCGAATGAGTTTACTCCTGAAAAATGTAAATTTATTAAAAACTCATTAGCATTCATCCCTAATAATGTTTTTGTTTTTTTGGTTCGATCAAATTCCCATTTGTGTATTGGCAACGCAAGAAATATGTCGAACAGATAGTATATACACACCATCCCTATACACACCCACCCCTAGATTCATTCGATTCTTATTAATATTGTTATTATTATCATTATTATATATACTTCACATATTGTCTTAAGAAAATTAACTTTATATATTGAGTCAATGTGTGTGTGTATGTCTCGGTTGCCTATATACATTTATATATATTATATAATCTACTCTTGAGGTGTAAGTCTATATTATTTGATTTCCCCGAGGAAGTCAATGAGAGAAAATTAGAAACAAAATTTCACTTTTCCACAATTTTCTTTTCGACTCGTTTTATATATACGAGCAAGTGAAACAGTGAAACGTAATAACAGGAAAAAACATCTTATGATTATTATTTTTATTACCATTTTTCACCTTTCCATCTTTATTATGTGGCTGTATATGAAAAACCGCACCAGAAAAACCACATATACTCATATGTCTTGTATATAAAGGGTGTCCCAATAGGAAGCTCAGATTGAAAAATTGAAAGCACAATTCTCCTGGTTTTTTATGGAAAATGATTTGTAGGTCTCACTCTCGCTCTCTCTCTCTGTCTCTCTCTCTCTCCAAACAATCACGATTGGTCCATTGGGTATCAAGTTACGTGCTTCTTCAAATGATACGCATTCCATCAGAACATGTTCTGTAGATTCCGTTCAACCCTCGCAGTAGGGGCAATTTGAGTCGTCCACATACTTGCCATTATGCTAGATGCTTGAACGTCCTCGCGTGTGTACTGGTATTCATCAAAAGTCTTAGTGCTCTGAGTGTTTGAACCTCTCTAACCGCTATATCGATTGGCAACCTGACAGCCGCATCAGGCACCATACGAAATGCACAACAGATTCGTAATGATGTCAACTTGAAGACTGTAGTAGTTTCTCTGACGGAAGATGGTTTTCTGGTAGCTCTTTTCCAGATCGGTGCAGTGTACATCAAAATAGATGTGTTTACACTGGCCAATAGTTTCCTTATCGGCTGTTTCGGTTCACCAATGATTTGCATCAATCTTGCAAAGGAAGCTCCAACTCGCTTGGCTTTGTCTCTAGCATACTTCAAGTGATCCGAAAAATGCAGTCGCTTGATTTCCGCCTTGAATCTCAATGGTTTTTACCACTTTCCGGGTACTCATCAATACAACCTCCGTTTTTTGTTCAACTAATTGCAACCCTGCGTTTATGAGCCAAAGCCTAACACTAGCAATCACCTGGTTACAAATTTATTTTTGACTACTACAACTATGGCAATGTCATCTGCATGTCCGACAATCTTGGGTCCTGTATCGGTGTCATATATCAGGATTCTTCCTTCAAAGTAGTTAGCTATTATCCGGATGAGGTATTCAGGAACATGCATCTCGTTTAAAGCACGCATAGTTTTACCCCAGTTAGCAGAGTTGAATGCCTTTTTGACGTCTAGAATGATAACAGCACAATACTGTTTCTCACCGCCAAGCCACCTTTCAACTACTAACGCCTTCTGCACTATATCACATACTGTGGTAATGACATCAATAGACCGTTGTTTCTTAAAGCCGAACTGATTGCTCAAGCCGGTTGCAAATTATCCTTTCAAATGCTTTTCCTGCTGTGTCCAACATGCACAGTGGTCGATAGGATAATGGCTCCTCCGGTGGTTTATGTGATCTATTTCGGAAATGGTTGCTTCAATATTGGCTTTCGAATGCGCAATTGTTTGGACGAACCTGTCGTACTGAGAACGTATAGTTGATCGTTTTCTATTGTCTCCAAAATCCACTAAAGAATAGTATTCAGCTTCCGTTGGTCTCAAAATCAACGAGCCCAAAACGCAATTGAACTCACTAGTGTTAAACGCATGTTTGAAAGAGTAATGAGATTCATAAATCTTAGATTTCATATTACTCCGAGCTCACGCTGACACAGATAAGCTGATAATTAGCGGAGTGTAGATCATACCCGTTGTGAGATGTGAGACCTGAACCTTGACGGGTGAGTATACAAGATCTGATTAATATATTGTGATTTATTGCCCAAAAAGCAAAATGAAAATTATTTGTGAGTCTGTATGTGTGTTTTTTTAGTGTTTCATTGGGGAAAGTGAGGAAATCTTCAAGAAGACGAAGCTACGATGGGCAAACATCTCAGCAACAGTGACGGATTTTTAACATCTAAAACCACACACCCTCATTCATCCTCCATGGGGAACTATCGTTAGACATTACTTCGCATGGAGGTGACTAGTTATTAAACTCTTTATTCTCCCCAGCGACTCAACCTATAAGATTGAAATTGCCATCGCTATCTATTCATAGTATGATGTTCTTCTCTAGCATGCTCTAAGCGACTCAGCTCCTTCAGTACTACTGCTGCCGTGTGAGGCACAGCGTTCCACTTTTCTTCAGACACAATCATCAGTTCAACTGTTTTGTCGGGTGTTGGTCGCTACCCTAAGATTTCCGGGAGCTAACTCCGAGTTGTAACGAAAAGTGGGCATTGAAAAAAAATATGTTCCACATCTTCTTGAGATCCTTTGCTAGCAGGACATTCTAGAATGTCGGCATGTTTAAACCAAAACCGCGATGCCCACTTAGCAACTGTGACAGGTAGTAATTAACTTCGCCACGTCGCTATTTATCCACTTTTTGATGGATGGTATCATACGATAAGTTCATCGGCCTTTTTTCCAAGCTATCCCAGTGCGTTTGCCAGTCTGCCAATGTGGCAATCCGTTCTGATGCTCTACTTCATATTTGATTTGTAGTTCCATGGGGATCATCCCTGCAATAACAAGTGTCGCATCGGATATTGTGCGAAAGCCACATATCACTCTTAAAGCACCTAAGCGGTGAACCGAGTGCAACTTGCATCTATACGATTTAACCCCATCGCATTGCTAAATATAGGTGATCCATATAAAATGGTGGACATTACCACATTTGCCAGCAGAATCCTTTGACTCTGTCTTAGCCCTCCAATGTTGCGCATAATGCGGCAGAGGGCTGCAGTTATTTTGGTAGCTTTTACTTAGGTACTTCTTAAAGTTTATGTGTATTCATCAATTACAATACCAAGATATCGAAGTGAAGGCTGCGAGGGAATTAAAATTCCACCAACATCGATATTTCCAGTTTCTATCACCTTCCTACTATTTTAATTAAGACTACTTCGGTTTTTTGGTCAGCCAGCTAGAGTCCAAATGAAATCAGCCACTTTTTAATAATTATAATGGTCAGCCTACATAACCCCATTATTTCTTCTATGGTTATCATCCGCGAAGCGATTTCAACATCATCAGGTACGCTGAGCCTCTAAACGCCACCGTACATAATGTTCCAAAGCAAAGGTCCCAATACTGATCCTCGAGGAACTCTACCCATGACTTTGCATTCCATATCCAGTGTGACCAGCGCGCAGTATGTTTTGGAGCCTCCTCTCCATCTTCTACCATATGTTGCTTCCTTTGCGATTTAAGTGACGTGTTGGATGGCATCGATTGTCGATCGAGCTTTTCTGAATCCATATTGTCGCTCAGCGAGGTTTCCGGCCCGTTCAACAGCGGGCTCTAATCGGTTATATATTATGCGCTCTAATACTTTGCCAGCCGTATCTAACATGCAAAATGGTCAATACGTCGATGGATCTTCTAGAGGTTTATTTGTCTTTGGCAAAAACACCGAGACTGCCTCTGACATGAGTTGTAAACTTCTCTAATGTCGTCAGATCTGGTTCGGATGGCGGCCTTTAAAGCAATATTTGGAATATTGTCAGGTCCGGGAGCTATTTAATTTCCAAATCGTTGATATGCATTCACCAGTTCTTCTGTAAAAGGTTATAATTCTGTTAAGTGTCACTGGACTCACTGGGTCTGTGTGTGTGTGGATCTATTTTGGCAATTGTTCGTATAACATTTGTATTTAACGTCTACCCATAAATAAAAAATTCAAAGGCGAAATCACAGTTCCTTGCTGGCCAATTCACGTCATCTGATCGAACTTTCCCTCAACGCAGTTTCCCTCTTGTTACACCCGATATATGGCATGGCGCACTATCTTACTAGAACCAAAGGTCGTCCAGGCCAATATCTTCTAGATATGATCGTAAAAAAGATATTAACCACATATTTAAGAAATATGGCCCAATAATACTGCCAAACAACACGCTGTTTAATTTTTGATCACCAAATACGTTGAGGTTGTTTGTTTACGAACCCCCCGAGATGGAAATACAATTTGTCCTTTAAGATGTTTTTTTAGCAATGTCCTTATCAATTGAAGGGGATGGTCACGGGGCTTCAATTACTGGACCAATTGAACTTTATAGAAACACAAACCATGATCTTTACCCAGAATATAATATGACAGATTGATGTTCTCGGCCGTTGGCGCACATTTTCGGCCATAACGGCAATACTTTCTGCTAAACGAACAAAACGAGCTCGGGTACGCGTTGGGCTGTCGACTAGGTAGCCCCTACCACGTACTTTATGCACAAACTCCTTGATACCGTTGGGTGTGGTTACATTTCGAACCAATTGTCTTTGTTACGGAAGTGAATTTCCAACATTTAGCACTTTTGTTGGAGCGTTAAGCTACTCATTACTAGAAATAATATATTGAGTTTCGATCGAATATAGAATGACATTAGTGTTGCCATATCCAAAATAACCAAAATAACCGAAATGTCAAACCTGAACCGATTATAGGGACACCCTACATACTCGTTGTTACTGTATAAGAAGAAAAAAGTTTTATGGATTTTTTTGTGTGTTTCTTCCAAAACAAATAGGTTTTTCTTCTCGGGGAAAAAAGCTGAATTGAGAAGAAAAATCTGAACTTTTTATTTTCACAATTTTATGATATTGCTGGTAATGCTATTATTATATTTGTTCGGGTTTTATTGGTTACCTATATATTAAACGGCTGTATACATATACATATTATATATTTATAACGATAGGTGTAGACGCAGGAATATATTCAATAAAATATTCAGGATCGTATATAAAACTTTATAGTCAACATATACTTTCATTGGTATTAATAATTCACGGTGAAATTGAGAATCTAGGTATACTGTAGTCAAAATGTAACTTTTAGCCACCTGCCGTGTATGTTATTCATTTATTAGCGACGAGTGACGATTGACTTTAATTAATTAATTAGTATTTTGTAAATGAACCCACCTCCTCGTCTCATCTTAAACTGAGGTGATTTAACTGACGATCTTCTCATTTGTCTTTATAACTTAATTGGGCATTAGTTTTTGAGCCTGTTCTCGACAGCATAAAAAAAGTTGGAGTAAAATATTTTGGAAAAAATTTAATGATGCTGCTGTATCCTCTATTCCTGTAATATTGATATTTTTGGAAGGTGAATTCCAGCATAAACGGTGACAAAACATTCGTGTATTTCTTTGGACCTGCTCAACATTCCTGAAATTTTTTGATTTCTACTGGTAGAGACGAACGATTTTACATGACCTTCTGATGTCCCTATATCAGAAATGAAGAAAAACAACGTTCTCCTGAATTATATTACTTCTGAGAATGCCACTCTGTTTGTTAATGCAATAATGTGGAAGACTTTTCAGAGCTTTTACTTTTATCCGTACCTAAAATGGTGCTTAAAAATAAATTTAATCCTTTTCCTTCAACGGATTTGAACATTATATTAAAAGATACAAAAATTCGAGCGGGGAGGTACCGACAGTGTGGACACTTTTGGAACACTGTGGACACTTTCTCGTATAGCGTCCACAGCTTGTGCAGTGCTAACATATCGAGTTATTTTAAAAACGTCAGTGCATGGTCCGGACTATACGGCAAAATTTGATGAATTTTGTCAACCAATTAATCAAAGATGTGTCTAACTGAGCATTGTCTTGATGGAAAACAGCTCTTTTCATGTTGTGCAAAGGACCGAATTGATGGTTTCGCCGCGTTGCCACTTCTCATAATTGTCAATTGACTTCTAATCATACCAAACCCTCAATATAACCTTGTTTACCGTTTTGAAGTTGTTTGTGGAGGGTCACCAGAATGTAACCGAGCTTCTTTGTGTAGTCTGCTCTTTTCAAATGATTCCAAACTATCAGGTGGTTGATATTTAATACCCAGCTATTTCCTGACACATGTACATACATCAAAATTTCCGGAACGAAATCGAGCAAACCACTTCTGAGTTCTTCCTTCACTCACAGCATTCTCACCGTACACTTCACAAAATAATATAAAGGGTGATCCTAAAAGAGTTTTTTGAAATAAAACGCATTAAATCAATCAAACCAAACATCCGTCACAAATATAATTTTTGATTATTAATTGCAAAACGCAATTAATAATCAAAAATTTTATTTGTGACGGATGTTTGGTTTATGACATTTAATGTTTGAAAATTCGAAAATTACGCCTGTTATGTTCGCTTCTCATGCAGATATTGATTAGGGTTTAACGATAGAGACAAGTGATTCAAAGATATCTCCATATAAAGTCTTCTAACGGCACAATATCACACAGGAATATATATATATATATATATATATATATATATATATATATATATATATATATATATATATATATATATATATATATATATGTATATATATATAAATATATATATACATATAAATATATATATATATATATATATATATATATATATATATATATATATATATATATATATATATAAATATATATATATATATATATATATATATATATATATATATATATAAATATATATATATATATATATATATATATATATATATATATTTTTATATATATATATATATATATATATATATATATATATATATATATATATATATATATATATATATATATATATATATATATATATATGGCTACTAGCTACTCCCGCTGGGCATTATATTTCCTCCAGAAGAATTTCGGTTTTATCACATTGCAGTTTATGATTTTCGAGACCTAACACAAGGCACCTCGAACGGATATTTAAAGTTGCTTTCCAATTCGAACAAGTTTATCAATTACTTCTTGAATAGAATTTGTTTCACTTGTCGCTCTTCGAAGTGTCTCCTGTAGAAACCACGTCTGTCTGCAGAACAGGTCTCGATGCACCTGTGTTCAATGTTCTGTTCTTCTTTCCTACAATTGCTCTATCTAGGACCAGGCTTCCGTTTTCCTGGTTAAAACGAGATTTAAAAATTACCTGGGAGGAATTGAGCAAGCTCTCGCATTGTAAAACTGGGTTGAGTAAGTCTTCCGTCCGGTTCTCAGGTGGCAATTTCCTTGGAGAAATTCGATTTCTATTTGCTTTCAAACTGTTTGTCACTTGAAACATGTTTACCCATACTTATTGTGCTGGTTCCTCGGATAGTCACAGTTTTCTCTCTTGGATCCGTTCTTTATTGAAACTGCGTCCTAAAATGTTAGCCATTACAATATTTGAATCTTTGGTATTTATTTTTGTCTGGTCGAGTCATTAAACCTTACAAAACGTTTAGTCTAATTGAAATTTTGATATATGTATTTGAATAAGTGAATGATCTTGGAATTTCCATGTTATGTATAAGTGAGTGCCTATCGTAATCCTGGTTACCAGGATTCGGGAAAAACTGGTTTTTATCAATCTTGGTTTTCAAAAACGTTTGGAAGATGAAAAATGGATAGTGAGAAGTAGGTTCCGTTTTAGAGGAACTGACTTTCTATTGGATAGACGAAATGAAAGTTCACAGGTTATATTCTTGCTAAGCTACTTATTAGTCTTACTACATCAGGCAGTATAATTAGGAGGACCTCTATGACGAATAGCTAGCATTTAAGCAACTAAAAATTCTTTACTATAGAATTATTTTAAATGTATACACTTATGGTGTGGACAGGTATTTCTATTTTTATGCGAAGAAACCATAACCCCATATCAGCCCAGCTTGGACCTGTTTAACAGATTATGTAGATCTCTACACCCCATATATTGGTTATAAATAAAAATTACGCCCAACCCCAGGTTAGAAACATTATTTTAAGTAATTTGAATAAAGTGGTAGTTGAACGAATTCCGGGGTGGCCCTGACGTAAATCCCATTAAACACGAGAAGAATTAGCTTGGAAGTTATTTAAGACAAAGGATAGTCGCTACATTCCTATAATAATTCATACACGAGAAATTAATGATAAAAATACGCTTAGTGGCTCACTCTAACAATTTAAGTACAGTACCTAACGATCAAACTGGCGTAACTGTAACCACTTTTCAACGTGTCCCTAATATAAAAGAAATTTTCGATAAGTCAGTTAATTTTACCAGAAATGCTATTTACATTGCAGTTTATAACAACACTATCTTGAGTTTTTCACTATAAAAATTTATTCATCATTGCTCTGTAGTTTGCACCATTGACGTGTAACGCCCATAAACCAATGTCGCAAGTGAAGGTCAACCGTAGCTTCAATTCTTAAACAAAGTATCACATGGAGAATGCAACTCTGTTTGTTAATGCATTTATGTGGAACAGCTTTCAGAGCTTTCACTTTTCAGAGCTTTCAGAGATTGACACTGTGGACACTTTTGGAACACTGTGGACACTTTCTCGTACAGCGTCCACAGCTAAAAATGGTCGAAGACCACGAAAACAATTTTTCACTAAATACTGCTTTTTGAAATAAATCTGCAATATTTGTGTTTGTCTGTCTGTCTCTATTGTTTTTTCTCCGATTTGAAATTCTTGTAGAATCTCTGACTTCCTCAACTATAAAGTTGATAAAGTTTTAGTTGACACACGTATTCGTAACGAGTACGACTCTACTACAAAAGGAGAAAGTTCAATATTACACAGGATCAAAATTACAAGTTAGAAAAAGATGACGATAGAAATTTTGAGGACTAAATAGCACAAATAACATTGGGCCAGACAATAATAATTTGCTGACCTAAGATAATTTACAAGATTAAAAAGCTCATTATTCTTATCCATTGTAATTTATTTATGTTAACGAGATGAGCAGAAACAGACCAACTATTCTTACAACCCCAGTCTTAAAATTAAAAAACTTAGTTTAATTTGGAAAATATGGAAAAGTTATTGCCTAGGTCATGCATACATATCCATTCATACATAAAACATTAAATTGGATATTTATCATTCGTCATCATGGGAATTTTTATCCAACTACATAATATATGTTGTGTAGAATAGGATAGATAAATTTATGCTAGCTTTTACAAAACTATTGTTATGTATGAACATATATGTTTTAGGTTATGTTATATATAAAATTGTCATTAACTATTACTTCTACTATTGTTATGTTATTGTGTTACGTAATGGTTTGATTTTATTTTTATGTATACAATAAATCGTTTAAGCATATTCCATGTTATGTAGGTCAGATAATACAAAATTTAATTATTAGTTTCGGCTAAATACCAAAACTAGTTCATATATGTACTTGTACACCATTATGGAATATGTATAGCAGGAGATGCTAATTGCATTTTAAGTAGAGTAAACATAACATGGTAAAGGTGGGGTAAATAGTTTTGATTATAGTTAGAATGATAAAGATACGTGTGAATCTGGTTACCCAGATTACATATTTTAGTGTGTATTGGAAATATCATATAAAAGGAAAAGTAGGCTATGAAATAGTCTTCTTTTGTTATTAATGCACGTTAAGTAGGCTTTGACAATTTTTAGGTTAGTTTGTCAGATGTTTTGTTCTGTATCTAACGTACTTAGAAACATCATCACGATAGTCTATCACGAATGTCGATATCACCTTCTTTTGTCGATCGATATGTCATTATTTTGTCGATGCCATTTTTACTAGCGACTGCGTTGTGTTCTAATAATTTTTAAAATGTAAGTAGCGATTATTTGTTATAAAATTCTATAATCTTTTATTTTTATAATAAAAGTTAGATATTACACAAAATCACAAACAAGCTAGTTTGAATGTCTTGTACGTTAAATGCAAGAATATACACTGCTAGATGAATTACCAAACAGAGAGGAGATTATAGCGTGGACATTTAAAACAATGGGAACTGTTTAATACCGAAGTTAACAGTTTGGGGCCACCAATACGAGATGTAGAAGGATAGATAAAAGTAATGTAGTATTGTAGTGTAAAATAAATTTTATGTGAATACGACAATTTTTTTTTCTAGGTTTGGACTGATTTGAAATTTAAAATTTGTAAAAAATTAACACGAAACAAAACAGAGTTGAGAGCAACAGGCAGTGGTTCTAGTAAAGCTTTGACCTTTTCAGATCTAAAAGAAGATATCATAAATTTACTCAATTTGAAGACAATAGAATGGCACTATGTGCGATGAATTAAATATATGTGCGATGAATTAAATAATTAAAATAAAATAGTAGAACAAACATTCTAATCGGTAAAATTGCTGTGAACATGTGTTAACTTGTGAGTGAAACAGTGATAAATACAAAAGATCTTACGAATCATGATCTTATCTAATTATTAGAAAACAGGCCCTTCAAGTTAAGAAAATACAGGACCAGCCAGCCGCAGAATTCTTCACTGATAAAGACGAATTACGCGAGGAAACAGACTGGATCCTTAAAAAGAATAAAAGAAATAGATCCTCTAAAAAAAGAAAAGCTGAATTTTCGCCAGAAATTGTAGCTTCAGACCAGTCTACAAAATCTAATAATATAAAATGAACGGAACAAGAGGTCAAGTCAGCCAAACCCAAGGATAAGGCAACGCCTCCAATCAATATAATGGGAATTACTGAATATGGCGCTGTTCAGGATCTTATGAAATCGATTACTGACAAAGAATTCAGGGTAGTGTCACTAAATAACAATATATGGAAAATCAACACAACAGACGTTGACACATATAGAGCATTAGCCACGAAGCTTACAGAGGAAGGTAAAGAATGGTACACTTATGAAAACAAAAATGACCGCTCGATCATTCAAGTGATGGCAAGAGGTCTGCATTCTACTTGTAAAATAGAAGATATATTAGACGACTTAAAGTGTAAGGGGCTGAAAATAGAAGACGCCGCAAACATCATCAAAAAAGAAAAGAAGGAAAGTGATCAACGGGTCAAAATAAACAAGAGAGAGCTCCCATTATTCATGCTTAAATTTAATAATAAAGAAAAATTGAAAACATCTTTAACATTAGAGCTATTCTCAATATGAGAGTTAGAATTGAAACATTACGCAAGGCCACTGGATTAATACCCCAATGTAAAAAATGCCAAGGTTTTAATCACACCCAGAAATATTGTAATCGAGAGCCAAGATGTGTAAAATGTTCTGGAAAACATCTAGCGCAAGCCTGCCTACTAGGAAAAACAACTACTCCTAAATGTGTAAACTGTAAAGCAGATCATCCAGCAAATTATAGAGGATGCGAGATAGCTAAAAAACTGCAAAAACTGAGAAATAAAAACTTCAGTTTAAGCAAAACCGTGAGATGCCAGTTAACGGAATATCATCGAAAAACTCAATGAAAGCTCAACCACAAGCTAGTACAGTAGCGGGACCAAAGACATACTTACAGATAGTCCAGCAACAAGAGCCACTTTGTTTTAAGGAAAAACAAGAATCTTCAATTCTTGAAAAAATACTACGGAGTATAGAAGCTTTGAACATGCGAATTGCAAAACAAGAAAGAAGCCTAGAAGCCGTACATAAGCGACTAAATAAACAAGAAGCAGTGAATGAGTTCACTTCTATGATTTACTAGTATGAATAGTAGTAAAACATTAAGAATTGCCAACTGGAATGCAAATGGCCTATTGCCACAAATTTCGGAGCTAGAAATTTTCTTGAACATGGATAAAATAGACATATGTCTAATATCGGAAACCCATTTCACAAATGTATCGTACGTAAAAATTCGTGGATATCACTGCTACCATGCTATCCACCCATCAGGAAAAGCGAGAGGAGGATCAACTATTTTCGTTAAAGAAAATATCAAACACTACGAAGGAGTAAAAATATATACTGCCCACCGCGATATCAATTGGCTAAAGAAAATTATATCGCGTTATTTAAATCGCTTGGAGTCAACTTCATAATTGGAGGGGACTTAAATGCTAAGAATACGTACTGGGGATCGAGACTGTCAACAAAGCGTAAAGATCTATATACGGCAGGACAAGAATTAAACTGCGAGTTTTATTCTGGGGGTAAACCAACATACTGGCCTACAGATAAAAACAAAATCCCAGATTTAATAGACTTCTTAGTAACAAAAGGAGCATCAGAAAACTATGTAGTGATAGAAAACAGTGAAGGAATATGGTCAGATCACACACCTGTTATTATGACAATGAGTGCAACCATAATCAAGAAAGTGAATTTGCCTAAACTAACAAACAAGAGAACAAATTGGGATGTTTTCCGGAAGCTAGTAGAAAACAGTACGGTTTTACAAGTACCAATTAAAACTCCGACACAACTCGATGATCAAGTAAAAATATTAAATAATAATATAATTCAAGCAGCGTGGCAGAGTACGCCCATTAATCAATATAAAGTGCCAAAGAAAAACAACTATTCATTGGAAGTGAGAGATTTGGTTAGTGAAAAGCGGAAAGCTCGAAAAATTTGGCAGCGGAATCGAGCACCACAAAGTAAATCGAGACTTAATTATTTAAGCAACAAATTAAAGCAGTTAATCAAAGAAATTAAAAACAATTCGATAAGTGAATATCTAACTGGTCTTTCCAGCCAAAAAGACACTGACTATTCACTTTGGAAAGCAACGAAAGGACTTAAACGACCAAATAAGCAGATACCTCCTATCAAAAAGAACGATGGATCTTGGGCAAGAAGTGGTAAGGAGAAGGCTGTCTTGTTTGCAGCCCACCTCGAAAACACATTCCAGCCCCTTCCAAGGCAATAAGCGGAAGAAAATATAATCCCAGTTAGAAAAGTGGATACCCTTATCATCAAACCAGTAACATTCCAAGAGCTAAAATATGAAATTATTTATAACTTGAGTTCAAAAAAATGTCCTGGTTATGACCTTATTTCAGGTCAAATAGTAAAAGAACTTCCTGAAAAGGGCTTACGAAAACTGCTTCAACTAATAAACGCAGCATTCAGACTAAAATACGTCCCATACCAATGGAAGGTTGCAGAAGTGATAATGATTCCAAAACCGAATAAACCGCCTAACGTTAAAACCTCGTACAGGCCTATTTCGCTTCTTCCTATAATTTCGAAGTTGTTCGAAAAATTATTGCTGAAAAGGCTAAAACCAGTAATAGAGGAAAGAAAACTAATTCCACCACATCAGTTTCGCTTTATAGAGAGACATTCTACTTTAGACCAATTACATAGGGTTACCGATATAATTGAAGATTCACTAGAAAAGAAGAAAATCTGTTCAACTATCTTTTTGGATGTTGCACAAGCCTTCGATAAAGTATGGCATCAAGGACTAGAATATAAACTATATCGAGACTTGCCAAAGCAATTTTACCAGATATTAAAATCTTATCTAGCTGATCGATATTTTCGAGTTAAATTTGAAGATGAATACTCTGACCTTAGACAAATATCGGCTGGAGTTCCACAAGGAAGTGTTCTGGGACCAACACTATATTTACTTTATACAAGAGATGTTCCAAATTCAAAAGATACAAACATTGCAACGTTTGCAGATGATACAGCAATCCTAGCAGTAGAAGACAGTATAGAAAAGTCAACTAGTAAATTACAAAATGCCACTAATGCAATAAGTAAATGGACAAAGAAATGGCGCATTCATCTGAATCAAACGAAATCCTTACATGTCAACTTTACTAACAGAACAGTTAACTGTATTCCAGTTCTACTGAACTCGCATCCAATTCCGCATGCGAACACAGCGAAATACTTAGGCATGACTCTTGATGCTAAGCTGAAGTGGAAAGAGCACGTTAAAAAGAAAAAAGAAGAACTAAACATCAAATACAGAAAAATGAACTGGCTCTTAGGGAGAAAATCTGAGCTAACAGTACATAATAAGCTACTATTATATCGGCAAATATTGAAACCTATATGGACATATGGTATAGAACTGTGGGGTTGTACCAAGAAGAGCAATGTTAAAATAATTCAAACCTTTCAAAATAAAGATCTACGTAGCATTGTGAATGCACCATGGACACATAAGAAACGACAACCTTCATAAGGATCTAAAGATGGAATACGTTAGCGAAGAAATCAAGAAACATGCGACGAAACACGCACAACGACTCGGTCAACATCAAAATGCAGATATGCGTAATATTATGACCAACACAGACCTATAGTTAGAAGGCTTCGAAGGACGAAACCTTTAGATTTGGGGTGGTTAATGTAATCTTATAATATACTTGGAGCTAACCAAGGGTTTAAACTCAACAAAAACTAACAAATTTACTAAAGATAAGTTACTAGATGAATTTATATTCAGTTGTAATAAAATCCATTAATAAAAAAAAAAAAAAAAAATTGAAGACTGTTGTAAATCCATCTGGTTGTGACTTTGGAGCTGATTGTGGCTTTGGATTTAAGGTCGCCGTTTCAGTTACATCGTCTAAATCGCAGCATTGGAATTAGACTCATCCGAGCACAAACCATCCGTCTCGACTGCTTTGTGTGCAATACACATATTGTGAAGAGCCGCACATAAATATTTGATATTTGTGTTACCTTTTAGTGTGAATGGCGCATTTGCCTTGCACATCGCTAATAGTTCTTTCGAATATATTTCTACCGTTTGAATGATTGTCGTTAAATCGTGACTTTGTAGTATTGGGTTAGGATCGAGATCTGATGCAATAAGAAATGCCCTCATCTCCTGTAATAATATATTCGTATTAGTAAGATAATTTTTATAATTAATTTGGTCTAATTACCAAGAAGCCTGGAATAAATATAACAAAAAATAATTCACAATCGCTAAGTTAAGAAAATTACTTCACAATAAATTATTTTAATTCAATCCATGCGGCAATACTAGTTAGTCGTTTCGTTACGCAATACAAAAGTAAAACCATCACGACAGCTAAAACGATTGTCGATTGCGACGATATTCGCAATAGAGAAGTATATTATCGATTAATTTTTTTATTTCAACCCGGGCGACTCGCCCAGACGACTGACCCAGTGTACACTTAATCAAATATTGGGGTCAATGTCAAATTATCCGTTGTGTCAGCAGTACAAAGTACAAGCTGTGTGGATTTAAATGTTTTTTATGATACTTAGGCTGCGTGCCATACTCAAAGTAAATTTCAAAATTCGGTAAATCGCATTTTTAGTACAAATTTACTTCTCATAGTGTGCCAAACTATGCAAGTATATTTTTTAGTGAAAATGGTATTAAGGGTTAAAATCACTGGATTATAGGTAATAAACGAAACGTCAAAATTTCGTATTATTCTTTCTATATTTAAATATTTAGCACATATAGCTTTTTATTGTTTATATTATGTTTATTATTTATTTTATATTATATTTATTATTTATCTATGGTTTTATTAATTATAGATTACCTAAACCGTTTGCATTCTGAAGAAAAATGTATATGTCAAAAAAATAACAACAACAACCAATTACCTTTTTTTTCAATCCATTTACCCTACTTTTTAGAACAGTATTTGAGTTTACTAAAAAATTCACTAAAAATGTCATTTACCTTGAGTATGGCACGCACCCTTAGTCATATATCAGTGTTAAAATTCCTGAACCGATCACGGACAGAGTGTGATTAGTTTTTAACAAACATGGTGTACTGAGTAAAGTACTGGGGTTGAGTAAAAAACACGAAGAAGTTATTTAACATTGCTTGCTCGGATTAAAATAAAGAGTGGCCGTTTAAGTCAATCAATAATCGATTTCCAATCGACAAACTGCTAGGACTCGCAAGTAGTTCTACTCTTGTCTCTGCTCAATTTCCTTCTATTAGTTTAGCAAAGATAAGAACCGATTTATTTGCGGGTACTAGCACTTTGTCGATATTAGGCTGTAATTTGTGAACCAGAGTGCTGTCCTATTATAACTATATAATACATATATAAGTGAGAGGTTTGATGGTGATAATAATTGGTTTGATGGTGATTGTCGTCTGTTGAGCAACGAAATATATCTCATAATGAAGCACAAACTCGGTTTACAATAGCAAGGAGGAAAAATGCGGTTGTTGCTAAAGGAGGACAGCTAAACGAATTGGTGGTCTCACGGTTGGTGACCAAAATCAAAACCTCCGTGTCAAAGGCAGTGCGGTACACGATACTTAGCGTGAATACTTTTTACGGGGAGTACGCTGATTGTGTGAATCTAACGAGAGAACTGACTATCGTCTCCACGGTGTATAGACAATCTAGCATCGTTCAATTTTTTACAACAGTATGAAGAGTTGGTTCGTGATCGAAACCGATGGAGTCAGATTGTTGACACGGTAAGGCCCATGAACCATGGCCTGTAAAAACCGTTAATAATAATATATTTTTTGGTTACAGAGCATTAAAGCCACGAAATATTATTTAATACAAGAAAACCAGATTACAAAAACCATAACAAAGCATTAGAGGTGTATTTGGTTAGAGGATTACATAATGGATTTGATATAATATGACGAACCTGCTTTTAACCCATGTTCTCCTAAGTTCTAATGTTATGTTACGAAAGGAATACATTATCATCAGTTTAGGAGGCGGCGGAAAGACATCCAGCATTTATTTACTGGTATCGACAGCCACATACATTTCTACTGTGTTAAGGGTACGAGCAAAAGATAGCTTGTAAATAAGCTCTTAAAAAAAATTGTGATAGTTTATCTGCGAAGTCACCTAAAACTATGGACAATATGTCAAAACATACGACTGATGGACCGACCCAATCATATAGATTGGAATGCGCAGTTATATGCAATGTACTATGGGATATCAGAGAAGCACACATTGTAATTCTCTGATATCCCAAGTTAAATGGGACCGACACCGATCTTAGTGTGTGCTTATGCACTACAATTTAACCTAACTTAAAATCTTGCATATATCGTTATACATCTGTTCGGCTTGGAAGTATGACGGTGTACTATTTAACCATGGCCAGTGAAAAGATGAACGATTATTGACATTAAGTAATTGCTTTATATCTGACCTTTAAGCATTGTATTGTTGATAGTGAGACATGTTACGCCCATTCAAATCGATTATAGCCTACAGCACAAGTGTGGTATAATGTGTTACGAGTTAGGCACAACAACAGTGTTATAATTGGATTTTGATCAATATCCTAATTCCATAGTATACAGACACGAACAGTGTTTCATTTGGTGTATTAAAAAAAAGAATAAAAACTTTTTGGTTAAAGGTCATCCATTATGCAAGAATTTATTTTATTACAATATCGACCCAGCAAACCAAGATGTGTAGAATTTTATTTGTGTATGCGAGTATTTGCTTAATTTTTTCCCACCTTCGATATATATCGAGCATTCCATATCTCTTCTCAATTCTTTTGGACTTGTTCCCCGTCATTCAATTGACCCAATTCCAGAATATGTGTGTTGTTCGAGTGAATTATCCGGTATTCTCAAGGACATCAGTTGACCTTCAAATAGGAATCTTGATTCTTAAGAAGTGGTTCTATGTGGAGCGTATCGTCCTTCATAAAGCACAAGAAGTTATCAACAGTTTCTTCTTCTCCTCTCTCCACTCTATTCACAAACTGCGTTGTTATGAATTTGCATTCGGAAGATATGATTATTCAAGGATCAATGTCCCGTGAGAACGCCCAACAAGATCATTAAAATTCGTCTATATCATTCAAGAAGGATTGAGATCTTTGCTAATTTATAGATCCAAAGAAAATTTTGGATAGGCCACAAGAGATGAGATTGTTCAGTATTTTCTGGTTTAGAAGACCACAGATAATAACGTCACTCCTAGAGGATCAAATCCCACAAAAATTAAAGCTGCACTTAAACAGGTTTTTTTATCAGCCAATTCATTTCTTTGATATCCAAGTGGCTGGGATCTGAACTTTTTGCAGACTATTGTTGATAAAAGGCAGTTATACGGTCACTATTTAAGCTTCCCTACTAAGTGAGACAGATAATTTCACCTCAGGAGTTAATATGTATAATCCGGCCCCAGTCAGATCACAGCATACTGATCCATTAGTTAAGATCAACATATTGTCACCAGTCTGTTTGCATTTCTATGTCTGATCGAACCAGCTTTCTGGGCAACTGGTTCGATCCGAAATTGAAGAGAGCGCGATGAATGATAGTAAAATCCGTTTTCGTTTAATTGGGCTAGCATAGTGGGTAGACAAGAAAGCACCACAAGAGAGGGGACAAACTGCACCCTGAGAACACCCTTTTCTGGCGGTCACTGTATTCGTATCGAGTCTAGGTTTGTAATAATTCTCCTGAATCTGAGCAAGACATTAACCTCTCCAGGCCTTCGGACTCGGGACATCCAATTTTCCAGATTATTGGGTTTCATACTATAATAAATCGTATCGTGACGTGGTACACGTTCCAATTGAGTCCATATCCAGACACATGAGAAACCGAGATAGGAGTATGTTAGGAAGACTTATGTAGCCCAATAGACCTGCGTTTATGAAATGAAACCAGGCGGGAGTATTTTGAAATAATCTGATATCGGATATTTTCCGATATCGAAAAATGCGATCCGTCTCGAATTTTCGTATTATGAAATGGTTTGGTCGAATTAGTCAAATGTAAGCATGAAGTTAGCAATATTTCGTTAACACAAAATAAAATTTGTCTACTAACAAGCAGACGAATTTTGAAATTCGATTTTCGGAAAATCTGATCTCGTTTAATCTCATAATAGCGAATTTTTCGATATCGAATTTTCATAAAAGCAAAACCCGCTTTCGGATACGATATCGATTTTTTATAAAAGGCTTCCAGCTTACTATTCATAGTGTAGGCTGGAACATTCTTATCTAAACACCAGGTTACCACTGTAGTAATAACTTTGTGCTCAATGGCCAATGAGTTGTTTCACTACCTTAGTTATCAGTTTTACTCTTTGATCTCAGAATGGCTAAACCTGGCCTGAATGGCCGGAATGGTTAAAGACGATGAATCTTCGCGGGATCGATTAACTCTCTCCACACGTTTAAATATAAAAATGTTTCCGTCCGCTTTTCTATGTGAGTGAGTGAAAGATGAAAAGCCCTTTTGAATGAACAGCTGCCATCAGCTTACTCCTCAATATGTGATAGGTTGTGTAGAATGATTGGATTCGTATTCTTTCTTGTACACAGGATTCGTGTTTTAACAGGATGCCTGGTTGACACCTACAGAAATTTGACTTTAAACATAGTGATGTTCAGCAATAGGACATCATCTAGGACCTTCGAACTAGTTTAAGCCTCCCCAACTAGACTCCACGAGACAAGAGCATTTAGATCATTAAAAAGGTTGGATTACCTTCCATATTTAAAATGGACGATAAATAATCATGGAGGGATATGCCTCTTGCTAACAGGATCAGAATATCGAATTACACGATTCAATCTTTAACATTGAATGCACTAGAAAGACGTAACCACTTGACCAGTACTGTGTCGTCAGTATTCCTACAATATAAATCTCACCGTATATATACGAGTATATATAGTTGTCTCGACTAAGTCCCGACAAAATAATTTACTCGTTTCGAAACAGGACAAATTTAAAATATTTCATTTATCCTGTCCACCTCCTTAAAAACCAACAAAACAAAAGACGACATGATCTAAAATTGAGAATAAATAAAATTTTGTGTACTCTCGTCTTCGTTTGTGTTTTGTCTTATGCTAAGATAACACAATAACAATGTGTATGTATACAGCAAAGTAAAAATGTCACATATTTGAACATCTGTAATATTTCACAATAACAAAATAAGGGACGTAACTCTTAAACTACTATATACACGCTACTATATATACGAGTATACCCTAGTATTATAAGCAAGTGGATTTTTTGGTTTCTGTGCCAAAAAGTCAATACCCCAATAAATCCCGAGTAGGTACATATACAAGCACTTTAATTATTTACATCTTGCGGTAGACTCGAATTATTTTGTCTTTGTCGTTCTTATACGTACATAGTGTTTCCTTAAGGCAGCATCTTACGGTCGATTGAAAATATAATTGGACATGTGATGTTTTGTTCCGTATCTTAGATTTGGTGTGTCTTTGTATGTGTGTTTGTCTAGATGCATATAGTGTATGGAAGGCAATAAAACTCGATTTGATACAACCAAATACAAAAAAAAATTTTTTTTTTTTTCAAAAACGATATCAAAGAAATTTACGGTGAATTTATGTCTTGAGACGATTGTACATGGTATATAGGAAGCTGGCGAAAAGAAGAAGACCAACACACAAAAAAAATTCTATAAATTCCGTGAAATTAAAAAGAAAATAAAAATTATCGAAAAACAATTCGTTACATTTATCACGGTTTAATATTTGATTTTATTGAAATATCACGATTTGGTGATTTTGGAAAGTGATATTCAATCAAGCGATCGAGCGCGGTATACACTTTGTGGTTTTATATGTCTGGACAGGATTAAGCGAACACTTGAAATCAACTTATCATATCACCTATATAAAACCATTTTTTTGTTTCGTGCGTTTGTACAGGTGATTGCTTACCCATGCCGTGTTAACCATTTAACTGTATCGGTTTCGATCACGTACCGTGGAGCCATCGTCACCAACAGCGATTCTCGTGCCACTCTTGGGAAGAAAATGTAACCAAACAAACAAAACGAGAGTGATGCTTCTCAGACAGCATTAGGAATTGCAACGCACGTAACAGAGCAGACCAGTAAGTTGAGATGTGCAACAAACCAGATAGGACAAAAAATCGCTGATACACCACACTTTGCTTTCATTAGAAGCCTAAAGTGCTGTGCAAATAGACGATGTTGCAAACAGAGAAGATGGAACAAACGGAGCACGTAGGTGTAATCGAGCAGATAGAAATGGAAACCACTAGTAAGTTAATTTAATCCAACTGCAAACAATCAACTCAAACTCAATGTCAAGAGTGCAGACGGCGCTTAACAAACGAACCAACTATAAGTTTACAAGTGATGATGATGAGTAGTGGGGTCAATGAAAGTGAGAAGAAACAACTGACGGCTCAGAGCCCAGGAGTAGTGCGGAATCAGGAAGCTATGGATGTACTAATGAGAACAAATTCTCGCGAAAGTAAGAATTCCAATGGAAATCAACTCCACACCACCTTCCAAAGTTTCAGAGATTGGAACTTGGTGGCGAAGGTAGAATCCGATAGAGCATCGGTTTTTTTCTCAAAATTTAAAACACCAGGTTACGACAAGATATTTCCGCGTCTCCTACAGGAAATTAACTTGGACCACCTTGAACATATTTTTAGAGCCAGTTTGGCCCTCTGATACATTCCAAGATGATGGAGAAAATCAGGGTAGTGTTCATCCCGAAGGATGGAAAGCCTAGATTTGACCAGGCAAAAGGTGTTCGACCTATTAGCCTGTCTTCTTTTCTACTTAAATTCTTGGAGCGACCGGTTGATAGGTACTTTAGGGAATATGCGCTGTTAGCAAATCCCATACATTCCAAACAACACGCATACCAGAAAGGTAGAGCTGTTGAAACAGCACTCTATGAATTCGTTAAACGGATTGAGAAGTCGCTGGACAAAAAGGAATTTGTCTTTGGAGCGTTTCGTGACTATGACGGCGTGGTGTTTGATAACGGTCTGCAGCTGAGAGACATGGTATGGAGCCCACACTTCATCGGTGGTTTAGCTCCATGCTTAGGTCAAGGAGAATTACTGCAGAATTAAGTAGTGATACGACGACGGTGACTTCCCAAAAGGAATGTCCTAAGGGGGGAGGAGGGGGGGTTTTGTCTCCTCTCTTTTGTCAACTCACTACTAGTCCAACTTTACGACAACGGATTTTTCTTTAGTAAGCAATGGATTTAAATTAAGTTTTCTAAAAATTGGGATTCATACGATCTCGCTCTCTTCGAAAGTATCTGGGGATCTGGTAAGATCGGAAGATTACTTGGCAAAAACATATAGAAGAAAAATGCAACAAAGTATGCAATATTTACTGGAAATGTAAACAATTCATTAAGTAAAATAAATGGCATGAAACCCAGACGCGTGTACTGGCTATATACGTTTCGGTGATCATCAACAACCATCACATTATCGAGTAAATTATTCGAGAAATTCATGCTGGTCAATAGTTGGTACTCACCATGTCAAAACAACGGTTTGCAATTCCCTGAGCTATACACTTAATAAGACGAGTAATTCACCTATGTTGCACCTGTCGACCATTCAACGCTAAACCAGAACAGCAACTAAATGGACGACTTCCGTGTGGCTCAGTCTCAAAATCTACGAGACCTTTCATTGGCGTTGGAACCGACTAAGCGGGTCTGTTTGTTTCAAAAATCCAAAACGGTCGTGGCACAAGGCCGTTTAAATCTTACCACGTATCATATCAGATATAAGCACTGATGCATTTCTGGTATCTCTAAAACGATTTAGAGCGTCGAACTCGCGGACTAGTCCGTCACTGCGACAATGGCACTAACTAAGTTGGCGCCAAACGAGAACTTCGTACAATTTCTATGACCAATTCATGGATTGAATCAAATTGAAGCATGGTGTACTGACAAGCAAATCACCTGGCATTTCATTCCCCTCGCTGCACCAAATTTTGGTGGACTATGGGAGTTCACCGTAAAGTCATGTAAATTTAGGAAAAATTTCTGATAATTACAAAAGTAATTGAAGCCTTATTAAATTCAAGGCCACTGGGGGAGCTTCAAGAGGTTGAATGGTGCCCATTAATCCCTGCACATTTTTTAGTTATGCCATCACTTACGACGGGAGTAGCATACCCATTAGTTGTTGTGATGCCACTCTCCTTAATCGAAAGCATTTTACGCAATTGTGTATTGTTGACCATTCAGAATCCACACGATTTCGTAGCTGATGTAAGGTTTTTGCTGCTAGATATGTTGCAGCTGGAGTACCATTAATTATCGTTTTGAGTTGGTATTCCTCAATTTTTTCATCAGGTTTTTTTCGCCATAAAATCCGTTGAAAATTTCTATCCTCTTCGTCTACCCAGATCTACCAGAACATTTTCTCTATGTCGGCGGTGATAATGGATTTATGCTTCCGCCATCTCATTACCATAAACCAACGATCTGGTTATATTTTTGGGCCAATATACATTATGTCATTTAATGATCGCTCATTGGTTGATGGGTGAGAACAGCATAGTACACTCATCTGGTGGTCGTTGTGGGCTTAATTTTTTCTAAATGTCCTAGTAATTCGTATTCTTGTATGGACTTTTTATATTGCTTGGCTTACTCAACATTCCTCGACAATTGTTTTACCAGCTGAAGATATCTAGCGGTGGCCATTTTTTTAAACCATTAATTGCGTTGTTGTGTTTGTTTGCTGGTGAAATGGTATTTTTACTGTATACCTACCATCTAGTCCGCTCTTGTGGGAAATTCTGAAGTGCACTTCGCATTCGTGCTCATCAGGAGTATGATTTCTTGGTGGATGAAGTTCTTCGATTTCCCAGAATTTCTTAAGTTGTTCGTCTTCGTCCACAGAAGTTATATGTGACTTAATTTTTAGCCTTGTTGCACTGCTGGGTAATGTGATTCTTCCTAAGATGACTCATCCGAATTCTGTTAGCTGTGCTGCTGGTTCGTTTTTATTTCCTTTTGTGAATTGTGGCTCTACTATTTGGCTGTAATAGTCTGCACCTAATAACATGTCAATCGGTGCTGGAATATTGTAGTTTGGATCAGCCAATAACAGTTCGTTCAAATGGTTCCATTCGGTAATTTCGAATGGTGTATCAGGCCGGTTTTTGCTACTGATGACTCTTTCAGTAATCTGTCCCCCTTACTTCTGCATTGATTATGTGGTCGCCTAAATTTAAACGTTGTTTCGCCTCGGTTGTTATGAAGCTTGTGAGCCAGTGTCAATCAGTTCATCCCTTCCATCAAATCTCTTGGTTTCGGCTATGGCGGTTGCTAAGAGTCTTGTCTCATTACTTTGCATGGCACTATTTGTTGCAATCTTCTTAGTAATAATGGTTGATAGTGATTTTGCGTGAAGCAACTCGTGACCACTTCTGGGTGGTCTATTGAAGTATTAAGTTGACTTAATTTTTGTTTTAGGTATTCCGGTTCCCTTCATTCCCTTATAAGGCCGAATGCTTGTGAGATTATGCTTTGCAAGTGGTTTATTTTGATAAACTGCTTTCTATAAGCAGATTATTCTTGGGATCTTTGTTGGATTCGCATAAATTACTACTGTATAGAAAGACTACGGTTGTTGTCGTTGATGGTTGTTATCTTCTGCTATCTTATCCTTTTGTTCTTATAAATTATTTTTTTCTGACTGTTTGGTGCTTTTTCAACTAGAGTTGTTGGAGCAGTTTCCATTCTACTGTTGATTTCAGACGTTATGTTCTCATACGCCTTTTGTGTCTGAACGCGCTCTTCTATATATGGCAAATCTGCTATGCCTTCGTATTAAATTAACCGTAAGGTGGTTTATTATTCTTCTGGTAGCTGGATCATTTTTTATGTTCGTAATTAGTTTAATCAATTGATCGCCCAGCTCACCTTGTTCTTCGAGTAAATCTTCCATCTTCTTTATATGCTCAGTGGTGGTTGTTGAACTCTTTAAATTTTCCGTCAAAGAATCATCCGTAGCGAAAAAACTTGATCTATGACTGACTGATTTGGACGGTGTCCTCTTCCCAAAATATTGTAGGACAGTAAATTCTCACAGGAAAACCTAAGACCGATTAACGATTGTTATATAATATCTAATCGTATTACATAAGAGGATAGATAATATGTATATAAGAATATGTTCTTTCATATTTTATGTATATTCCTGATTTCATCAAAACCATAACATTATGCAAATTTTCCCATCTCGTCTATAATATAATATATCGGTATGCGGGTATGTATACACAAACATATATTTTCTAGAAGTTCAATCGACCATATCGTAATGAAAGACAAGCACACAAAATGGTCAACAATAAAAAAAGACTACTCGTATCGCAGAGAGACCGATATGATCTAATCATCTTAAAAAAAATGGTCACGAATGGATAAAATATTCTAATATTGGTTGAATCAATATCCCCACATACATTGCTATAGGATACACATCCATGTGTATAGAGAAATTCCTTATGGGAAAATCTAGTAAAAATCCACTTGACTAATTCCGCCCAGTCTGAACAAAAATTTATGATAATGTATTTCAAGTGAAAATTTATAACGGAAATTTTTTATATGTTATCTTCTTATCGATGATGGTATGTGTATCTTGGTGTGTGTGGCAAAATTCGAAAAATAAGACGAAAAAAAAACATCCAAATATTTAATGAAGCGAATAAAATTATTGTGATTTGATTGTTATCAAATTTTGGTTGAGATGTTTGCTTGTCTTGTGTTTTTGGGATTTCCACGATTTTGGATACACAAGAAGCGATTTTCATCGCATTTACATAATCATCATCATCCATTTGTTTTGAGTGCGAAACGAAAATATATATATAGACGAGTATGAGGTGACAATTTCATGATGGAAGACGTTCTATATAGTCGGTATATAGATTGGGAGGTGGAAGTGTAAAATGTAGCTTTATGGAAAGCTTTTATAGTGTTGGTATCGAGATACGTCAGCACAAACTGGATCTCTATATTATGACCTCTCTGGGGCATGTGCCATACATGATGCAAAAAAATGTCAACAACAATTACGAATTATGCTTGATTCAGGATGTTTTAAGGTACGTAAATGGGAATCAAATTTCAGCTCTGTTATATGAAAAGCATACCAGAAGAACAGAGAGAAACCAAACCATCACGGATAGGTCAACACGGATCATAGATTCCAGGATATGGAGCTGAATGGGTTTTGCAATTCGTCCGAGTAAGCATACGCAAGGCTTTGAGTATTTGAAATATTAAAATACATGCCTGGACCGATTCAACAGTAGTACTAGCCTTGCTACAAAGCTCCGAAGCAAATGGAAAACTTTTGTTGCAAACAAAATTTCACAGATTCATTTCATCATCAGCCCCACACAATGGAAACATGTAAACTGTGCGATCATAACAATGCTGATCATACATCAGATTCAGTAATAGCAGAAACGGAGATAGATAATAAGCAACAGTGGTCGATGCCATTAGCACAGTAATAGCGAATCCAACTATAATTGAGAAATTCTCTACTTTCACGAAAACGATACGAGTAATCTCATATTGTAAGCGCTTTAACTGGAACAGTTGTCATAAGGATAAACAGAGGAAGGGTCCTCTAACAGTTCAAGTATAATAAAGGAGGTGAAAATTAACATTGTAAATATTACACTACTTACGTCATTCGCCGAAGGTACTAAGACATTAAGTGAAAGAGGATCAGTGAGTAGTAAAAGCCAAATTCTCTCTTTACATCCCTTTTTGGATAGACACGGAATTTTGTGAATTGGAGAGCGCTTACATCAATCATTTCTACACTGTAACGAGAAACGTCTTATTATATCCCATTATCATATGAATGCCATCTCGATCAGCTCGATCGATGCCATCGATTGGTCTCATAAAAGTACTCTAAATGGAGGTGTGGTCTTAACACTTGCTTTGATTAGAAAGCAATTTTGAATTCTTCAAGCCAAAAGAGCTAAACAACAAAACTGTTACAGTCACACCATCCAGAGCGTTTACCAATATGGGGGTAAATTATGCCATTCCAATAAACTTTCAAATGTAAGAATTAAAAAGCCAGAAAGGTTTCGCTATTTTTAAATGTTTATCAACAAAGGCGATGTTATCTATAATTAGTGACCTTACATGTGAAAGATTAATTCCTCAAACGCTTTATAGCATGAAAAGGAAATATGGCAAATTTATATAGTCTTAGTGAGTTTTGTAGTTAATCCTTTGAATATGCACCATACTCTCATCCGTGGTCCTTTCCAAATTCTGTTCGTAATGTCTTTGATCCGTTTGATGATGGTATATGGACCTTTCCAAACTGACTGTAGCTTCGGTGACTTTCCTTTCATCCTTGTCGGTTTGTAAAACCACACCAGTCGATTTTCTTGGAACCATATTCAAAGTTGTTGTTGTGCCTTTATCTGGACGCTGCTATTCTTGATGTGATCCCCAACTTGATTGTGATTCTCATTTATTATCATTCTCCGTTTGTCCGTGTTTTTTTTTTCGTACTTATGAATCTCTCCTTGAGTTGTGGTTTTCGGCCTCGTATACATTCTGTACAGATATCACAGCGTCGACACCATTTCTCTACGTCGATCCGATAACTCCACAAATAAAACACCCAGGTGACCTCCTGAACTTCCACCGTATTATTAACACCCAGATGGCTTCCTGAACTTCCACCTTGCTGTTCCTTCGTTTTGCCATCAGTGGACTCCCATCTCCTTTTCAAGATATCGTTATCCAACTGTAATGAAACCCACTAAACCCAGTAGTACCGTACTTTCGTACTTAATGGTGCTTTCCCCTTCCAAGTCGGTTTGCGTTCTTTCTCTTTCCAGCCGATAATTGGACTCAAGATTGGATCTTTGCATTTTTCCATTTTTACCTCGTCATCCTCGGAGAAATTGTAGCTCATCTTCCTAGCTTCCACCATACCCCTTTCATTGACTGTGCCACAAGACCGACCAAAAATTTGTGTTTCTCCTGGTGGACCTTCCACTCTCTTGTGATTACATCCACATCGTCAATTTCATTAGATGCCTCGAAGCTCTTTGGTTTCGCTTTCCCTGTGCTCATTTCACTCACCTGACAACAAATTCGAAAATCACATGTTTCTTCTGGTGGACCTTTCATCCTTACAGTGACTTGGCCTTCTTTGGAATTTTCTCATCTTATCAGTCTTACTACCAGCGGTGTGTTTTTCATGTTGTTTTTCACCGCCCTTTACTTCTGCTCTCTTCGTTGTAGACTTTTTCCACATATCCAACATCTTCTTGTACCCGGTCTCTCCAATTGTGAATTTTTTCTCGGACTACTCTTCCTGTTTTCCAGGAGTTCCAGCAGTTTTAACTTCTTCGTCTGTTTCCAGTTTTTTAACTCTATCGACACCAAACGCGTTGGGCACGGCCTTCAACTGTAGAGTCATAGCTAACAGTTTCGTAAGCTGCTTCTTTCCGCCCGAATACCGTTGAAGAACGTATCCGCCGCTAGCTCATCTCGCCGCTTACGTATCCGTCGCTAACTCATTGTAGCTCGAATATACCAAACACACTAGTCGGACGATATCGGCTTGCAATGTTTCTGTAACCCCTTGCTTTCTCGTTTTGGGATATATGCGATACGAAGGTGGCATTTGATTGTTTTCGTACTCGCAACGACAGTATTCATTCGTCGCTGACAATCAACTTCTTCCAATGCGATTTCGAACTGCTTCCTTTTTGTCTGGTACGATGTGGTTCCGTGGAAGACGAGTGGTTTCAATTTGGCTGGTGCGGCTGCTGTTTTTTGTAGAATTGCACCACCTCTATTAACGTTTTCGATTCGGCGCTTTGCTGCTCCATTTTTTGGACCTTTGAGTCGCCGAGTTCTTTGAATTTCTCAACCTTAATTTCGACGTGAGGTACCCTTGTCTCGATTGCATTGTGAAGCCCAAGCTGTTTCTCCATTTCATTCATGAAATATGTCGAGCAAAAGTTTCAGCCAACTACTACCGTTGTTGAACAAGTAGTGCTTGCAGCATAGTTTGCATCAGATCTCATAGTTTGCATCTCCTGCGCATCTGCCATTACTCTTCTTATTCTTAACCTAAATTCTGCTTTAGAGCTGCCTATTCCCGCATTCAATTGAGGAAGCTCCTCCATTTGGGAATGACTAAGCTCAATATTTTGGACTATTTACACTTGTCCATAGTCCCACTTCTGGTTTGTATCCGGATTATTATGACGATTCAGTGGATCAAAACTTAAAACGACCAGAATGTCAAACTACAATAAAACCCTAGACCATTTGTTTATAAGACCTTGATCATATACCACATACGTGTTTTCTAACCACTTTTATGTCCAACATTCCAGTACATACATTATCAAGAGATATATTTTGCAGCAATACGTGTTCAAATCTCTTAGAAGGTCTGATCCGACGACCAGTTATAGTTTAAACAGATGTCGTGTTTCAAAAAGTTGATGATTTACCATCAAATCATAGGTAAATTGGACAAGGATAAGATGACATTTGTAGAGAATAGGAAATCCACTAGAATCTAGACTGTTAATAATCTAATATTAATCAAATATTATCGTCCCAAATCACTCCCATGTTCACCGCCGCAGAATCAATAAAATTTGTATCACAAAACATTTGTTAAACATTAAAATAGGGCAACCCCAACTCGACCTCGCAGTAGACGCGCAAAAAATAAATCTTGTAAATTAAAATTCATCTTTTAAACTTTTCATCTCTCTACAATACAAGTACACGACGAGCTAAAACAAAATATTCAAAAGTCACAATTAATCATATTTTTTTTTGTTGTGCTTTGCTGCTTTCAAAGAAACTTCTTATTATCATTACAGTCATTTTTATTCTTAGTACATCACTTCATTCCTCTTCTTATTTTGTTGCGTCATCGTATATACATACACATGTACTCACAGTCTCTATACTTCATCATTATTAATTTTCTTATCAGAATTGAATTGTTTTACATAAATTATGCTAAATAAATATGACATAAGCACCAACTAAACTTTTACAATTCATTAAATTTAATTTTACATAAAAGTCTTTAATATCCGGGAGAAACAATTAAAATTAAGACAAGTCAATTGCGCTAAAGGTAATTTTATGCTACATCATAATATGTAAATAACATATTTTACAGACACTATAGAAGCTTTAGGAGCTTATAAATTGTTAACCAATACCGATTCAAGCTCATTGTGCTTTGTGTACAGCTTTTTCTGGAAAACTTTTGTTTTGGGGCCGTAGCACTCCCAACTCTTTCGCAATTGTCCTTTATTTTCCTACCACCTGAAACATAATCGAGGAAGCACGACTAAAAGCTCAATTTGCACAAACCTATGAAGGGTCGGGTCATGAGTTATTTCAAACTTCATTAACTAAATTATTAAAGAACACGGTTCCTTGAAGTCATTTTCTTTGATTATGACGAGTTTGGTATGTCCATCGCAGTAACACAATTTCTGCTTAAGTTGAACATATATTGAATATATCGTGATTTTGCGGTACGAAAAAATAAATTATATATTTTCTAAACAGAAAACTAGAGTGTGGTCGAGTCATGGCAGTTCTACAGCTGGTAAAAATAAAGGATCTCAGACTATTGATAATGTGGCAAATAGTTCTCTCCCTCTTGACCTATGGCACATAAGAGCATCCATTTGAACATTTATTTTCCGAAGTCACTAAATTATCAGACAGTGATGTTCAGACTGTCCATAACGAAACCCACAATCATTTGACAACATATATCATTAGAAAGATAATGGTATACAATTTAGAAGTAATAAGAAGAACTGAACCTATCAATTACTAATCTTTACTATAAAGGTAATCAAAGACATTTGACATTGTTCATTATCTGAAAACACCATTATTTAAATAGATCCCAGCGGCTTTCAATCAATCGAGCATCCATCTTTCCAATAAATTTGAAAACAACAACCAAAGGTCTACGAAACTGTCATGTGTTTCATAAAATACAGTTTATCTTAAAACCAAGATCACTTTTTCAAAAGCAGAATTTATGGCGTGACTTAACCACTTACATAAAACAGGTGGTCTTCATCGAAAAAAGTGTACTGTGCAATGACCAAGATCTTATATTTGTGTCATAAATATGTAGTGTAAGATATTATGAACTATTTGATGTATAATCGAACCTGAATCCAAATCTGTACCAATGGCCGATAATGGCTCTTAAACTATTTGAGTCTAAATCATACTTCAACGAAAATAATTTGGAAACAATTTGTTCCGGCGGTTGAAGACCACCACTTATGCTCATTATATAAGGAATTAAATGACCTATGATGTATTATCTGAACCAAAGTCCAAATCTCTGGTAAAGGTCTTTAATGGCCCAAATCTATAACAATGGCCGATATTTCAACAAAAATAATTTGAGAACAATTTATTCCGGAGGTTGGAGACCACCACTTATGCTCAATAGATAAGGAATTTTACTAACTATTTGATGTTTTATCCGAACCTTTTTACTATATTATTAAAATTGGCTGGAATCCTTAAAGGTTCCCCACTTCTCAATGCCACAAAGGGCCCATGGCTTGCATCAAAGCGCACAGGTGCGTTCTGCAACCTTATCAAACTGGAGCAGTTTGAACCAGGGCAGAGAAGACAGTTGATTAACAGGAATATTCCTGGAGTTGAATAAAAGGGATCTAATACGGTCGAAAACTGGACAGCTACTGATAAAGTGCAGGCTGTCATCAACATCCTCAGACATTCGACGCATACGGCATCACTGGCCAGTCCCATGCGATGAAGATGACTTTTGAAAGTAAGTAAAGAAATCGAAATTCTCAAGTTTTCCTTTTATAACGAATAACATACGACCGAACATTTTTGGTCAGCTTCGGTTTAAGCCCCCTTATAAAGTTTTTTGCCTTACGGCAAGTAAAAGTGGTTCACCACGTCAGTTTTAGGTTCGATATGGTAACGGTTTTGATTGTTTGTTTCACTATGTGAAAAGGTACAGGGGCAGCTGGTTCAGGGTTTACGAAAAATAAGTGAGAACCAGTTTAAACCAAAATGTCTGCAACTACGTCACAATGGGCGGGAACCCACATGATCAAGGAGGTTCAGCAAATTCTTGCACTCCTCTACCAGTTTGGAGCTGGTTCGAGGATTGTTCAATGAGTTAAGGGCAGTTTTACTGTCCGTACAAAATATAATCTCTTTGTCGACGGCAGCGAGATTAAAAAATCACTCAAATCAGATAGATCTAGAGATTCTCAAATCACGCGATGGACAGTAGTAACCAAATCCAGCACCCTGTTCAGAGACAGAGCCATCTGAAAAGAATGCAAGTGAATCAGATATCTGTTTGAGCAAGTCTGGTGAGAACCTCTGTGGAGGTTCTGTGGAATGATCTGTGGAAATTAAAAGCAGGCAGAAGCCAATAGTTATTCTGTTCATTTCTGTCATAGCTTGTGTAAATTTCATTAAGAATTGATCTATGACCTGAAGTAGAGCAAACAGCATTCCATGCCCCAGCATTCCTCAAGCGCAAGGCAGCCGAACAAGCAGTAACTAAAATGAAAGATTGTAACTATGGTAGAGAGAGAATGAGCTCCATAGCCAGGAGCGGAGTTGAAGACATGGCTCTAGTTACAGCCGTACAAGCGATAGCCAAATGAAGATTTTACTTTAACTACTGGCCACCAAACAATAGATGCATATGTTAGCATTGGTAGAACCAGTGACTTGTAGATAAAATATACCATTTTGGGGTATAATCCCCAGGAATTACAAAAAGCTCTACGACATTGTCAAAAAATCGCAGTGGCTTTTTGTAGTTTGAAATCTAGATGATACTTCCACGAAAGTTTAGTATCAAAAAACTCCA
Organism: Tipula lateralis; assembly: GCA_963932295.1. NCBI lineage: Eukaryota > Metazoa > Arthropoda > Insecta > Diptera > Tipulidae > Tipula > Tipula lateralis. The sequence continues at coordinate 34,764,194 of OZ010737.1, forward strand.
AGATGTTTGACGTAGCTTCAGTATTCCTATGAAGCTTCAGTATTCCTATACGCCTTGTAAAAATAACCAAATCGGTTTTTGACGGGTTCACATGTAAACTTTTATCCAGACACCACTGTTCTATAATGAGAAGAGCGTGTTGAGTTAATTCTGATAAGACATTCAGGTGCTTGCCTCAAACTGTTAGAACCAGATCGTCAGCATAACAAGAATAACAGGAAGTTCGTCAACGATTAGAAGCCACAACACACCGCCATGCGGGCATCCTCTGGAAGCCTAGACCGAAGTGTGGGCATCCTCAACCTCCCAAATCACTATACGAGATTCAAGCAGACGTTTAATCCATCTGATGATGTTGATTTCGATACCAAAATTAATACATGCGTTCGTGATCGAGACGAATGTAGTATTGTCAAAGGCTCTTGCAATATCCAGAGAGGTGCCTACAAGAAACTCGTTGTTGTTCAAAGATCTCTCAATCCTAGTTACGAGTTCATGTAAGGCAGTTTCACAGGATTTGCCCATTTTGTAAGCATGTTGCATGTTACTGAGTGGAGCGGTAACTAAATGTTCGAACTTCAGTCCAAATTTTCTAGCAATGTCCGATAATGACATTTAAACATTTTGAGTGTAAATCATACTTCAACGAAATAGTTTGGGAACAATTTGTTCCGGGGGTTCGAGACCAACACTTTTGGTCATAAGATGAGGAACTTTATGACCTGTTTGATGTATTATCCGAACATGCGTTCAAATCTCTAGCAATTGCCGATAATAGTCTTTAAATGATGCTTTATAGTTAAGATTTTATCAAAGCGACTTATAGTTAATATTCTAGTATTTCGATTTCAATGATTGAATTAGGAGATTTCGAGCTGTACCAAACGTATATATGCACTATGCTTATATCGTCAATATATGTCGACTCAATGTCCAATTTGAACCAAGATCTTACATTTGGGGCATAGATATGTGATGTAAGATACAAATCAATAGGACTTATAATAGAAAATGAATTCAATTGGCAAAAGTTTAGTCTTTCTCTGAGATAGTCTCGAATTACAATTATAACTGGGCTTAAATATAGGCTTAAATTTAATATGATTCATTTTTTTAGTTTTTGTGTCTTAATGTATCGGTTTCCTGGAGCAAACGATAGCTGATGACTGCACTGACCGACCTACTCGCTCAGACATAAAATATAATAATGGTAATGTTCCATCAAGTTTCAGACAACTTGATTAGTACTTATATCTTCCATGTAAAGGTATATTAAATCAGTCTGTCAAGGCAACAGGTATCAAATGTTGCCTTGACAGACAGAGTGATCCTACTAAACAAGTATTGTAGCATTGCAAAAAATTAAAAAAGTTGTTCTGCTTCACATATCCTGTTATGGCTAAGGCTAAGCCCAATCTCTATGTCCCAATCTCTATGTCCCAATCTCTATGTCTCTATGTATAAATAGCCACGTCCTTACTTGAGCAGTGCAATGTTCACAGAAATTGTGACCAAACAAAGTTGTTACCATGCCCTCTTTCTATTACATAAATCACCCATAACATAAATCGATGTATCATTAAAAAATTTATAGCACCCAATTCAACACAAAAAACCTTTGCAAATTGCTCGTCAAATATTTACATTTTCGCACGAACAAACAATTTTCTAATTGATCAATTAAAATATAAAACTTTCCTTTGTTTATTAAAACGTTTCCAATCAACCCTTTTTCACGCAAGTCGGCCGTCCTCTTTCCGTTTTATACGAACAACTGATCAATTTCGTACATACATAACATGTTTATTAATTAAAATCACTTATCCTTCAAATATATTATTTATAAACGAGTATGTATACGTCCAATTGACAGCCAATTTAAAGTATCGCACACCGTGTGCCTGTCTGTATCCATATCCAAATGATAGAACATACAATAAAAATATGAAAATCATGAACATTTTCATCTTTCAATTTTCTCATTTCGGTTGAATATTTTATGAACTTTATCCTAAAACATCATCAATTTATTAGCACGACTGTACATACATACATACAAACGAGTATACATATGTATGTATAGAAAACCCGAACATAAAACATAAATTATAAATGCTGACCAAATCAAAATTTATATTTCGTACATCCGTGAGCTATAGAACAAGAGTTGGAGGGCATCAAAATGAGTGAAAAATATATGTATGTACCGCATATAACTTCCAAATCCTGCTTTGTACAATATATACAGGGTGTCCCAAAAAAAAATATTTATGGTTACTCCTGGTTGTTTATGGTAGATGATTTTATTTAAATGAGAACTGCGGCTGGCTTTGACGTGTACTCCTTTCAGTTGATCCAAATGTTTGAGCACATTTTGGATTGTGTGCGGATCTATTTCGGCAATGTTTGCTTCAATATTGGTCGTGTCAACCTATGTCGAAACAAATATTAGGGCATGGCGCACCATCTTGTTGGAACCATATTTTTCCTTTATCTCCATTCTTAGGAGCATAGGGCGTCTAGTAGACTCGACCATCGAACTCTATATGGGGCTTTTCTTTTTGGTTCCTCGCATGTTGTCGCAAGATCTTTTGCTTTAGTTGACGTGTGTCATATCCATCTCCATTTCCGCTTCCTGATCTCCTTCTCAATGTCCACTTGGTTTGCTTGTCACAGTAATTATTCATTTGGGATCTTATTCGGCCAGAAGCATTATATATATCGTCTAAGGTATATTTATCCACAAACACTTCCAGGTTCACAGCCATAAAGCAGTACCGATTTTTCACAGGCATTGAACATTTGTATTTTGGTGTTTTTTGACAGGGCGGATGCATTCCAGATCTTATGGAGCATATTGAAAGTGTTTCTCGCTCTGATTAATGTCTTTTTCCGTTCCGCCTGTTCTTGTTCGACACATTCTTTTGTGTCTTGATTGATGCGAGGTGATGAACTGATGCATGTGTTCAATCTCAGAGCCTTTGTAGTTCTTACGTTTACTTTGAGCCCGACATCTTGTGCTATTTCTGATAACTTTTGTAGCTTTTTGCTGCATTTCTTTGTATTTGTGTGTTAGCAGGCATATATCATCTGCGGAGTCGAGATCATTGAGTTTTGTAATTGGATCCCACTGAATTCCGTTTGGTGATTTGATGTCTAGCTTGCGCATGAAATTATCATGTACAATGAGGAGCAGTAATGGAGATAGTACACATCATTTTCTAGCTCCTCGTGTACTGTAGCATGTGCCACTCTACTTTTCTTTGTGTTGAACTTTATTTTCAGCATCCCGGTACATTTCCCGGTTATTTTTCTCGGGATGCCTATTTCCAGATTGCGCTTATATTGATCGAATCGGATTCGCGTTCGCAGTCCACGAAAAATTGATATAGTGGTGAGTAGATGTGAAACCACACCTCTCTGAGTTCAACCTAAATTGCTTTTCCAGATAACGATAAGTCATCAAGAGTCTTATGAAAATAGACTCAATCCACTTGGCATAAGAAAGATCCATATCTCAAAATAAATTTCTTCGTTATAACTCACATTGAATGAGGTATTCTAATATCAAAAAAGCCTTCAATATTCAATATAAGTATCCACTAGAAACTCTTTTTTATTATTATCCTATAGTTACATGATCATGTAGGGTAGTTTCGCATCAGTTGCTCACTCTAATTATCTCTTATAAATATCTATTATGCTTTTTAGAGTCTTAAGAAAGGTTAGATAACAAGCTAATAGGGCGAAACGATTTTGGATCGGTATAATCAGACCCTGATTCAGATTTTAGAATGTGAAACAGCTCAAAATGCAATATATAAGCTAAAAAAAGGATTAAATATTAGTGATTTTGAATGTAAGGAAAACAATACTGAGCTAGTTTCCAATCCGCCAGTTCAGTAAAACTGTGATAATGTCATAGCCAGTAAACTGAACAGCAAGAAACCACTCTCATAACTGCTCTATTTGATCAAAAAGACTGTCCTTTAGGTAACAGAAAAACATCAAGGTACTAACGTTTGTAGTTATTTTTGTTAAAGCTTAATACCATTGATCTTCTCACAGAAGGAGCAGATCTTAGATTTCATATATAGTTTTTTCAGCGACTAGCAACTGTATCATAACCAGAAGGCTAGAAAATCTAGTGGTATTCTTAAGCTTTCCATAGTGAGCTTTCGTAACTTTTTAATCTCAACATTTCACACGGTATGATCTGGCATATCTATAATGCAGATCATTACACCATTTAAAAGAGAGATTCAACATTGACCTCGAATGGTATATAGCAATTAATAATGTCCTCGTCGATTTTTTTAATGGGAACCAGCTTAGCAAGTGTATCTATAAATCGGATAGAATCTTTACCGAGAAATAGGTATTGCGCATTCTTGAGTTGATCAATTTACTGCGATCATATAAATTAAGTTTAGACCAAAGTGGATTTTAGACCAAATTTGTAAAATGATGTGGGCCAATTCTTGCCCCCACGTAGTGCTTCACACGTTTCAAATACCAGTAGTATTCTTCACAAACAACTATTTTTTTCTGGTCTGTCTGTCTGATTTTATACTTGCAATCTTTGCTATTTTGGGACTCAAGGCACTCCCAACTCTTTCGCGGTTCCCAAGCCAAATCAGACATGGGAGTGGGTAGGTTCATGAATTTTGCACTCCAATAGGGGGTCATAGATGTGTTCTTTTTTCCATCCCTACCTTTTTCTAGATTCGAACATGGCACCTCCCGTTCCAATTGAGCTTTTATCACTGCGCCAATCGGTTGGTAACTATTTTTTTCTTGGTAGAGTTATATTGCACGCTGCAAGTTTTTCAATGCCATGAAAATATTCGTTACCAATATTTCCTTGTATTGATACATGTATATTGTATAGATCCCAGTTTAAACTAATTTTATAAACCGTCTATTCAAGAGAGAAAATACTCGTATAGGTACAAACTACTGTACAAAAAAAACTATTGATCAGCATTACATTTACAACTGCAATTTCCATTCGTTGGATTTTTCGACGATAATTTGGACTGTGTTTTATATGTCGTCCAAACCAATATCTTCAAGATATGGCACAATAAAGTTGTAAACATGTGGCGATAGTTGATTATTTTGACCATAACGGTTGCACCGGCCTGTTCTGTATCTAACACACAATGTATGTATTGGTCTCTCCACATATCCTTGTGCATTTTCCAATTCCCAAATGTGACAATTTTCTTGGTTTACGAACCAACCGCGAGATGGAAATACGCCTCGTCCGAAAAGATGATATTTTGAACAAAATCCTCATCAATTTCGAGTTTGTCGGATGGACACGATAAGGCCAGAAACCAATATCATTACGCAGAATCCAGATGACGAATTGTAGTTCACATTTGCTGTTCAACGCGATGATATTTTCTACTGAATGAACACGACGAACATGGCTTTGCATTGGATTGCACTTTACGCACAAACTTTTATTATTCTTGGTCAGGAAACCAGCGATACATTAGGATAGGAAAAGGTTCGTTAGCGGAGAGAATCGAATGATCGAGAACACATCGTAAGGATTATTTTGATCTTCCTAATATGTATTATTAATATTGATGCTTCGACCACCCTGTTCAAAGCATTTCGACGCCATTTGACATAACCTCGCCAATTTCCAGTACTTTCAGTACCACCTCCCACTAAATGTTAAACGGCGAATATAACGCCTTCTCAATAGTGATCCGGGTTCTATTCTGAAGGCACATGTATATTTCCAGGAACTTCGTATCATGCCACAACAGTCATAACCACTAAGATTGGCGAATTAAGATACCTAAAAATACATAATCAAAAGAGGGCATAACAATCACCATCGACCGGCTGCATCGACGACGTCACTCACCAGTTGGAAAGTGGCCTAGCAAAGAAACACATAGGTTTGTTCAACCTATAAATAAATAATAATATAATCACAAAATTTTAACGAGAGTTGGTCTCATGCCGCAACAAGCCTCATCAATGGTAGTGAAGACTACGGCTATATCATATCCAGAGAGGGTATCCATTTTTGTGAGGGAAAATAATGTTGACATTCACAACAACATTAGATTATAGGGCGCCATTTTTTATGTTTGGTGTCGGATTTTGTTCAGCTCAGAGACAGTGAGAGATTATTAGTCCATCTCAACAGACAGTCCTCGTCGCTTTGTTCAGTTGACACAGTAAACCCGATTTTAAAATCCAATTTTTTCTATCGACAAAGCCTTTTATCACACGCTCTTAGGCTATATTTTTTCAAAGAAAACGAAACAGTCGATGGAAATCGATGTTGGCTCATTATGTCTGCCCGCAAATGGTTGAAAAGGGTATTGAAGGTTACTCGATTCAAGAAAACTGGTTACTGGATTCACTGCATGTCTGATGTCAAAACAAGGCGATATTGACTATGAGATCATATAGATCATGAGATTTTATGCCTCCGGAATTTTGTTTTGGCGGTATCCGATTTACAACTGCCATTCGAGGCCAGAATTTAAACCTCTGTGTTAACGTCAATGCGATACTCGATATACGGGGTGAACATTTTTATCACCAATTTAATGTTCCCCATGTATCGATTACCATAAAATACAGACCGCAGAGATGTTCATTCTTTGTTGTATTCACCAGATTATCGGTCACTACCAAGGAGGATTCTGTCCAAATCTGGCAGTCACTGATCTTGTTTTCTCACCATGTACACCGGGTACACCAGGTATTCCTGAATCTAAAGCAACCCTATAACTCGATCAAGCGAGAGATGGTTTGCGCTTGAATATTTAGGAATACCAAAAAATATGTACATCCGTGTAAAATGACAGTAACGCAGTCACAATGCTGTGTTAAAGTTGAAAACAGGCTATCGAGAGTTTTTACAATTACTTCTAGTGCTCAACAAAGAGATGCACTGTCCCCGATACTTTTTAATCTCATGTTGGAATACATCTTTCATAGAAGTGAAATACCCCAGAATAAGAAGTGAAACACTTTTGTGATTGAATTAAATGGCAACGGAGTGAAAGAGATCTATTAACAGTAACGTGGCGATCGTTACCGTCGATGAAAAAATATGGCCAAATGACGCCGTTGGCATGTAATCCGCACAAAAAAGTGACTTTTTCGGGATGCGAAGGTTGCTCACGAATCACGTGTGGATGCTTCCTTCCCAGTAACGCATATTTTGCTTGTTGACAAATCCATTTAGCCAAAAGTGAGCCTCATCGCTAAACATGATTTTTCGGTGAAAATCTGCATCATTTTCGATTTGCTCTTGAGCCCAATTCACGAATCGGCGTCGCTTCAAATGGTCAAACGTTGTTGTGTCAGTTGTGTTAGTTCTTGCGTCAGCTTGATCTTATACGGATGTAGGCCAAGATCTTTAGGTAAAATTCGCCACAATGATGTCACAGAAATGCCTAATTGTTGCGAACGTCGTGTGAGCGACACAATCGCGTCCTCTTAAACTGAAGCCCTGGCGGCTGCGATATTTTCAACACTTTGAGCAATTCTTGCTCTCGAGGGCACCGGAACATTATGTAGCGAAAACGTAGACTCAAATTTTGCCACTATACGGTCGATTGTCGAACGGGCTGGCTTGTTAAATGGACCATAAAATGGCCGTAATGCTCTTAGAGTAGCAGCAACAGAACGATTATTTTGATAAAAAAATTTGCACGATTAGCAATCGCTGTTCACGTGTGTAGCGTTCCATGATGAAATGCATACTAATGAAATTTCCAAATGACAAAAGAACAATAAAAAATATGGCGTCGTTCGCCGTCCATATCGGAAAAAAGTTGAAGTGCACCTGGTGAAACACCCATCTTCCGTTGGTCTCAAAATTAACGAGTCTAAGACCAAATTTTTGAGACCAAGACGCAATTGTTTTCAGTGGTGTTGAAGTTTGAAGGAGTAATGAAATTCAAGTATCTGGGATCTCTCACGATAATAATGTGGGAAAGGATATCAAGTTTTGGCTTCAAGCTGGTAATTGGGCTTAGTATGCTCTTCGTCCAGTTCTGAAATCAAAATATCTTGCAAATATGGATAAGCTGAAAGTACAGAGTGTTGATCAAATCGGTTGTCATGTATGGATATGAGAGTTGAACCTTGACGGATGAGTACGAGAGATGGCTTCTAACATTCGCGTTGATGGCACATACCGAGTTCGTTTCAACCACGAGATCAGGAAATTAATGCAAAGTCCTGATATCATGCATGAATTCAAAGGACAGCTGATCTGAATCGAATGATGGCTCCATGGCGTAGAGAGAGAAAGATCTGGCATATTTTGCTAGCTTGCAACAGTTTGAAGAGTTGGCTCGTGATCGAATACAATGGAGTCAAATTCTTGAAACGGTATGGGCCAACAATGGCCTGTAAAAACCGGAAAAAAAATTAAATGCGTCAGCAAGCTATAAACCATTGACGAACTCAAGGCTGATAATCCAAGCACGTGTTGCTTTGGCGAATAATGGCGGCCACTTTATTGATGTTATATTCAAGAACTAGTTCAAGTAAGTTGCAAAGGGTCAAATTTCTCCAATATTAACATACTGACATAAAAGATGATGCACTCCTCAGCGCATTGGAAGAAAATTGCAAAAGGGTTAAACATGGCCTGAGCTAATATTAACTAGAGTTATGTTCCACCCGTTCCTTCAATCCCACACTTTGTAGAAATAAAATACTGCGTTTCTGTCAAACAAATAATGGCATAAGTCTTGCCAGAGCCGAAATAACCGATATGTTAAATCCGAACCGGTTATTAGGACACCCTGTATATAGAACAGCAAATTGATAACTGGCCATATTTTAATAATTCCATTCGTATAGTGTACATGGATGGATTACGTATACGTTTTTTGTATACATGTTGTTGTATTTATTGAAAACCATTACTGTATATACCGAAAATCACTCAATCACACAAAATACGTTTAAAGGGGTTGGAATGAATATGATTTTCGCCTTTGCCCGACGATCCAACTCCCTTCCATATCAACGATATATATATACATATATATATATATATATATATATATATATATATATATATATATATATATATATATATATATATATATATATATATATATATTATATATATATATAAATATATATATATATTTATACATATATATATATATATATATATATATATATATATATATATATATATATATATATATATATATATATATATATATATATATATATATATATATATATATATTCAATATATAGAAAACCCTTAAAATGGAAAGCAATATGCATAAATGGTAAATGATTAATGAGCTTTTCCACCCACAGTTGTTATATCGATGAGAAAGCATGAAATGAGAATTTCAATGTGTATTCGAATTCGATTATGACTATTTGGTAGTTGATTTCTTTATTTGATTTATCATCCATGTTATATACGTCAAACATGTAGGTGTCGATAATAATTTCTGTTCTATATATATATATCCACTTAAAGATCGGTATATAATAAATTAAGATTTATAATAGGCAACTTTCATCTTTTTAATTAAATATAAATTATGTACGTCTTCCGTTCCGCGACTTCAATCTTATAATTCAAATCAAATTTTTCCACCACTGTATGTGACATCTGCCATCAACTATATAATAGTTTCATGTAATCACTTTTGTACATTCGAATTCTATATTTAACCAAAGTCAAGAGAACGGATATCTTAAAAGGACAAAATTTACATAAAACATATGTTCGTACAACATAAAATCGTTGGTTTTATGGTTAAGATTATGTAAGATTGTACGATTGCTATATATGTACATGGTTGCGTATACATAGGCACACACACACACACAGTACAAATATAATTTATGATAAATGGCTTAAGAACTCGTATAATTTTTTTCTTTTCTTGTAAGGGATTATTAAAATGCAAATGGATTTACTTAATTGAAATCGAATGATTTAGGTTGAGAACACATATTTATGTATGATTATTAACGGTTTCCTATACCCGTAAGTTAACGGTGGGTTCTCATTAAATTTTATTGGAATCACATGAGGAGATTAAAGTGTGAAATTATGTTCGTCATTCCATGCGTAGGGTTAAGTCTTTTGGTTCCCTTCCATTATAAGTCGATTTTATAAGAATGCTGTGCTATCTTGGCAGACTGAACAGTAATACGAGTTTGCATGTACTCGTATATATTGTTGTAATTTACTAGGCCAGTTTTAATCTGATGGTGACGTCATGAATGGCTTTATGATCGAAAAGATCATATCTCTAATCAGGGCTTGATATTCCGCACTATGCGATTCATCTGCACATATCATAGCCACATGTTAGCCTATTATATAATACGTACTGACATGGAAGATGATGGGTCGGCCCTGAATTCTGCACTCCAACAGGCAGTCAAAGGGTGTATTCATTGACACAGCCGATCATAAGCAGATGGTAAAAAATCCCTTTTGCAAGGATTCGAATTGGGTATCGGCTTCTTTGAAGTTGTACAAAAAAAATCTTTCTATCCATTAAACATAGAGGTAAATATATAGAAAGTTAACCAAGTGACGCTCAATTGACTAAATATGGAAAATCTTCTAATTCTCTGATGAACAGGTAAAAATTCGCACGAGAATCCTAAAAATTATTGAAATGTTATTATAGAGAGGAGTTTCACTGGCGCTTATAATTTTTGTATAAATATCGATAAAACGGGTAGGCCATCTATCGGTTTAAATTAGAACCACTGGTTATTTCGAATCTGGCAAAAGTGTGTGAAGTTATCCCAGGATTTCATCCCAGGAAAAACTAAAATGTTCATCAGGCAATACTATTTCTATCCCATCCCAGGATTTTTAAATCACCCCAAAAATTCGTGAAATTTGCGTAATAAGTGTAGTCGTATTCCTTAATATTCAATATTTACGATAATGAAATGAGGATAAGGTGTGTGTACATTAATAAACGCCTATGGAGAAAAGCAATCTTTTTTATTTCATTAAATTCGAATTTAAATTTATGATTCCCAGGAACCTAGAGTGTCGTTCCCGATCTCTATTGATTGATGTTAGGATTTGGGCCAATAGCAAAAATCCTAACATACGGCTGGCCTTGTCAATTTTATGTTAGGTATTGGGCACCATGCTGTGTCGAAATCAATGTGCAAAATTTTGTCGCAAAGAAGAGCCAACAGTGCCCGATTTATGGTTAGATCATGTGTTTATTAGATGTCCAAATGTATATAATTTTAATACTGATAACTTGCCCATTCATTTTTCGGATCATAACCTAATCAAACTTAATACTTCGCCATCGTTTAGTATGCCAACATTACCTAGTACCACTTCGATTTCTCGTGTATAGATTTCAATTAGCTCAAAGATCTCTTACAATTTGAAAATTGCGAGTCCGTTTACTTAAACCATGGATGAATTTAAATGTAGTACGTAAACTAAATAAATTGAAGTAGTTTTCGAAAAAGTCAAAACATCATCCAACTAATGCTAATATCAAAACGGTTAAGCACTCATATTTCAAAAACAAATTTGACAGTCCGTAGCAACTCTAAACTTAAATGGAGAGTTACTGATGACGTTTTAGGGAAAGGTACAGAAAAATTGCCGATAATAGAAATTTATAATTGTAGTCCTCATACCTTGCAAACCAATCCGAAAACAATTACTGATGAACTCAACAAATTCTTCATCTCGGTTTCTACTGACATCAGATCTAGATTTATCATACCCAAATCTAGCTTTGCCAATAATGAATTTCACAAATATGTCCAAATATGTTAAAATTAAATTCATTAATAAAAATCAGTTTGGGTTTACGGCTGGAAAATCAACGGAAAAAGCACTTTTATATTTCTTGAGTCCGATTTATTCTAAGTTAAATGACTCGATGTTTCCCTCAGCTCTGTATCTAGATATTACTAAAGCGTTTGACACTTTTGACCATCATATTCCTCTTACAAAAATGTCGCACATCGGTATACGAGGTAATGTCCTTAACAGGCTTAGAAGCTACCTTGCTAATCGGCGACAAGTTGTTAAGTTCGACGAAGTTTTTAGCTTTGAAGGTCATATAAAATGTGGTGTACCTCAAGGATCAGGTACATTTTATTATTTTAATTTTAAATTTATTTTAACTCCATCTTTGCGGCTGGTCTTATTGGTCACTTTACAACATTCGCGGATAATTTAGCCCTTAGCTATTGGCCAAATAATAGTTTTACCGACGTACCACTGGGTTTGCTAATACAAAAAGACTTAGATAACCTAAGTAAATGGTTTTATTACCATAAGCTTGTGATCAGTGACAAATCAAGGCTGTTGAGTTTTGGACGGACTAATGATACTTTAACACGAAATCGTCCAATTTAGCATGCTTATCCGTGTAATGGTACTCTATGTTCAACGATGTGTTTACAGTTGGAAACTGCAAACGAGTTCAAGTATTTGGGATTAACTATCAACTCCCAACTTAATTGGAATTGTCTTAAAACAGTTGGGGTGGAATTTACCTTTCTCACTTAAAAGATATCTACATTGCCCAAAAACGAATCGTCAAATTAATTTATCGTCGACTGAATATCACCCCGACAATTCCTTTGTTCCGCGAATTTAACCTGCTACCTCTAAGATACCTTTACATTTATAAAGTATTAAAATTATTTTTCGTTAGAAGCAGTAGTTTTCATAGTCGGATGTCATGAGAAGTCGGATGTCGGATTACATGAGAAATCTAAATAATTTTATCCGTTTTCGATGCAAAACTGAAGGATGCAAACGGTTCTATATCTTTATGGCACCATTTTGGTTTCATAAGGTTCACCATTTTGGTTTAATAAAGTTTCTCAGTTTACAAAGTTTAATTTTTCAAGAGTTGAAGCCACACGACCGGCCGCTTCGTTTTCACTTCGCTAGATGGGACAACGAGAAACTGCACGATGGTGTCGATTTTGCCAAAAGATGATTATCTTTTCGAATAAAGCTCATTTTCATCTTTGTGGTTACGTTAATAAGCAAAATTGTCACATTAGGGGCTAATAAACACACATGTGGTCTTACAGAAGCCATTGCACCTATTACGTGCGACTATTTGGTGCGGCTTGTAGGGCGAACGCATCATTGACCCATATTTCATTGAAAATGAGGGCGAAGCAACCATTACGGTCAATGGTGACAACTATCGCACCATGATCATCGATTTTTTTTGTACCCGCTTCATGGTATTAATGTGATCGATGTTAAGTTACAACTGGATGGTGCAACTTGCCACTATCGATTTATTGCACGAATTAATTATTTGGTACTTAACTGAACGCCACAAGATCAACACGTAACCGATAGGCATTATTCCGCGATATTTAATGTTCGTTTTTAGTTAATCTTCTGGAAACTTTCAAACCATCTACAATGTCACTGATATCGATGACTAACTGGTTACACTCAAGATGAATTTTCTCTTAAGTTTTGTCTGTTTCTATCTTTACAATGGTTATTGGGGCTCACGGTTTGCTTATTTACATCCTATTTGACCACATTTAATAGCAAATTGAAGGAGGTACGGCTATAGGTTCGATTTATGTAGAACCATCTGCACATTGCAAAGCTACATTTCCACCTATAGTATTATATGTACTAATATGGACGATGATGAGTCGGCCTCTGACAGCGTAACCAGATGGAGAAGAATCACTTTTGCATTTGCCTCTCTTGTGATTTGAACCCAATACATCTCGCTCCAACTAACACGCAGCATTATCCACATGGTCAGTTTTTTTTTAGGTACGACAAAAACTCCTTCTACCCATTGAACTTATTGGTGAGTATATAGGCAGGTGAGTATACCAAGAGACGCTCGATCGACTAAATGTCAACAACAATATTGAAATCCTTCTATAAAACACGAGTTCTGTCACTTGAATAAACTGTTTTGGCACTGTCTCCACGACTCGTAATATGCTTCATGAAATATGATGAACTGAGTTACAAATTCCATTCTAATTCTTCAAGGTTACGCCAAAACTTACAAATTGACGAAATCACAGGTCGGTTTGCTTTTCTTCTGTTTTGAGTAAATGCAAATGATGTCACCTACTGTACATAGATACAATCAGTTTAGAATAGATAAACTACTTGCATCAGAAGCATGGCAAGTCAATCTAGATTTAGTCCATTCCTGTGTTTGGGATAAGCAACGGCTAGTTTTGTCACTCCGACTGTTAGCGCTGGTATATTTACTCCGTGTTTTCGAGCCAAGGTGGGCAGTTTTGGAAAAGATTTACGATCCACTGTTAACTCTTTGTTTAAATTACAGTGTTCATAAAGTTACTTCCTGTCACTATTTTCATCATCACTTTTTGTCACCATTGGAACTCTTCTTGTCATCATTTTCGTTCGATTTCTATTAATTATTGATCTCTCGTTCATGCCTTAGTGAACTGATTGCATCTGTGAATAATGTTTAATTTCGGTGCGCATTATAAGATTATCATAAGATTATTCACACAAGGCGCAAAGAACGTCCTGCATGATTATAAGCGGGGCACTGAGGACCAACGCGAGCCTTGGAGATTGCACTTGCTCCCGTCGATATTTAAGGTAAGCAGATGGCAGTGATTACGGCCACCCGACGCTTAGCCATTTCTCAGGGGAAATGTCTTCAGACAAGACACGCACCGATTATTAGATCGCTAAGAAAGGAATTGATGCATCTAGACTACATTACACCGACATTGTACTTCGAGCAAAGATTTCGTACCTCCTGCCCCTCATGGAAGTCTTTGAGGAGAGGGACGGTTGCGGAAACGGGTCGATTGCAGTTCTTTACGGATGGTTCCAAGCTATACGGTAACGAAGGAGCTGAAGTCTTCTGTGATAAATTGGAAAAAGATATATAAGTTTGTCTCCCTGATCACTGCAGCGTGTACCAGGCAGGGATGATAGCAATTGAAGAGGTCCTGAATTGATTGAGACATAATGTGGTATCATGTATCAAAGATTAACAGATGATAATTACATCTCTTGTTTTCGTTCCTTACTTTTAATCAGTAATTAAAGGTGATAATTTCCTGGCCATGGCAAAAAGGGATAATTGTGGCACATAAACCTTTAGCCTCTTTACAATATTCGACTTTTGCCACTTTAAGATATCCGTTTGCCTTTGTTAGAGTTTTTGCTGCAATATATTGGGTTTGTTCGATCTTTTTGGTTTGTTTTGTCGCTTAATCTCAAAGAATTATTTTTATCTCTAATCTGTTTTGGGGCTCAGGGCACTCTCCCTACTTGTTCGCGGTTCGCTTATTTTCGGTTTGCGTCCTTACTTTTCGCCATTACAGCCAATTCGAGGACGTACGGCTGGCTAAAGGTCTAATTTTCCTAACCATCTGCACATTGCATAGCTCCATGCCAGCCTATAGTGCTGGCATGGAAGATGGGTCGGCCCATGAGTTCTTCACTCCAACAAGGGTCATAGTTGTTCACACCACAGATCGTAATGTCATGGTAAAAAATTCCTTTTGCATCCCGCCCCTATCGGGATACGAACCAAGTACCTCCCGCTCCAACTGCCGCAGCTTTAACCACTGCGCCACCTCGGTGGTCTCGCTTAATCTCAAACCCCTTTGTGATGCGTGACATTTATTTCATGTTACCATAAGCTACAGTTTGTCATAGTTTAATCGACCATAACAGAGTTGCTGCGAACTTCGTATCTTCTTCTGAATTATAATTTTGTTTGGACAATGTGAGAAAGATTTTTTCTTAAGTGAACTAGAAGCTAGACTCTTCAATGTATAATTCTTTTATTCGTTTATGTAGTAGAGGTTGTAACTTATTTGAGGTCCATCCTTGGTCTATTGTGTTGTATCATCTTGAAAGAGCTCAAAATTATCATGTAAGGCTATCGATTTAACCCAAAGGTTGTCGAATCCGAGTGAGTGCATATTGACGATTGTGCGTCTCCGTAGTTATGAATCCATCAATATATTCAGTCCCACCAGCTTGTGAACTACTGTTTTTTTATTATTTCCTGGGTTATTTAACTGCTCCAATTGATAGGGCCACGCCTATTCACCATCTAGATATTTGTGTCAACAATCTGACTCCATCAGTTTCAATCACAGAGCCAGTTCTTCATATAACTGTGACCATTTTCCCTACTGAAAGGCGACTGTTCCTTTAAAGATTACTGTACCATTCGATCCGGATCAGCAAGCAGAATGTAACGAAGTCAGCATACTTGGTACCCGTTGTCTGCCATCACCTCGCGTTTTGGGTCATATATTACACGCAAATCGAGTTTGCACTTTATTATAAGCTATTTCGTTTTTCAAGAGCAAGACGACAATCATCATCAAACCAATTACTTATGGGCTTTTTTCACTATACCGAGCGTGTGTTGTGGCATCGACAACCACGGTTAGCAATACATTCCAGCCAGTGTTCACTTCATTACTGTCAAGTTCTTGATATTTTCGTTGAGTTTCTTGATTTATCAGACCTTCATAGAAGAATTGCGTTGTCCTCCCTGAATTGTACAAAAATTTCTACTGCAGCTTGGCAATGACCAGATAAGAGTCACTGCCTACAAGTTCTATTGTAGTTTATTGAAAAATGAGTCTTTATCATTGGGTCAGTAGGCGCATGAACTTGACATATTGGATAATGTCATGCGAAAGGAAAGCACATTCTATTGTCGACTGAGGAATCCGACTCCGATTTTTGAGGGCATCTCCACAGGGTAACAATTATATAGCCTTGGACACATATGGTCACTTTTAGGCCATCAACTATTCTTAAAAAGCCTCGAGTTCAAACCGATACTCTTTCATACATGTGATAAGGCCATCAATCCTTGTACTCAGGCGTGAGGTTCGTTGTTATTTTGGCGGTATCCAATTTGGTTTGTTTTGATGAAGGTTTTAAAAGGTTTACTCGCCTCCTACGACCAGCTCTGTTTACTCTAGTAGCTTATTGGTTTTATGTCTCGTTCGAAATATTTACGAAACATGGCTGCCCCAACCGATGGTTGGACCGCCCAGGTGGCGCAGTGGTTAAAGCTGCGGCAGTCGGAGCGGGAGATACCGGGTTCGAATCCCGATAGGGGCAGGATGCAAAACAAATTTTTCACCATAAAATTAAGATCTGTGAATTAAGATTCACCATAAAATTAAGATGTGATTCCCTGTTGGAGTGCAGAACTCATGGGCCGACCCATATTTCATGCCAACACTATAGGCTGATATGGAGCTATGCAATGAGCAGATGGTTAGGAAAATCGGACCTATAGCCGTACGTCCTCGAATTGGCTGTGATGGCGTAAAAGTTAGGACGTAAATAAGCGAACCACGAACAAGTATATAGGGAGTGCCTTGAGCCCCAAAACAGGTTAAAGATAAAAAAACACGGGTTGTCCTGTATAACAGTTGTCAAATGGTTCATATAGTCAAATAGTCTTATTATATTTTATTCGATTTAAAACTCTTGAGGACATTCCAATTACTTTAATATTTTAAAAGAAAATAGTTTTCCATAAAATTGAAAATTTGTTTGTTGCCTTTAAATACCTTCCAGGTATTAGACAAAATATTATGTCGACAATAAGTTTATATACTATGTTGTAAATATGAATTAAATTCTTGTTTTATTGTATCCACATATGTGAGCTATTTTTCGAAAGCTTCACAAAGCTTTTGAATATTTAAAATCGATAGTGCTTTTATACAGATCGTTATAAATTATATTACACAGTAGAAAATGAACAAAAATATCCTTTCTCGCATACGTTCCTCGGAGATAACAACATTCCCATTAAATAAACGAACATAACAACCAATATGGGCCCATAAAATTTTATTACAATAAATTCATAAATTACAATTTGATAGACACATAAATATGTCGTACATATACAAAATAGATCAATACATAATAATAGTTAGACAGACTTTACAATGTTCATCTTCCATTTTTTTTATTAATCTTAAAAACATGATTTTCGAAAAGCATATATTATGACACACACAAAAAAAAAATGAAGACATAAACATCATATTTCATCAGGATTTATAGATTTATTACAAAATGTAGCAATATGTATGTACCTACCTATATATACGACGATATTCCAGAACACAGATCATAAATTATCTCATTTTTCATGCATTTGGTCATATAAAAAGCATAATTCCGCATACATAGCAATGCGACAAACAAAAATATAAGAAATAAATTGACCATTTCTTAATTTATCACTTAAGATAAATTTTATTATTTCGATTACATTGTACATAGTCTCGATATGTGCTCATACCTAATTTATAATATACGAGTACACACGTCTATATGAATAGGTAACTAATTGGGAATTAATGTTGTTATAGACTAACGTGATGCTACAATTTCTATAGGTGTGACCTGTTTTAATTATTATGCACGGCCATATATAGTGTACTTGTGTACACACATACATATATCGTAACAGCTTAAACCAACCCGACCAACGGGCAGGAAGTAAAAGGGGTTTTTCCCATCTGCTTATAATCTGTGGTGTGGATAAACACATCAATGGATCCTGTTGGAGTTCAGAATTTATTTGCCAATTTATTTATCCGTACGTCCTCGATTTGGCTATGTAATGGCGTAATGTAGGATGTAAATTAGCCTTGAGCTCCAAAATAGATTGGAAAGATTGAAACAGACAGACAGACAGAGCTTGAACCAATTACGACTCTATATATAAACTTTGAGCTTTTATTGTGTTAGTTATCAAATAATATAAGGGGCCAAAACGTTCCCGATAAGTACGTATTTGTCCTGGTACCCAACTAACATCGAACAATCACGGCTATCAGATGAAATTGGATATAAACGACAATGGGAAATACCCTCTGACTATCTGATGAACCAGCAAATATTATTTTTTTCAAAAAAAGAAATTCATTCACTCGCTGCAAAAGCTTACCACGGGGGCTTAAATGGCAGAGGAAGCACAACGAAGCAAACCATGACTTAAGTTAGTACAAATTTGAGTGACTACTTGGGAATATCATAGAGGTTTAATGAATAATCCAACGGAAATGAGAACCTTGTCCAGAGTAGGCGAGTGTACCATATCCAGCCAGCACTACAAACTGGTTGGGAAACAGCGGAAGACCAAGAATTCATTAATCTGAAATAAAACGATTACAGAAATGGAAACTAGAAGAAAAAATTCAAACCGGAAAACAACAAAAATGTCGACCATCGGCATCGGACACGGGCACGTATCGGAAACATCAGAACTTTAACGGAAACATCAAGGTCAAGTTAAAACGGAAATGGAAGTGATAAGTATTGAAAGAATGGGTCTTAGTGAAATAAGATGGAAGTGGAGATATAATGAGATGGGCAATTATCTCTGGTACACATGACACACATGAACAAGGAGTATACGAATTCTAACAACGCCTAAGGAGAAGAAAGCATTACTCGTATGAATGGGGGCTTTAAATATATAATTCAGTGCTATGTACCTACGGAAAAAATAAATAACACAACGAAAGACTACGAAACGATAACACAAGTCGTCAATCACGGTCAAACACGCAATAGGGTCACAATTCAGCTATTCATATGAATGCCATCATATGACGGTTCCCACATAAGAATATACACCAATATACTTGGGCATCACCAGATGGAAGGACCACGAATCAAATTGAGTATTAACTAGTTCTTAAGAAATTCCTATCTTCACAAGACGTCATAGTAATGAGACGAGATTTTTCCACTACTGTTCCTGATAATGATGGATAATATGATACGCAAATTAGACAGTGCATCCCCAACATCAAAGATGTTGATAGATTCGTATAACGAACTGTAGCGAAAATGACGGAACCAAAAGAAGGACATCGGCTACGCATCAACAGAGTAAGAGACATCATCAATGGGCATCAATGATTCAATGGGCATCATCAGGAATGCGTCCGCCCTGTCAAAAAATGTCTCAGATGATTAATCAAATGATTCTGGCCGAACACCATCTAAAACGAAGAACTTCTATGGCAGACGAGACAAATCGTTAGAAAACAATGGAAGCGACCTGGAGATGAACGGTGCTAATGGAGGTGAAACAGCTCGGAAAACCATGGAGGAAACTAAGAGCAATAGCCCCAAATAGAATTAGATGGCCCACTCTGGTTGACGCTCTATGCCCCTAACATAGAATAGAGAGGAAAAAAACATACCTCCGATTCTGTCACCTGAATTGTTATGGCCACTGTCTCAACGGCTTTTTATATGTTCCTGAAATATAGTGGCGACCCGCGGTTTAACATATTGCAAAGTGAACTAAAATTCTACCGCCCAGGTGACGCAGTAGTTATAGCAGCGGGAGTTGCAGCGGAAGGTACCGGGTTCGAATCCCGATAGGGGCAGGATGCAAAAGGGATTTTTCACCACTTGATTACGATCGGTGGTGTGAAAGAACACAACTTTGACCCCCTGTTTGATTGCAAAATCCATGGGCCGACCCATCTTCCATGTCAGAACTATAAACTGTCATGAAGGTTTGCAATGTGCAGATGATTAAATCGAACCTTTAGCCGCACGTCCTCGATTTGGCTGCAAAGCGTAAGGTAAGGACGTAAATAAGCGAACGGCGAAAGAGTTGAGAGTGCCTTGAGCCCCAAAATAGATTGAGATACAACGATTACAAAAATGATCGGAGACGGACACGTATCGGAAACTACAACATCAGAACTTAAACGGAAACATCAAGGTCAAGTTGAGACTGAAATGGAAGTGAGAAATATTGAATGATTAGGTTTCAGTGAAGTTAGATGGAAGTGGAGATATAATAGATAATGGAGATGGGCAATTATCTCTGGTAGACAAGACACATAAACATAGGAAAATAAAGCACTACTCGAATTGAAAGCCTCAAAGTATAGTAGAATTATAACAGCAAGATTGATTATAAGAAACACAAAAGAAAGACGAATTCACAATATCTAGTACACCCAGAAAGTACATCAAAATTATCCAAGGCGATGTCTACGCAAAAATTGTAAAGTCATGGGTTAATATGTAATAGATTATGAGAGGCAGCAAGTTCGAAGAACCAAGAATCAAATTGATCATGTACTGGTTAGTACAAAATTCCTATCCTCGTTACAAGACGTCAGAGCTATGAGAGGAGTACGAACATAGTGATCTCAAATGGTAAAAGCATTATTCAAAGTTACACCAGCAGCATTGAAACATGCTATTCAAAGAAATGCTGTAACTCAATCTTCCAGCGTCTGAAACCAACAACATCGATCAGAAATGGAAACGAATAGAAGGAGCCTATATACGTAAAGATAAACCCTAAAAATGTCCTTGGCTACCAAACTAACACCAAAAAATCATGTAGTACTATGATTCATGGACAAAAATTGAGAAACGACGCCTGATGTACCTTCCAGGTGTTTCTGCTACGGTTCATATACGTTGGTTGCATACTATTGCGAAAAGGGTGGAACCGAAAGGAGGACATCAACCAACGCATCAACAGAGCAAGAAAAATATACAATAAGATCTGGAATGCGTCCAGTCTGCCATGAAACACAAAGCTACGCTTTCACAATGACTGTGTAAAATCAGTTAAATCTGTTGTTTGGCTGTGAAACATAGCAACACGCACGCAGAAGGTATCCGAAAGACTTCAAGTATTTGTGAATAAATCCCTCAGAATGCAGAACTTCAACGGCATATAAGACAAATCGCGACAGACAGTAAGGAAAAGGCCCAATAACATAGCAAAAATATCATTCGGGTGGAGTCCACAAGGAGAGAAAAGTGGGAAAGCCATCAATGGCCTGGAGAAGAAAGATGCTACCGAGGTAAAACAACAAGGAAAATCATGGGGGAACGAAATAGCCTCACATATAATTAGATGGTCTAGTCTAGTTGACGCACTATATACTCCTAATATCGGAGATAGAAGGGAAAAAAGTATACCACAAGAATCCTAAAAACCAGATTCTGTCACCTGTTATGGCCACTGTCTCAACAGCCCTTTAAATGTTCCTGAAATATAAGGATAATGGAGAGCACAGGTTAAATATGGTACAAAGCCAACTTAAATCCTTCTGGGTAACACCGAACAAAGTGATCTTTAAACACTATAGTACCATACACGCCTTATGAACTAATGGATCAAACTGTTAAATAGTATATCTCAGAGTGGGTTTGTATTGAACTTCTAGTTTTATCACATCGAATGGTACTCCATCTGGATTTGACCAATTCTTGTGTTTGACAGAGGTCTTCTTGCCTTTGGTCGGTTTGTCCTGTGCAGCTTTCTTATTTTCAAGGTCATGTCAGTATTTGATTTGACAATCAATGAGTACTCGATTATGTTATGTAGTATAATATATACTTCATCATAAAGGAAGCATTTTTACACCATAGTGGATACATATAAGCTTATCATTTTGTCGCAATAGTTTTACACTGGACTCTACTGATGTAGTGACCCTACTGTAACTAGCAACAATCAGAACTAATTCCATCCGTTTTTCTCTTAAATTTGCTTGTAACCCATGACTGTGGCACCTTGTCTCAAGCCATCCGATTACGTTTGGAGTTGTGGCAGTGTCTTAAATCCCTATTTGGTGTCTGGCATGATGTTTGTCATAGTTCGATTGACCTTAACAGTATTTCTGAACGTTCAAAACGTAACCTTATACCAAAAGCTCGGAAAATAACAAGCATAATTCCACGTATAGGCATGACCTGTTTCAATTATTAAGCACATCCATGTATAACGTACATATGTACATATACACACACACATACGAATTAAATTAAGCTCGAAGCCATCAAAACAAAACACTTATATCGTTACAACTTAAACCAATTACGTCTCTATATAAACTTTGTGCTTTCTTGTGTTTCGTCGAAATCGTAAAAGACAAAGCTTTTGTTTCGCGATTTAAAACTTTTTATATTTTGTTTCAGTATAACAACATTGTATGATTCTGTGTTACACACGCACACAGACACACAAAGTTAATATGCTTAGTATCAAAGCAGTCTCGATTAAACGAAGCAAGAATGATCAAAATGAGCTTTATTTAGTGTAACAAAAAATATAAAAATCAACGTCAGTTTCATACAAAATGTATGAAAGGTAAGGCTTTACTATATAGTAAATATTTGAATGAAAAGTAGTTCAAATTTAACTTAGGTTATATTCAATTGAAAACAGAAATTTCAAATTTCATCCTGAAATTGATCATTTTTCGATTTATTTTTCCATTTTCCTTTATTCATTAAATGAAAATATGGTATTTTAATAACTTAAAATGAAAACAGAGACAGATACATAGTTAGGTTACGAGAACTATATTTTATTTTAAGTATGCTCACAAAGAGAATAAATCAAAATGGCACTTTACACCAAACAAATCAATTTCATTAAATGTTAAGTTGTATTGTAATTTTTGTTTTGCTTTCATGTATAAAATGAACAATACCAATGTACAAAATCTCATATACACTATACACATTTAACTAGATTTAATGATTACATGCACACATGTATGATTTTAACATGAATGGCTTGCAAAATTTTTATACAACAGCAAGGCTAGTAATGGCATTTCATCGAACTATCATTCAATATAAAAAAATATTCTCTCTCTCCCATTGTTATGACATTTATGTCATTATGAAAATTGGTTTTGTATTTAATGCATAATTATGCAATTAAATATTATTTTTATGTTGATACAGCATTAATAAACCATTTTTAATGATTCGATGTATTTCAGGATTAAGAATATAGTGTAGTGTTGTGCTGTGATTGTGAATAAATGTGTAGCAAAATAGAAATTGTGATTAGGTTATGTGTTCATTTTGAAGTGTAAACATTAATCAGCTGATAATATTATTTATTAACAACTGCATGTTGAAAATATCTTTTTAACTGATTTATGTTTAAAAATTCGGTTTTAGTTAATTTTTTCGAATACATAATTTCATTTAAATAAATTAATTATTAATTTTTTAAGTTTTCGCGTTCAATTATGTGTATTTTCGTCAATATTATTTTTCTAAATTTATTAAGAAATGAGTTTGACTTTCGTGGTACAACCGATAGAGAATTAGAGCGAGGAAAATATATTTTAGAGGATATCGTTTATATTGAAATGAAAAGCACAAAATTTATAAAAATATAGATCAATTTATAATTAAATTTGATCGTGATTTATTTTGATTTGAAAAAAATGGTATATGTTCACATCTAATTTCACCCTTTCTTAGTCATTTTATGAAATAAAATTTTAAAAGCTCCAAGTTGCAATAGCTCAAAACTTAAAAAGAAATTTGTACGTTTCGTATGAGTTTCTTGATAAAACGTACATTATTGATACACTAAATAAAGCTCATTTCAAAAACTGAGTATTCATTCTGGCTTTATATATTTAGGATGCTTTGTTAGTATGCACATTATTACGATTATTTAGTTAAAAAGCTTTTTGTCCACAATTCAATTGTTATGAGAAAGCTTTTGTTATATACGTACAACACCATTTCATGTAATTGACACAAATAAAATGTTCTTATATGATAATATGGTGTTCAGGTGATAAATATTGAACACAGTAGAAAAGCTCTTTTATAAAAACATAAGGATAATATTAGATTAGGGCACAACTTGAGTCTAATTGGTGAAACCAAAGAATTGTTGTAGTTTTTAAGATGATACATAGTGAGTAAAAGCTCACGGGAGTTTCTTATTCGTTTGAGTTGGACAAATTTAATATGCAGCATAGGTAACAGTAAAAGCTTTCGTCGTTGAGTATGTGTGTTAGGATACTAATATTCAACGTTTTTAAGAAACGAGAAAAATAAGAAGAAAACTACAATCTTTGTCGTATCATTTTGATTTGTTAACAAGATTATGGCGCTTTTCACTATTTTAGCTATTTAGATAAGAATAAGAATAATTATGTTAGATTATTATTTTTAACGTAACAAGATTTTATTTTCACTTGTTTGTTGTTAAATAAGAATTATTGCGTCAATAAATGAACATTTAATCCTCGAGCTTAGATTGATAGATTTATTCTGGGTATTAGATGATGAATAGTTAAATAGATTTTTGTATATATTTAAGATTATGACAATAGATATCCTTTATCTTAACGAATTTATGTAAGGTAGAATTTTGCACAACCAGCAAAATAGTTCACTATAGAATGTAGGTCAATCTGCCTTTAAATGGCATGTCTCTTTATATTAAATGAAAGTGATTTAATCATTCATTTCATTAAGTTTGGTGTCAAGTTTGGCGTCAAAGTCTTAATTGATACAATTAAGTCTACATCAGTCGATGGAGTTTTAGAATCCGCTCCAGACATCAATCCAATTGAGCATTTAAAATTCGTACTAAAACGATGAAAAACCACAAAATATCTCAAAGTGACTGCCATGTAAAAGCGGGTCCAAAATGATATATAGTCTTGATAGCTGTAGTAAAAAACATCTTTTGGCGAATAATTTTGATGAAAATAAACAACATGATTATGAATTAAAACTAATCCTTTGTTATGTTATACTTTATTCCGAGTACTGTATCATTATCTGACTATCTTATTTACTGGTTGGATGATGCTTGGTCAAGCCCTTACCAATTTTAAAAAAATTATTAATTCGTACTAATCCATATAGAATTTTAAAAGGCTGTTTTGTTTTGAAATGTCAGCCAAACATCGATTGTCGTTAACAGGGTAATCCCTACTAAACTTGGGTGGAGAAACGGGTCTAAACACTTCCAAAAACTTTCACAACATATAAAAGAAACAGGTAAACCCATACCCCAATGAAGATTTTCCAATAAGCACTTGAAAACTTTTTTTTTAATAAATCGCAAACCATTGGAGATATCTCAAAAATTGTATTATTGGCTTGAACCACTGTTAAAACGCATTTATGTAAGAAATTCGACATCGACATAATGTCCACCACGAGCACATTTGCATGTGTCGATTCGTTGAACTCGAATTTTTGATGACTCGGCTACACATTTCGACGGAAACGGCCACTATCTTTCATTCAATATTGGCTCTGAGCTCCTTTAAGACATCGGTTTATAGGCATATACGATGTTACAGATGTATAATCACACGATCTAAGCGGCCAATCAATAAGACCATTTTTGAATATAGCACGGTCATTGAATTTAAATTTCAACCTGCTGTGTTTCATGGCGGACCATCATGTTAAAACCACATATCATTTACTTATGCAATTGATCAAAGAAATTCCAACATGCCACTGTAAAGACCTTCATTGACCGTAACGTATCGGTCATTTTCACTGACGAAAAACGGTTCAATGACACCACCAGCATGGAACCACACCATACAGTAATTGTTTGTGCATGAAGAGGTGTTTATTGAAGCACATGAGTGTTTTTACATTTCCAACGACGCATATTTTGCTTATTGACAACCGTCTAGCGAAAAATACACGTCATCCCTCAATAGGGTTTTGAGATGAAACTAATTTTATCTGGTTTTCTTTCAACATATATCCACAGCGCAATTCGAGCTCGTACGTAGCTATATATGATCAAGTGACTTTAGTTTTTGTGTTAACTAAGATTGTTTAAGCCAAGATCTTTTCGTAACATTCGCCAAAGTGTGGTCTAAGCGATACCCAATCGGCGTTCTTAAGAACGCCGTATAGACTCAACTGTATTTGTTCGTTGGCGATGGACGCTATAACTGGAGTAATTATCTAGACACTTCCGCCAATCCGATGTCTCACTGGCATGGAAACTTCCTGCAGCGATTATTTAGACCATGAATTGCTGTTCTACTGGGATGATAATTTCGACCAAAACTTAGAATTAACATTCTTGGAGTTGCATAACATAACAAACAATATCTGGATGTTTGAAATCTGCATCGATTACAATATTATCATTAGCGCTTATCAGATGCCATACAATTGATAAAGGCATTATTCTATGCTTAATGACTGAACCGTATATAGAGAACATTAGATATGTTGGCGACCTTAACACGAATTCTCTCTTGTTATAGTTGATCTTTTAGATGATCATGCCCATCATGTACATTTTTTACCCAAACTGCTCTAAGCTTTGGTTTTGATTCCACATCTAAGCTTAATGCAACGATTGTTAACCTAAATGGTAACCTTAATGCAACGATTGTTGATTTACAAAGTAGCGTTTTTGGATTAGAAGAGAGGTAAACGTTAATCTCTGCATGGCCATGGTGAATTCGTCAAAGAATTAATACTTAACGTCTCTGCAGCGAGTATTCAAACACAGCTTATGACATATGTTGAACAGGGCGGAAAAAGTTTACGCTGCGTGTATCGAAACCACATCATAGTTAGTGCAGAGGTTTCCATCCTGGTCCGAATGACAGTTGACCAATATCTTATGATATGGCACAATCGAATTCCTTATTAACCTATATCCTTCCTAACTTGAACAAAAACTTCTATCGTAGCTATGCAATGGCCAGATAATGGTCACGAATTTGGGTGAAGACCAATACGATCTCATACAAAATATATACTTGCACTGTGAGAGCATGATCAATCGCAAAGTACATCATTCTTTCTCGATTTTCAGATGCGTTTCGTCGTAGGAGGTTAGACATTTATTATTACCTTTATTGATCTTTAAAATTCAGTCTTTACTCTGAGGCTGTGTAATTCAGCCTCAGAGTAAAGACTGAGAGTGAGCGCATTTCCGAGGTCATCTCTACTGTGTACAATGTACAGCACTGAGACACATGGAATCGACGTTTATGCCATCGAGTTTCCTGGAGAGAAATGAGTTTCAATCGACACTCATTCGCATACGTTTCACGTTCTGATGATTATTTGGGTCCGAAAGCGGAGGTTCATTGTTACTTTAGCGGTATCTGATTTTGTTTGTTTTGTTGATATTTTGACACTTGAACTAACAAAAAGATTTAGTCTCCTCATATACGACAGCTTTGGTTACTGTGGTGATTTTCTGTGAACTTTATGTTTTGTTCGAAATATTTACGAAACATGATTAGTGGTCACAATGCAGCCACTTTCCAATCTTCGGACCTAACATCATTTCATCGACATACCAATCGAATAAGGTCAAAACGACTTGTTTTGTTTACAATATTATATTCTCCACCTTATTCCTGTCGATATTATTTTATTTATTTTTTATCTAAGAAATTAAATTAAAATGTCATGTTCTCATAATAAAAATTTCTTAAAAATTCGGATCACAAAGATCAAACCAATTTTTGATTTGAACAGAAAAAATTTACAATTTCGGATTCATCGTGTAATCGAACCAATCAAAAGCACAATTCCAACAACAATCAAACACTGGTAACGTATAATTAATCATAATACTAACAATTCCTTATTATTTAAATATTTATTTATCTTATTTGTATGTTTGTATAAATTTATAACTTAAAAGGGGATGTTACTTGTTGTGTCTGCTAAGATGATTTGACACATTACGGATATATTGAATGTTATTGATTTGCATAAGTTGGTTGTTTGTTTATGGAAAGTGAGTTTCACTTTTTCGTGTGGTGGGTCTCCTCCGAATTTTGAACATATTTTGATTGTGAGTCAGGTTGAACGATTAATGTCATGATTCAATGTACCAACCATAAACATGTATACGCATCAATCATTCGAAGTGAAATTGGAATTCGATGCTCTCTATATACTGATTTACGATCAAGATCTGGTTATGTTTTACGATCTCGAGTGATATAGGGGGATGCTAGCACCTTTCTAACGATATATATATATTTAGACGAATAATTATATGAACGTCATTAAAATTCAATCAATATTATCTTTTAAGTTACACTCGAAACGATATAAAACCAAATTGTGTAATATAATTTTTAATGCAGTCTTAAAAAAAACGATGTTCTGTGTATTTCGCCCGTTTTATGTAGCACAGTAAGTTAACCATAAAAATAATGGATAATTTTCCAATATTTTTAATTTTATTATTAGCAGAAGAAGCTGCGGTAGATGCGCGGCAGCGCAAAATTGAACAAAATTTTGTGTTCGTCTAAAAATAGAACATCTCTAGTTTGTGTATATATAGGGTGTCCCGATAATCGGTTACGATTTAACATATCGGTTATTTTACCTTTGGCAACACTAATGTCATTCTTTCTTTGACACAAACTCAGTTTATTATTTCTAGTGGACGGCGCGAGCGTTATGGTCAACAGAATCAACTATACCGTCACATATTAACAATTTTTTCTGGCCATATCTTGAAGACGACCTTTGGGTCCAGCAAGAAGGTGCGCCATACTACTTACTCATCGGGCGTTACAATAGTGAAACTGGGCCAAAAATTGTGAGTTGTAGTAATCTGAGTTGTTGCTTGTATCTTGTAATTCACTAGGCCGATTTTGATCAGATGATGACGTCATTGAATGACTGTGATCGAAAAGATCAAATCAATCTCATCTTGACACTTAAGTCGAAATATCGATTTTATTAATTGATTGACTTTGGCGTTATGATATGATCGGATTTTGTGAAAATATTTCACTTACTGAACGCCACATTACTCCCCCGCAAGGGTTCTCTCTCCCAGTTATTTTTGATTAAGATTATTCTATGCTGTTATTGGGAACCTGATTTCGTGGCTTGTTCCGACATGAAACCTTAACTGCATGCTGTATTTGTGGGTGGTTGCATTCACCCACCTGAGTCTTTGTTGATTTGGCTTTGTTGTAGCATGAAACGAACTTCCTTGAAATATCTTAGCATCGAAAACGCGGAACGGACAGCCACCATAGAGAGAAAGACAGACAACTCCAGTGTGGTAAGTTATTTTTTGCCGTGTTAGGTTAGGCTTTGATCTTGTGACTAAGGAAATCGAGAGTACTTATAATAGACCAAATGGGGTTGTAATTGCTGTTTTGTGAATATATTCAGGTGCTACGGGAATTAAGTGACAGGCTCTGACGATAACGGCCTTGAAAAATATTTTCCACCCATGTAGTGCATGAATTAATTCTGTATATGCGGAATTGGGTAATTGTCAGGGATTGTAACTGCGTTAAGTCACCGATAGTCCCCACAAGGTCTCCAATCTAGATCTTTCTTTTTCACTATATATGTAATGGATATGAGACAGATGATGCAGATACCGGATCTAACCAAAGTGGTCTTGACATTGTTATATGTCCCGAAGTAAGTATATGATGGACCACGTTGTGACGAACTGGTGAATTGTAAATTGGTTTCGCAGTGAGTAATGAATACTTCTTTAGCATCGTGCCATAACCGTTGTCGATTTGGAATTGTATCGGTGTTATAGTAGCTGAATCAACCAACAGTTTTCGTTTTAAATTGACTAATAAACCCCAAATTTTTCCAGAAAGTCGGCTCCAACGATTGAGACGGTTAACTGATGCTAGAATAAATGCGTGAGTAAACAGTGTTCGCTTTAGTCCAAGATCTACCGAGATCGGTTTTTGATTTTAACAAGTTCGGGTAATAATTCATGAAAATGGTGAGACACACAGAGCACCGAAAAGTCGGCTTCCGTGTCGATTAGGATAGTCAGGTTATTTGATCTGTCATATAAATGGAGAGGACAACATTTTCGTTGTTGGAAAAATTTCGTCATCTCGACCGTCCGTTGTGTTAAATTGACTGAACCCAGATCTCGATTTGTCAAAGGTTTCTCTCAGTTTTAGAATAATTTGTTCTTGTCAGAGGTTTGTGTCTGTATAAATAGTAACTTCCCGGACCTCGAC
The DNA here is from genome assembly GCA_963932295.1 of Tipula lateralis. Taxonomy (NCBI): domain Eukaryota; kingdom Metazoa; phylum Arthropoda; class Insecta; order Diptera; family Tipulidae; genus Tipula; species Tipula lateralis. Next base: position 34,795,028 of record OZ010737.1, read on the forward strand.
AGTGTATCTAAAGTGTTTTATTCCTAAATAAATCGTAATTTCCATGTGCTTTATCATGCCGATGAATTGCTGAATATGTTTGGTTGATGTAGATTCGTATATGTACGTTTAGTATAGTGACGCGACAGTTCTAGCGAATTACAAGAACTGAACTCGAAATATCGATTCTATTTATTGATTGATCGTGGCGTTATGATAATATGACCGATTAATAACCAGGAGGATTGTAGTTTTAAACTATGACTGTACTTTGTTTTATTAAATTTTAAAATTTGAACTTCTCACTGGGGCACCCTTTATATACTTGTATAGCTTGGTATAGTGATGGTGATGGTTGGTTTACAACTTCTAACTCCTATACGATTTTTGGTTTTATAGTGCGATAAGTATTATGCTACGTTTGATGCTGGCTGTAGTAAAATAAAATGTTTTATGGCCAATATGGTGTATATATCTGGTCAAATTTATTGCCTACGTGTTTTCTTCTGGTTTTAATTTCATCATCATTATAATATGCTTGGGATCCGCATTTTTATGGCCGCTAACATTTTGGAATTAATATAAAAGGTTATTTAATGGCGGTATTTTAAAATTATATACGATTATTAATACTATCCAGGATGGATGGGTTCTGCTTCTCTAATGCGAAATTCCGCTTTAAGTTGAGACTTCCAAAATTCAAGCCGAAAATACATATTGTAAAGAATATGCCTATATCAACGCAGTAAACGTCATAGCAGTCAATAATCGAGAGGCTATAGATAACCCCTACTACAAATCACCCTCAACGAAAACAAGTTCGAGAAGGACGAAAACAAGCTCGAGACCCTCGATACCATGATGAGTTCGAAGAAGGCTCATATAGAGAACACCAACCAAGAATGATATAAAACACTCAACGCATTGAAGTGCTTGAAAGGTCTACATACCTCGGGAGTAATAGGGCAGCAAATTTAACAAAACGAGGCCAAATCGACATTTGGGCTCCTCAACCCTAATATTCACGAAAACATAAGGATAGCTACCGGAGCTTTTAGAACCGCTCTCGCCGTTTCCTTAATTGCAGAAGCAGGGATTTTAAATCTATCTGAGAGAAGGGAGTTAGTCCTTCTCAAACTGTTATCAAGCAAAAAATCTATCTGGACTCTCCGTACAACCGTTATTCCAACTTTTCAAACCTAAGATTGAGAAATAGTGAGTCAGAACTGTGTGATCGGTACAAAATATGAACAACGAACAACTATTCATAATCCTCTATGAAAAGCCTAAAATCAAAATCAACACAGTATGTGTCATAACTCCAAAAACCAATATCTTTAGACTCCTTGGCAATACTGGAGGGTCTGACATCAAACCAATTCCCATACTCCCCGAAACTCGAGAGATGATTCTCAACTACTCGAAAATGATAGTTTTGATCTGGATTCCCGGCCACGTGGGAATACCCGGGAACGACTCAGCAAAAAAAGCATCAATAGCCATTCGACACCAAGGCTAGTCACTGGTTGACTATGCAACCACTAAACCATCTAGCAGCAATTGAAGATCGGCCAGTCGCATAGAAATCTTCGGACCAAGAGTCAAAACGAGACAGTACTATTATCTGCCGGCTACGAATCGGACACACTAGAATCAATCACAACCACCATAATCTTAAAACAGAGGTACCGAGATGTAATTTATGCAACACCCTTCTTATAGTCAGACATTTCCTGATCGATTGCTCGCACTTGGACAATCAAAGGTAAAAACATAGAATTCCCAAATCGATTAAACTAGCACTTTCAGTGCTAAAACGCCATATATTGTTTGATTTTAACCAGTGTTTTAAAGTGAAGTGAAGACTAGTGACATAGTTCTCACCAATGGCAAGCGGCTGATATACACAATTTATTGTGTGAAATATAAAAAAAAAAGTTTGACTATAAGCTCTGGACTTTTTAATTTTGATCCGCGTCTTCTATTGATGTATCTCGTATTCATTGGGATACATCAATATTATTCGGCTGTTATTGTGAAATCATGTCAAACACAACCGCCTGGTACTAAATACTGGTTCTCAGAACTGATAGCAAATTTAACCAGCCCGATGGGAAAAACATAAAACTTTCACCTTTACGATAAAGGAGCTTCCATTTCTAGAGTATTTATATGGATCTTTATGACCTTGAGAGGTTTATAAGTATTTTGTTGGTTTGGCACAATCGATGGTACAAGAAGTACAGTATAAAAGGAAGTATCATATAGCGCTCACGTTCTTAAAACATATGAGAAAAACGAAGAGACTTCCAAAGATGTCGGTAATTGTTGGTCTGGGATGCAGTCTAAATTGAAGTTGTCAATTGAAGAAAGAAGCGATTTGAGTTAAAGTTGTCGCAAACCTCAATTGGTATATCGGAATTTGTATGGAATATAAAAATTTAGGTGTATTCTCCGACAGATGTCTCTGAATTCAAAATTTGCCAACGTCAATGGCTCTATGTAAATGTACTTTTTTTTTTTTTTTATATATTTTATTCTATGCTATCTTTTTTGGGGCTCAAGACTCTCCCAGCTCTTTCGCTGGGAAATCGGCCAAATCGAGGATGTACGGCTATAGGTCCGGTTTTCGTAGAACCATCTGCGCATTGCATAGCTCCATGCCAGCCTATAGTACTGACATTGGAGATGGGTCGGCCCATAAGTTCTGCACTCCAATAGCGGATCATAGATGTGTTCATTAACACCACCGATCGTAATCAGATGGTGAAAAATCCCTTTTGCATCCTGCCCCTATCGGGATTCGAACCCGGTACCTCCCGCTTCAACTGCCACAGCTTTAACCACTGAGCCACCTGGGCGGTATAAATGTACTTGCTTTCGTAAATAGGCATTTTAATAAAGAGAACTGGGACGTTCAAGAACAACATGTACGTCATATCAATCCACTCATCATTTCCACAAATGTTCAAAAATACAAAAAAAAAAATTCGTGGTACCTGTTTTGTATACCTGTAACATACCAACAAAGTGATTTTCTGTCAAATGCATACAGCAGGCTTTCGAATTAAATTCTAAAAATAATTCAACCAGATCAATACAATAGTGTGCCATGAAATATTTCGCTCGGAATTGTGATCTTTCGCATATCGACGCTTAGCCTGAATGGTTCTCTTGTAATTACGTCTTCAACCAGAGCAAAGAAATGGATACCACACCAGAGCTAGTCGAACAAGTGGTTGCACTAATTCATGCGCGGCAGCACCAAAGAGAAGTGGCTCTGTTTGCTGATATCTCTGCACATTCGACAAGCTCAGCGTGATGATCGCTTTCTTGTAACAACTTCGTTTAATCAGTATAGGTGGACAGTTAGTGTAAGTCCGCAACATATTATATGCTTTGCTCCTCATTATGTATTCAGTTGAGAAACACCGTAGTCTAACATAAAATATTGATCGCCTTTAATTGTTGATATATTGGACACCTGTGAGGAGAATACTGTTCATGTACATGCATAAATCGAAAGCCGATATAATACCATAAAATAGTCCCCAGTTGCAAACGACATATTATACAAAATGCAGCTGAATTTTTTGTGACATTTATGATGTACCAGACACATCTTATCATTCCCATGCGGAACACGAAAAATTACATTCTTGACATGTGTTCTCAATAATAATCGTTTCGTAATAGTCTAATTTAAGATGTTTAAAATTATTTTTGACTACTTAATACTCCAGTCATGTTTATATATCCTTATTACCCAGAAATAAGAAAATTTTGACCCTGACTCGACGTCTTAAAAAACGAAATAAATAAAAATCTCATATTTCATATGCAGAGATATGGATTTATGCGTTACATGTCGTTTCGTACAAATATACAAAGTGTGTAAAATGTCTCATTGTCATCAACCGTGAAGGACCCCAATTAAATATTTATTTGTTTCCCATATTGTCGAGTAATCGTTTGTTTGTTGTATTATATCCGTTTAGTTGGCTAATTGTGACAGCGCAAAAACTATTTTGAACTGGTCATTTGGATTTCTGTCTTACAAACCATATCACCTTAACATGTTTTTTATAAATGAAAGATGGCTTCCCTTTAAAGATCGCTGTATCATGTATGTGCAATTAACGTCGCGGTGTGGGCCATATATCACATGCATAATTTTGCTCTCGGATATTAGAAGCCATCTCTCATACTCTTGCGTCATGGTCCAATTCTCAAATTCATACATGACAACACTCTGTACTTTCAGCTTATCCGTATTAGATATTTTTCAAGATATATTTCAGGAGTGGACGTAGACTCTCCCACATTATTATCGTGAGTAATAAGAGACCCATGAAACTTGAAACTCATTACTCCTTCAAACTTCCTACTGAAATCAATTGCGCTTTGGTTTCAAAAACCAAAGATCAGATATTTAGTTTTGGATTCATTGATTTTGGGCCAACTGAAAGCGAAATACTGTTCTAGTAAATCATGCATCTGTCTAACTCCGATGATAAAGACGTACGTGTATGTTTGGTATTCCTAAATATTCTTACGCGTCTCTCTCGATTGATTGAGTCATAGACTTGCTTGAAATCTATAGAAACATGGTGTACTTCGCGAGATTTTTCGTATTAATGGAAAGAATCATCCGTAGCGAAAAACTTTATCGTGACTAAGCGAGTTGAATGAATTCGCCTTGATGGTCACCGATAATTTATTCCACCAAACTAATGTACGATAGTAATTTGTGCTGCTGTGCAAAAGAGAGCTATAACGCGATAATTCTCGCAATTCATCACCCTTCTTGAATATTGGGCATAACGCCCCCACTTTCTATTCTTCAGGCATAAATTCATTTTGTCATACTAAAGTAAGGTCGAAAAGATAGTTCGACAAAGATAGCCCTCCGAATATCAAGAGCTCTCAATCAATGCAATCAACTCCAGATGTATTTATTCTCTGAATGGTCATAGTCTATTCCTCATAGGATTCAGATTCAGCTTGTGAAACATGTAGAACATTAAGTAGCGCAGAAAACTCTTCACGCGTATCGAGTACCAATCGATGTTAAGTTAACACGGAGGTTTCCATCCCAGTCCAACATAGTAGACTATTGCTGAGTTGTTGTACTCTTAGGACCTTAGGACGCTTCTTCTGTCTACAAATTCGTGTAGGAAACATCCAACCAAGAACCGCATTATTTTTCGTTGCGATTGTAAACTAAATTTGTCGCTTCATTATGGGCTATATTGCGTTGCTCAACAGCAAGACAACACTTCATTAAATTATTTTGTTTCCACTATACCGGGCGACAAACCTCGGTTGTACTTCTTAGACAATGTTTCAATCATTTTGCGATATATTGCCGATAAGGTCTTCATATTTTCGGTATGCTCACAAGAGAAACGTGTTGAACATTCTCTTGTCCTGCCTGACTTGTCCAAAAATGTTCATCGTAGTTTTGTAGTGCCAATGGGTAATGATCGCTACCTACGAATTTTGTTGAAAACCACTACGATCTCAAAAAAAAAATTAATTAAATCTCAAGTGGACTATGCCACAGTATAGTCAGAAGTTCATAAAATGAAAGACATTTTTAAAGAATTTAAAGGAAATTCAACAATTTTTATTGGACTACTCTTATGGATGTAGCTTTTATCGATAACATCTTATTATACCATATAAGTTTACAATTCGTCTTGGAGTAGTTTCCATTCATGCTCTGGGCCATCGTCACATATATAAGAGAATATATAACCAGCATATATAAGAGAAGTTCTGACAAGCTTAATTTTTCGAATTTAGACACGGCTTCCGAGACAGACTTCAATGTAATAAGAATAATGGATAATTAATCAATTATGATGCAATCAAGGCCCAATTCTGTTCAATTTTCTAAAAATTCTATACGACACTATCACGTCAGAATAAACAAGTAACGAAGAATCTGTTGTTGTGGTGATTTCAATAGAAATCCTATATGAGACAGATTACATAAGTAGTTCAAATGTCAAATTCATTTAAGCAAGTGTGGGGTGATGATAATTTTGTTTCTTTCAAGTTTTTGTGTATATGATTTATCTAGTAAATATAACGTGCTCTCCTGTGTCACGATTGTGGCTAGGGTAGACAACAAAAAAAAATTACGATAATTTCCGTCGGGCGCCAGTCTACCAGCACGTGTGTCCAGCGTAACTCTGTATGTACGAGCGAGTGAACTCGGGTGGGGTACCTTCTGATACCACAAAAAATCCACCACGCAAACTCGAAGGAAATCAATCCGTGGACTTGGAAGCAAGGGAAAGTGCGTAGGGCCGGAAAATGAAGAAAGAGAAAAAGTAGAATATTGTATAGTACGGAAGTACGGAAAACTCACCTGTAAATCGCTGTTGTGTGTCCGCTGCAGCTAAGTGACCGCTATCCTACACGATATCGTAGTACACGCTGACGAACTTCTTTGTATCGGCATGAATTATACTGTTTCACTTATTCGTACCTCACAACGTGATCTCACAAAAAAAAAATAACACAAAAAAATGAGCTTCCTCGAAGTTTATAATTCTCATTCATCATTTTTTTTACACCATTCACACATAAGAAAATCTTAAAAGACCTTGGAAAGAAAATACACAAACTCAAAACATTACAAATATCCATTTTATGAATGACATTTATAACGTTTTTTTTATTTATTTATTTACAAGTTTTTTTTTAAATAATTTTCTTGTTTGGATGTGGTTACAACATTCCACCGTCATCCAACTCTTAATCGTAGTCTCTTTTTCTTCTATTTATTTCGTCTGTCACGTTTGATGGTCCAAATTCCTATCCCTCTTTTTTGCCTCGTCATTTTTTTTGTGTTTCGTTCTTTTCACTCCTGGTTGGTGAACCGAGAAGTTACCAATTCAGCGGCTCGAGATTTCGCGAAACTTCGAAACTCTCGATCGATCTAGCCTCTACTAGCTCAATTATTACTCTGTCTGAATCTTGACCATCTCCTCGCCGCTATGGGCACATGAAACATAAATTCGACAAATCACAATAGACATTTGTTCGGTTCTAGTTTTTATTTTCTTTTTCGCTGTTATACAGGTGAGTATATTTGGGTAGGATAAGGTTTTAGAAAACCTTGGTTAAGGTGTGACCAGTTGATGCTAAAGGAAAAATGTCCTGAGTTGATGTCCTTTGTTTAATTTAACTGGTTCCAATTTCACAATAACTGCCTCTCCTTGGATGTGACTAATTAACCTTAATGAACGAGTGATGTATAACCCAAACCCGATGTCAATGACTCATATCTAGTTTTATTTACAAATTATGACATCGTGAAAGTGATAGTGCTGTTTTGGTTTCATTCCGCATGCCTATCCGTATGATCCAACGATCTATATATACATATACTATATACTAATAAATCTCAATATGTAATGTCAATATACTTGTGCATCTGCCAAAATAAACTAACCGAATACAGAAAATCACAATGACATGTGAAATGCGAAATATTTTTACCTCAACGTTACAGGTGCATCGCCATATATACACACCATACATGTATACACAATAGATTGTGTGTTATCTCTGTGTACATACGCGATATGGCGCCCAGTATTTTATCACAAATCAACAAAACAAAGTTTAGCGCCATCATAAAACTATCACGATATTACGTATACGTATATACGGCCTAATTCGCCGCATATTCATATAATATTCCGTACGGTTTGGTTGCCTTTTTGTTGTTCGTATTCGGCCAGATATTTCCTGTTAAATACATAATATATTTAATAACAAAAACAATTCAACGGGCACAAAAAAACAAAATCTTTTAACATCCTGTCATAAAATCCGTGGATTTGTATACAAACAAACAAGTTCAAAGGGAGCGGCGGGCATGGAAAATATGAAAAACGGCGGCAATAAAAATTCAACTAGGAGGAAACTCGCACAAAATTTTATTTTTTAATATTTAAATTTTGGTTAAATCTAAATAAAAAATTCACACAAAAATTTGTTGTTCCTTCATAATATTTTTTTTATTTTTTATTTTATTTTATGGTTTACTGGCTTTGGTTATTTGTTGGCTGTTGGTGCTTACTTTTTGTGTATCCTTATTATGATTTTTCTCTTTTATATGTTTATTTTATGTTTTATAATATTTGGTCGTCGTCGTCGTCATTATTGTTGTTGGTCGTGGTGTTATTTGTCCGAAATTTGTATTTTTGGGTTACACTGCATCCTTGTATATACACTGCGATGTCCTTTTTAAATGTTTTGATAATATTGCTAGGATTGTAAGATTTTTTTTTTATTATATTCAAAATTAAAATTAATATTTATTTTTTATGTTTTGGCTGGCCTGGTTTTTATGCTAATGCTGTATTTTGTGTAACAGACAATGTATCATATAGACTTGATTGAAATGGGCTGAATGTTTGGAATTCGACCAGAAATATTTTTCATTAAATTTTATTTTATAAGAAGAAAAATATATGCATCTCCAGTCGCGCAATAATAAACCACCATATCGCCATTATCAGCCTAGGTCAAATAAATGATATATATATATATATATATATATATATATATATATATATATATATATATATATATATATATATATATATATATTATATATATATATATATCATTATATATATATACATATATATATATATATATATATATATATATATATATATATATATATATATATATATATATATATATATATATATATATATATATCTGAGTCAATAATGTATAAGGGAATAACTCATTTTATTAACTTTTCAGGAGAACGATTTTAACATTAAAACCCTTGTATGATAAAATTTTATATGCTTAGATTAAAATAAATACCGGCATATGACGCAAAATTTTGAACTTCATAATAATTATTGATTAATTTCTATCTCAGATTTATATTTAAGGAGATATCATGAGATAATTGTCTTATACCCTTTTATCAAATTTTTTTTCCGGCGCTTAGGAAAACAAGTGAGTTGTTTCTATTTGTCAAAATAAAAATTATAATTAAATATCTAGCCTTATGCTATTATATAAAAATATATCGCAATATAAAAAAATTATAACTCAATAACAACCAAATAGTGCACTGGGTAAATCTAGGCTGTTCGAACTTGAAGGTGGGAAAGAGAGTGCAAACGTGATTTTTCCTCGCTAGCTGGTTAATGCTCTTTGTAATATAATTTTAATCTTTCAAATATGACGTGATAATAAACAATTTACCAATCGTATACTCGATTACGATAGGACGAAACAAAAATTTTTTTATTTTATTAATTTCATTCGTTCATTATAAACTTTTATTTCGACAAAATACACAAAATTAACAGAAAACGTAAAAATTACAAATTTAACTTTAAATTATTATTTCATACGTATATAAGGTTAATAAAATATGCTTAAATTTGTACTTATATTCCTTCTTCATTTGGATCTTCCTCTGTCAAATCTGGGTGGAAATCCGGAATAACGACTACTTCCAATTGTTGGTAAAATGGGTGAAAAATGGGATCTATTAGATCTAGAATGGACATCAGGTCCTTTTTCTTTTCACTACTAATTTTTTTTGGGCCAGTATAACATTTGGCCAGTTCTGATGGAGAAATAGAATTAATTCCTCTTTTTCTTACATTTAAAATTTGAAACGGCTCTGCTTCATCCAAACTAGTTTTAAATTAAATTTCCCCAAATTCTTTTGTATATCGCACCCATCGCACGGAAAGCCATTAAAAAGAATTACCTTCTAAATTTGAAAGATATAAGAAATATAGTTGATTTGAAACAAAAAATATCTTAATGAAACTTGACTCTTGTCTTTGGTCGAAAAATAAATTTCTTTTTCGCAATTTGGTCGAAACTGAAGAAGTCAGCTTGAGTCATTTCGACAACTCGCTGCTTTTTTTAGCCCCAACACTCGCTACAAAGTTGTACCAATCTCGAGGATGGCAAATACGAGCTGATGATAATTTTTTTTCTTTTTCAATAACCGCGTGGCCTGTGTCACATTCCATGTGAGTATGACCGACAACCAGGAATTTGTGATCAATCACCTCAACATTTAGGTTCATTTGAATAAATAGCAAAAACATTGATGCTATATAGCTATTTTTATTTTGTCATGGACATGAGTCGCTGTAGAAAATAAGCCGTTTCACCGAAGGTGGTACCTGGCTAATGTGCTTATACAAGCATGATGCAATCTCGTTTCCTCCACGTTTACCAATTGCCTCATGCCACATATGGTTAAATGGGATATTGGATACGCATTCATGTATCGTTAAATTAAATATCCATAGTTGACGTTTATAAAATGAAATAGATGTCCGAATAAAAGGTGTGGGAGGCATTGTTGTAAATCGAAAGTATACACTCTTATTGAAGCATCGGTTTTTCGAATTCAGCATTGTCTTGGTGTTGTTTTTGTTGCACAATTAAATCTTCCATGTCCGTTCCTTCTGCCAACTCTAGTTGTAGTTTTATTTTGTCACACGAGCTGCAAGTGTCTAATTTTGGTTTTCTAAAGGACAAGTTGTTTTCCTTAAAAATGGTCGTAAATGTACTTAATGAAACTGAATTTTCAGTGGTGTCACAGTACATTCGGTACATCTTAGTGATATTCAAATCGCCTGGTAAATATTTCTTTGTTGTATCGCGGTGTATGTGTAGTGTGATTCATAGGCCGGGAATGAATTGATGTGTGATCTTATTTTATCCGCGATGTCTTGTTGTAATTTGTGAACTGGTGGATGTTTTCCACGTTGATCCATTAAAATAATGATGCTAGAAGATTTACGCTTCTTTTCAATTACTGTGTCGATAAATTTTAGCGACTCGCCAAGCGTTGCAACTAGACATCCTTTGCAGACACTTACTTTTTCTCCGTGAATAAAAAACCAATAGAGGTAAGAATGACACCGATTTCTTAACGGCATTTCATCCTGATATACTTTTTGGTATTTCTTGTTAACTAGCTCGATTAATCCAGAGACAAATGCTACTCTCAAGTCATAGTTTCCTAGTGCCCAATACTGTTGAAAAATGTTCTCCTGGTTTTGGTAACCTAATCGACTTTTACATTTTTTTCTGCAGTTTGTAAGTTCAAGTACAATCAAGTACAGGAACAATTTTTCCAGTCTCATTGGTATATGATTTACCAGAATTTCGTTTTCGTTTTCTGTTTTGTCTATTTTCTTTTACATTAGGTGGTTGTTCTGGGAAAACTTCCTTCTTACCTTCGACATCATCTCATACAACACTTTCTTTAGGCATTTCTTCGTCAATATTCCTCCCAATCATTCGCGCAACTGTATTTATTTCTACACTAGTCGAATCATCCGATGGTATATAATGAAGATCATCTACACTATAGTCAAAATTATGATCCTCATCTATATTGTTAAACTGGGCTACGATTTCCTGTTTAAAATCTCGTTCATGTACGTCATTTGGCTTGATTTTCGTTGCGGAATCCATTTCAATTAATCTTACTGAGAATTCTGATATAAAATTGAAACAATGAGCAATTTCAATAAAACTTATATGAAAAAATATTACCTGATTTTGATGAACCTGGTTTGTTATAAAGTCTTCTCTCTAGTGCGTAAAATCTTCTCAACGCATGGGAAGTAACATTCTCCTATAGCAATGGTGGATTTTGTTTAAATGGTAAGTGTAAGACAATTTTGCTGTTGATGAAAGAGGCATTATTCCTTATAGGTTCAATGCACTTTTGTTCCTCATCGGAGAGATGACGTTTACTGCGCCACTCTTTTGTTTCCCAAAACCTTTGTAAAGTTTCCTCCAGATTACATTTTTCTACATTTGGTTGAATATAAAACACGGTCGAAAGGTTTACATTTGAATTAGTACATATCTGGTAGTTTCCACCAATTATCCATCCAAATCGGGTATTTTGAGCAATAAGCACATTGGGGATTAAGATTGAGTTTATACTCTCAATCAATGAGTCGAAGAAATGGCCGCAACCAAGAAGAATGTCGATGGTAGCTATAATATTCTTGGTCAGCGAGCGGTATGGATAAGTGGAAATACCAGCTTCATAATTGCTTAGAGTTCCTACTGAAACTTGAGTTTTTAAACGTGCAGCTTTAAGAAGTTTTGCATTAGATTCAGTGATGAAAGAATGAGTTGAAACATAATCCAATAGTTTCCGAACTGTTAACCAATTTCCTTTGGTATACATCACCTGTATATTTGCGGTTGGTAAGATTTGAATATTTTAATGGTTTGACGGCTTAGGTCGGCAATCGTGTTGCAATCTTGTGAAGTAAACTTCCGAATTATCATTGCTGAGAGTGGTGCTTGAAACAATAACACTCTTGGTTGTGGAGACTTATAATTGGGCTCGATATCACATGTCTTTTGTTACATTTCCGACAACTCATTTTTTTTGGAAATTGCTACCATGTGAAATTCACTCAAATAATTATAACATTTGTTCTTGGCCATGAATTCTCTATACGGTCGTTGACTGACTTGTTTATGAAGTTGGTGCACTGGTACAAGTTGTGTTGCACTCCTTTACAGAGCGGACATTTAGGTAGCGAAGCTGTATGAAATGTGAAAGAAACTGGAATTGATCGTGGTTCTGGTTTGGGTGGGTTACAGTATATGTTGAGAAAATGTAAAACATTTTCAATTTGTTTTTCCAGAAACAATATATATATATATATATATATATATATATATATATATATATATATATATATATATATATATATATATATATATATATATATATATATATATATATATATATATGTATATATATATATAAATATATATATATATATATATATATATATATATATATATATATGTATATATATATATATATATATATATATATATATACATATATATATATATATATATATATATATATATATATATATATATGTGTATATATATATATATAAATATATATATATATATATATATATATATATATATATATATATATATATATATATATATATATATATATATTTATATATATAGGGTGTCCGCCGGGAAGGTAACCTACTTTGTTTGTATAACTGTTTTATTTAATGTCGGCAATTATGTATCGAATACAATATCAGATAACTGTCCGCCTCTGTTAGCCTCACAAATGCAAGCGCAGTTCTCATGGGCGAGCTGTAACATTCTATTGACATACGTACGACGGCGTAAATTATCTTTTTGAAGAAGTTCTTTTGTCAACTGAATCTTAAACGGAAAGAAATGCAAATCCTTGTGCAAAATTGTGTCCAAACTTGTCATTTGAAGACCAAGGTTGATGGATTGTTTTGAACACTTTCTTCAGCAGCAGTATTGTTCTCAGCCGATCTTGCAGTACTTTGTGGCTCATGCTTGAGCCTATCATTCTAAATCATTCACTACACGATAAATGAATGGTGCGATTTGTTGGCACGTTGTTTCTTCCAAAAATTTCACGTAACTTTCTCATCGTCACAGTAATCAATGATTGATTTTGATAAAATGTTTTAACGATTAAAACACAAATATTTTTCCATAATAAATTTGCCACGTGTCAACTTCACGACTGCCAAATATGAACTGTCAAGATAAACGTTTACCAAACTGGCAGAAAAACAAAGTAGTATACCTTCCCTATATATATATATATATATATATATATATATATATATATATATATATATATATATATATATATATATATATATATATATATATATATATATATATATATATATATATATATATATATATATATATATATATATATATATATATATATATACCATTATCTTTATTGAGTTTCTGTCGGCGATCTTAATGGACTCTCGATCTCTTCTAATCAATTGTCATCTTTCCTTTTCTTCCAATATACAACGGTGATGGTATCATTGCTCGCTTACGTTTAATTTCCCAGCAATACCTTGAATTATGACTAGGTTTGTCCCATACCAGCTAAAAACTTTAGTGGTAGTCAATCAATTACTGGCTTACCGTAATCTCTTGAATTATGATTTTCTGATTACAATCCGACTCGCCATAAACGAAACCCATCAGTCAAGGCATCTATTATAATTCTCTCGGTGTATTCGGGAGGCATATTGTAATGTATGAGATGCATCAATCACTCAATGTAATGCAGAAAATTACTGTAATGTTTCTCAGATTCTTTGAGACCGACATTTGAGCACCATTCTGTATAGCTCTCACTTGTGATCAGCATCATATTTTCGTTCTAAGGTTAGCATGATTGTATCATAGTCACCGCGTTCGAATTCTATAACAATCTGTTATATAACAATCACCGACTATTGACGCGACTAAGAGCCGTTACCTAGACTTGTACCAATTGTTTCTTAATGCGGCTGTTTCATATTGATCATTATATTACTTTCGGGTTCATAGTTTTGTTCGGTTCTTATTTCAGTTTCCAAATTTTTCTGTCCACTTCCCATTTCTGTTTTCAAATTTTGGCCATTCAAATAATGAACCGCTTCCATTAACAGCCTCATATCGAAATTTCCAGATCATACGCTATGTTCATTTGTAGTATAGTTGTTGTTCTGGCATTTACTCCCTTGAGATCGTATCCTCTGCATTTCGTGTCCTTATATTAAACTCGTACTGGATCCTCATTTTGTTTTAACAAAGCTTGTTGTAGTCTCCCTTGAAGTTTCACTGCCCGTGGTTTAAGAACCTCGTACGCTCAGCTAGTTTTTCGGCTCCGACACTTTTAACTCTACTAGTTTCATGTTCCTTTATTGATTCACAACCCCACTAATGTCACGAATTGTTCCGATTTATCCTAGTAGGGATACTAACGAGACTGTGAATAAAATACCACATGTATATATATATATATATATATATATATATATATATATATATATATATATATATATATATATATATATATATTTATAATATATATATATATATATATATATATATATATATATATATATATATATATATATATATGTATATATATATGTATATATATATATATATATATATATATATATATATATATATATATATATATATATATATATATATATATATATATATATATATATATATATATATTAGCCTATTTCAAAAGTTTCAATGCCAATCCTCGATAACCTAGAGGACCGTAATATCCTTGTTGATCATGATACGATCAACTTTATTAAATTAAACAGAACCATCCGGTGGATGTAATTGGCACAATCGAAATGCGTTCCATATTAAATTCTATAATTTTGGATTTTTCACCTAGTGAGCCGAAAATAATTCTTGTTGTTTTGAATTGGCCATGATACTGACCAATTCTAGTAAATATAAATACCAATTCTAGCAAAGCCGCTTTCATTAAGCTATTATTAGAACAGATAATCTGGTAGAACTCCAATATGTTCTTAGAAAGATGCGGTACAAGTGACTGAAACTGATTCAAGACAGTTTCATTGCAGTAAGAAATACTGTGCAATAGTAGTTCTAGACTTGACGAATGTCATCAATACTGTTAGTATTTTGAGCTTCTCCACTCGAATCGTTTCTTAGTGACATATGTGCCTTATTACTCACATATACTGTACCCACGTCGCCAGAGATTCCTTGCATTAGATAGAAGTCAAGACTTCTCATCCTCCATTTGGAAGTTTTTATATAGAACAGACAATTTATCACTCCATCATCATTGTTTCCTCAAAAAATGACAGTTTTGTATCCAATTAAAGATAAAGTTAACTGTAGAATAACTGAAATAACTCAGCAGGCTAAATAAAACTAGAGCTCGCCTGGTAACCAGACTCCTAATATTAGTAATTATTAATCCACTCATCAAATGGAAAAATTTACAAAAACCGTAAGATATTTCGTTACATCATTTGGTGATTCCCTCAGTGTAAGGTCAATCCATTTCCACGCTCGCCTCCTTATTTCATTATCTCTGTCTGAATGATTTGTTTAAGAAATATTTCAGTATTCGTCAGAGACGCACTTTGAGGATCTTGCTAGCAATCTCACAGGACATTGTTCCCAGAATTATAACCATTACAATGAAAATTAGAAGAAGAAACTGCTGGACGCCTCTTGTACTCCTTGCCTTCATACTCTTTCCATACAGACTTCACTGGTTTTGGATCACGATCCCTATTTGAGGATCAACTGGTTAGTTTGACGATACTGGATATCTTGAACTTTATAATATTATTAGAAGCACAAATAGTCTTCTACAGACTGAGTACATCTTATAGTAGGAAGATCGGAGTGAGTAACGGGGAAATAACAAGGTGACCTCAAATATATATGTTTTCGAATTCCGACCTAGTTCTGAGCTTTTTCTACCTTTATAATCTGTTTTGGGGCTGTTAGAGTCCCAAATCGTTGGCAGCTGTCTTAAAATGCACTCCATTGCCATAAAGTCTAATCTAGCACGCAAATTTTACACCATGCCATCTTATAACACTGACATAAAAGAAGGGTTGGCCAATGAGTTCTGTACTCCAACATCGGTTATGATGGCAAGTCTATATATAAATACTTTTTTTAACTTTGGACAAACCGTAATTTGCCTAATCGTGATAAAATGGGAAAAACCACTAAATGTGTCTTATTTTTATACTTTAAACTTTGTTATGAGCAAAAAACATCGAAAATCTTATTCCATTGTGGTTTTTCAAATTTGGTAAGAATTTTGGTCATTCCATTCGACCATAACAAAATCACAATACTTTATACCCTATGGTAGAAGGAAAGTTTTTAAATCGAAATAGTTAATTATGTCATAAACAATGTCTCAATGTTTTGGGTATATCATCTTAAGTGTAAAAGGATCTTTACAAACATCTCTAGTTTTATCGTAAAACAAAAACTACCAACACCGATCCCGATATACCATATAGCAGTGTATATACACAAAACGGATAGAGAATAATATAATAAAGGATGTTATCCTTAAAGAAAGAAAAAAAATTTTAAGTTCATTAAAAAATACAAACCCCTGGCGCCGGTGCTTATCAATCGTGTGTGAAATTTTCTGCTCAATAATTTTTTTCTTGTCTGTCTATATCTCATCTTCATACAATATTATTTATTTATGTGAAGGGGTTTCCAGTAAGAGGTTTCATTTTGAATAGCCTGCTATTTGGGAAGCTGTGATATTTTGATATTTGACAAGTAAAAACAAAGAAATTGTTAAAATTGTTACAATTCGAATTATTGAAACCGTGGCTGTCGCTCAAAAACAACTGAGAATATTGCTGCTGTAGCCCCTAGTGTTGAAGGATACCAGGTTTTTCGAATCCTCGTCGATTTTTCGAATCAGACATTTCACAAAAGACACTACGCACCATAGTTTGCATATAAGGACTTAGGTCTTTCACCATAACGTCGTATCTTTGCTGATTGTCCTTTAAAAGCATCAAAATGATCCTGATTTTCATAGAAAAAATATCTTCAGCGATGAAGCTCAATGATTGTTGAAAAGCATTTCCATCCTCAACGTGTCAATGTTTGGGCTGGTGGTATGATTGTACCTTACTTGTTTGAACATGAGGCTGGTACAACTTTAACGCAGAATAGATTGGACTACCGAGCTATGAGTTATACTTTTTTACTTCCGGAATTGGGAAATATTATTATGGACGAATTTTATTCTCAGCAAGACGGCGTTACGTGCCACTCAAGCTACGAAACAATCGCAATTTTGCAAGAAAAGTTTCTTGACCGTGTTATTTCTCGAAGAGGTGATTACAATTGACCACCGAGATCTTGTGATTTAATACTTTTAGACTTTTTTCTTTGAGGCCACGTGAAAGATAAGGTCTATCCCAATGCTCTATACAACCGATTCAAAGCCTTAAAGATGGAATCCGTGAATTTATGGTGGATATGGTGGTGCTAGCGTAGCGATGGTGGCCATCTGGCTGATATCAAATTTTTAAATAATAAAATGAAACCTCTTATTGGATTACCCTTTGCATATACATAAAAAACATTAAGTCGGTCAAATAAGATAATATAATTTTATTTTATACAATAAACCAAGTGGTTGTTGTTGTTTCGGGTGAAGATTAAAAAAATATCCAACACAACAACCCATAACGATGAGTTATGCATTATATACAACCATTTCGGTATTTTAGCAGAGTCAATCTTCAAGAAACATATAATTTCTTGGCATACACATAATATTTGAATTTTTGGATGAGATTCAAAATAATTTTGTCTTGTGTATCTAGCTCACAGTGTTATGCGTGAATAAGTTAATTGTCCGCGAATCGTATATTGGCAATGTATCAACGTCGAGAATGATTTCCTTATACATACACAAAAAATGTATACAAATCTCGCTAAGATTAATTTATCATGATGTTTGATGTTCGGTTAAATTGTCTATGAAATGAAAAAATCATTAATCTTCATGCCATGTCGATTGACTAATAGTCGATACACAACCTTTACCGAAAAAAAAAAAATTGAATATTTTCTGTGGCATGAAATTACTTAAAATCTCATTTATTTTCGGAATATATATTTGTCTCGATATCCTGTTTCGAGGGATATTTTACGGATGTTTTATTAACATGCAGATTAGTTTTGTTATACGATTGGTACAGTTGAATGAAGGGGATTGTTTGAAATCCTGTCGTTATATATAAATGAATCATGTGTGTGAGATCAAATTGTATCCAAAAATATCCTATACGTAGACATCTGAAATATCAGCTCAAAATATACACATTCAACGTATATGAGCTGGCAACTCTGATACGCTGTTGAATTATCTGGGTTTGAGACTTCGAATTCATCGCGTTTAAAAATCGTATATGAAACACTGAACGTATAGGGTGTCCCAATAACCGGTTCAGATTTGACATATCGATTATTTTGGCTCTGGCAACACGTATATCATTGATAAAAACTCTGTATATTATTTCTAGTTGACGGAATGAGGCGCTTAATGCCTGGTTCAACGATTCAACGATTCCAACGCAGAAGCCAAATGAACGAGATAGCACAATTACATCGCCTGTGTACAAACAAGGGACAGAACGAAGAGAATATTTTAATTGTTGCTCTATAGTTACACACAAGCCTTTAAATTAGTCTATTCCGTTTTAATGGTCTACATCTGCAAAAGTCATTGAAGCCTGGTTGGCTTAACGCTTCAAAAAAAGTGAGAAATGTTGGAAACGTACTTTCACAACAAAGCAAATTGGTACGAAATCGCAAAAAAGGTTCTACAAAATTTGATCTAAACACGGGAGTTTGGGCATAAAGTCGTTTGGGCTAGTCGACAATCCAACGCTTACCCGCGTGCTTATATTTATCACCGCGGCGTCCGTTTCTGACAATTTAAAATTCAATTGGTCCAGTAATTGAAGCGCAAGGACCGCTCTCTTCGATATCGATTCACAGTGTGTACCTCCGACAAACTCCAAACTCATAAGGATTTCATCCATTGCGTGTTACTGTTTGGTGCGGCGTGAAAGATGAGACCGGAACGCCCGTTACTGGCCATATCTTGAAGAAATTTGTTTCGACCATCTTTGGTTCCAGTAAGATTGTGTGCCATGACACACATCAAATGTTACAGTAGTGACACTACGTCTAAAATTCAAGCCATGTGCCCAAGTGAATATACTAATACGAGTGAAATTTTGAATGGGCCCATGGAAAGTTAATACTAATGGGATGTGTAAGGAATAACGCCAGTCATTTGATGCTAGTGTGGACCGATTAGGTGTGGCAGTTTTATAAATCGCATCATATGTACTGTGAATGCAGGAATGGATCGAGATGTTGGAAAGAGTTAAGTTGGCAATGTTTGAAAACATTTAAACTTGTGAGATTGAATTCACTCTCCAATTAACATACAATATTGCACGCTTTCTGAAATCTCACGTGTTTAGGTAAGAATGGAATTCCAAAAGTGGTGATCTGTCCACACGATCATGTCTTGAATACTTTTCAACAAAATGGGTTTTCAATAAAATTGTGATGGTAACTGCATCCCAGAAACAGTTTCTGACACTCTAGACTCCATGCAATAGTGGTGACAGCAAATCAGAATCATCTGTCTGAACAAATCTTAATGTAACAAAAAGTGAAGGTACCTGATTGTTTATCGCGTTATCTATCGTTAATTGAAGGATGGTGATCAAACCCTTAACTCAGTTTGATTTGTGGTGACAGTAACTGGTTCCTAGTTTGTCGATGAAACGAGATCTGCTTCTGCTATGTGATCCTAAGGACTCACAACAGCTAAACGTATGATGTTGGCTACCATCTACAGGCATACGGTATGGTCAAACGGATCCACAAAGTGATTCAGTGTTTTGCTTCGGTCAAGAAAATTTTTTGCAACCTTAGGTAGTAATACGACTACGGCGACTGTCCTGAAGAAATATCCTCAGGGTGGAGTTTTGTCTCTGCTCTTGGGGTCAACTCACTGCTAGTCCAACTAAATGACTTCGGAATTAACTGCCAGGGTTATGCTGATGACTTCGCCATATAATACTGATTGGTAAGTATACGGATCTACTATGTGATCACACGCAAATAGTGATTAACATAGTTG
The DNA here is from genome assembly GCA_963932295.1 of Tipula lateralis. Lineage (NCBI taxonomy): Eukaryota > Metazoa > Arthropoda > Insecta > Diptera > Tipulidae > Tipula > Tipula lateralis. Next base: position 34,815,612 of record OZ010737.1, read on the forward strand.
CAGCCTAGTGTAGTGATCCGGGGTCTATTAATCAACCCTAAGAAAACTGAGATTGTTCTATTCTTGTAAACTGGTGGTAGACTTTAGTCAACCAAAGCCCCACGTCTACAAAGCAGAGACAATCTGATTGTTCCTTCTGTGCTCTCCCCAATATGGAGAGAGGTAAGTCAGCACATAACTGCCCACATTCAGAGTCGAAGAATATTTTCCGGTCATTTTTTCGTGTCATTACTACCGAAAAGCATAAATGGAACTACAACAACCCATCCTACCTCTCCTGGTTATACATATGCAAAGTCCCGATTTCATCACGATTCCTTTTTGAGGATGAACTATGATAACCTTGAGGATACTGGATAATTTGAACTTCATTACAAGAATTAACAGATTTCCGGACTGAGAGAGTCTGAGTGATGGGGAAAACAACAAGTCATACACTAATTAGTGTTTTATATATGAACCACTATCGTCCCTACGTCGCTTTAAGTAAATATTTTGACAACATAAAAGATTCACTCTTCTGTTATCAGTAAAATCTTATATCAAAACATTTAGGACACTCACGTACTGTGAACTTCGCTGTATAAACCGACTTAAATTAAATGGAACCTAAAAGAATAGTTTTCATATGTGGTGGCTGAGGGATTCGCAACAAGATTTCGATCACCTGGAAAGGCTGGTAGAAACATGTATTAGTATGAACCTAAAACAGGAGAAATGGTCAGCCTCTCAACATGCGTACTGTAAGGGTAAATCGGTAGATACGGCCCTACATGCCTTGGTACGCACAATTGAGAGATCAGTTCACTCAAAGGAGTATTGTATGGTAGCTTTTCTTGATATTGAGAGCACCTTTAATAACGTTCAGACATATGAAACCCTGAAAGGATTATCGTTTATGGAAGTAGAAACCTCCATAATCAAGTTGATCAGTCATATGCTGGGAAGCAGGACTGTAAACTCAGAGTTGGGGGAGTCAACCATAAGAAGGCGAGTGGTTAGGGGAACCCCACAAGGAGAGGGAGAGTATAGGAGTGGTTGCCTACGCTAAATCAGGTAAATTTTTACCAACCATTAAGGAGGTAATGCGGAATGCTCTTCTTATTATTACAAGATGGGCCAGTAAATGTGGATTGGGAGTCAATCCATCTAAGACAGAGCTGGTACTCGTCACTAAGAAAAATAAAATTCCGGCAGTTGACCCATACCTACCGTAAATGGCACTTAACTGGCCTTTACTGATAAAGCAAGATTTCTGGGTGTAGTCTTAGACAGTAATCTGGAAGCCGAACATCTTGGAGAGAATGAGCAAAGCTACGACGGTCATGTATTCGTGTAGGAGTGCAATAGGCAAACGTTGGGGTCTCAGACTGAAGCTGGTACACTGGCTCTACACTGCCGTAGTAAGACCCGTTTTTATGTATGGAGTGAGTGTTTGGTGGCCAGCACTGGATAGAGTAACCTATAGAATGAAGAGAAGGTGCAAAGTGATAGCCTGTGTGCTCATAAGCGGAGCACTGAGAATAACACCTACTCAGGCCTTAAAGGTTTTGTAACACCTTCTTCCAGTGGATATCTATGGCAGACAGATGGCGGCTAACAAATACACAAGACTAACGGCCGTGTCTCAGTGGAAACACCTTCAGGCAGGTCACTCGACAATAATTGGTTCACTAAAGAAGAAAATGGTGAACCTTGACTATATTATACCGATATTGTGCTTCGAAAAGGGTTTTCAAACCTTAATCCCTTCAAGAGAATTCTGGGGGAATAAGCTAGCACTGGAAACCGAAGCTATACAATTCTACATGGACGACCACTGCAGCGTGTGCCAGGCGGAAATAATAGCGATTGAGAAAGCCTTGAATTCTGGGGGAATAAGCTAGCACTGGAAACCCAAGCTATACAAGTCTACACGGACGGCTCGAAGCTAAATTGTAAGGTTTGAGCTGGTCTGTTCTATGGAGCATTAAATATAAGCACCTCGGACCACTGCAGCGTGTACCAGGCGGAGATAATAGCGATTGAGGAAGCCTTGAGCTGGTTGAGGCATAACGTGATATTCAAGAGGGATATCACGATTTTTGTGGACAGTCAGTCGGCTATCAAGTCGCTGGAAGCAGTGCTGTTGAAGTCTAGGGTGGCATTGGGTTCCCACTCGTCTCTTAAAGAGATGAGTGAGCATTTCAATATTCAGATTATCTGGGTCCCAGGCCACACTGACGTCGAGGGTAACTGCAGGGCAGACGAACTACGCAAGGTACAACTCTTCAGCTGAAGCCTGAAAGGGCCAATGTGGGGAGGCCTACAGCGGAGCTTAGGCTGGTTTTGAGGAAAAGGGCAGAAGCTTTAGCACTGGAGAGGTGGTCTTTCACCTTCACATTCGAGAGAGCGAGACAAATGTGGCCAAGGCTGGATTTGAATCGCTCCAGGACCTTAATCTCTCTGGAGAGGATAGATCTAAGAAGGATCGTAGAGATATTAACGGGACACTGCCTTTTCGGGGAAGATGAAGGCTGGGTCTAGAAACAAATGACTTCTGCAGAAGATGTATGGACGAGGAGGAGGAAGAAACGCTTGTTCACTTCCTGAGCCTGCACTGGCACTAAGAAGGCATTTAGACTTGGGTAGGTATGTAATGCACAACCTTTCAGATCTTGCAGATATTAAGGTGCGGGACATTTTACGCTCAGAATGGTTCCAATAGAGTGTTAGAGGCATTTGGGGGCTAAGATCCTGTTGTATCACAACGGATCGGCAAAGCTCTTAGTATGCGTTATCAGCCACTCTAACCTTACTATTTATGTAAAAAACCTCCAGATAATAAAAATTCATATAGGGTAATTTCTCTGCTGCCAATTCTATCGAAACTATTTGAAAAGGTTCTTCTTAAAAGATTAAAACCAATTATCGAAGAAACAAATCTTATCTCCTCACATCACCTTGGATCAAGTACGTCGAATTACTGATGTAATAAAAAATCATAAGAAAGCCAACAAATATGCTCAACCATGTTCTTTGACGTGGTGTAAGCATTTAACAAAGTATGCCACCAGATATATTCCGGAGCAGGTTTTACAAATTATTTAAATTATACATATCAGAGAGGCACTTCCAAATATATATCCGAAGAAATATACCAACTACAGAAGTTACAATGACAACTTTTGAAATGAAGGCAGAATCAATCCAAGTGAACTTACAAAATCTGAAAGTCAACCAATAATGATAAACTCGATAGAAGTACCGCTAAATATCTCGGCATGACTTTAGATACTAAACTTAGATGCTAATAAACTGCTGTTATATACAAACAGATTCTGAAACCTGTATGGACATATGGTAGCCAAATATTGGGCAAGAAGACAAATGTAAAAATCATACAGTTCAAAATAAAATCTTGCGATGCATTGTTATTCCACCGTAGTACATTCGAAACGACAACCTCTATTGAGATCTAAAGATCGAGTTTGCTTAAGCATCATGTAAGAAAACACCTACAACATCTGTACCAGAAATCTGGACATACTTACGCTGTCTGCTGCGACTACCACTGTACAAAGAACCAAATCACTAGACTTGTCGCGACCAGGAGGTTAGTCGATCTAGGGAAAAATTTGAGGAGGAGTTAGACGAAACTGCGATTAATCAAGTGCCTAAACAAATACATTAGTATGCAATGTAATGGGTACAAGATTTATCCCCTGTGGTTGGGGGGACACTCCACTTTTTCTAATTAGTTTATATAGATACCCCAATCAAACGGATTTAGAAACTATGAATTTCTTCGAGCTTTTGTCAGACAAATGTGATGACATTCGCAATCAACATCACTACTGCGAGTTAATTATGGTTGGTGACTTTAATGCCCACCATAAAGAATGGTTGAATCGCTAAAATTCGAACTGTGCTGGGCGTCAGACTGAGTGGCTTGCTGTTTCACATGACCTTACGCAGATTGTTAGTGATTCCACATTTGAATGTCATAATTTTTCAAGCAGTCATATTCTAGATCTTTTTCTTACAACAATTTCGCATTCCATGGAAGCGCGTGTCGAGGCTGGAATTGTAAATTCTGATCACAAACTGATAACAGTTAAAATATCTGTCGCAACACCACCAGAATTAAGACAGCGGCCAAGGCGTCTATGGCGTTTTAACGAGGCTGACAATGAAGGGTTACGGTCATTTTTTCAACATTTCCCGTGGGAGAGCCATTGTTTTTATAACAATCAAATAGACGACGCCGTTTCCAATTTCACCGAAACCGTTCTACATGGAATGAATAAATATATCACATCATCCTTTTTCAATCCCAATCCTAATTTTAAAATCTTTTCAAAAGAAGCTGCCAAAGCAGCCAGACCAAATAAATCTGCTCACAAGAAATATAAGCGCAACAAAATTTCGTTTGAAGAATATAAGGCCACACGTAACATCTGTAAAAAAAATCTGTGCGAAGGAAGCAAAAAGAGCTGACAACAAGAAAGCCGCTAAGGTTTCCGAGTTGAAAATCTCCGATCGCAACTTTTACCAGATGGTCGCATCGTTGCCAATATTTCTAAAACATCTATTTCAGCATTGAAATGTGCAGATGGTGCTTTGGTGGTGGATCCATATTTACAGGCCGACTTACTGGCAAGCGTCTTCACTTCGAACTCGACCTTGGTTGTCCCAGATGGAGTTACGCCTCCCTCAATTCTGTATTGTGGTTCTAAAATGGATCCTGTCAAGATCTCGGAGGGAATGGTCTTTAGGAACCTGAAAAATAAAATTTTTCTCCTATCTTATAAGCAAGGTAAATACCCGTACGCCTGGAAGAGTGCGATGGTGCAACCGGTCCTTAAACGTGGTTGTGATAAAACTGACCTGTATAAATGATAAATTTGTAAACTTGTAGCATACGGCTTGGATTCGATGACCATCAAGTGGATAAAAAGCTTTCTCAAAGACCGAAAGATCAACGTTGTGCTAAATGGGAGATCATCAACGACACACTCCCTAAATACCGGAGTCCCTCAAGGATCGGTTTTGTCACCAACTTTGTTTTTGTTATACTTTAATGACTTGTTGGATAGCACTGTGAATCCTATCCACAGTTTTGCCGATGATGCAACATTGCACTCTTCAATTTCATTCAAGGTCGAGCCTACTCTTTCACAGTTAAACGGTAAACGGCTGGAAGTTGTCACTTCGCTTAATTCCGATTTGAGTACAATATTTGAGTGGGGAGTTAAAAATCAGGTCAAATTTAATGAGAAAATTTAATGTTCAGATTAGAAACAATTTAAAATGGAATAAACACATTATCGCATTGGCCAAATCAGCTTCACGTAAAGTCGGGTTCCTCAATAGATGCAGACGATTTTTTAAATCGCATCAGCTTCTCCAGATATATAAAACCTTTATTAGACCGTGGATAGAATATTGCTGTCAGGTTTAGGGTGGAGCATATGGCACTGCTCTCCAGTTGCTGGATAGAGTTCAGCGGTGTGCCATTAGAATAATACGAAACCCCAGACTTACGAAAGAACTGCAGAAATATAGGAGAGAATACCACCATTTGTTACGCCAGGACGGGTAACACGAGGAACGGTTAATTCGCATAGGTCTACGGTGAAGCTGCCGAAACCTCGAACTGAAGTTTAAAAGCGCGAATTTATTTATCGAACATCTAGAAGTGGAATTCGTTGGCTGGTACAAATATAAAATATTTTGACAACACACAAACTCCACTCTTCATATCATGTACGAAAACATGCAGACCGACTTAACTTGAAATGGACCATAAACGAACAGCTGGGAATTTCTACACGTTCCGTTACTAACACTTAAAAATTACTTGCAATCTCTCAGCCACCATATAGAGAAAATAAATTATTTTTGAATCAATAACAGTGAACAACACCATCTGGATTATTTACAGTACTTAAAACGCTTAAATTATTATTTTTTTTTAAGTAAAAAGCACAAATGGAAAATTTAATTTTCAATTTTGTTTACAACTCTCCCCGATCCAAGATCTAATAATGTTCGTATACACAAGCCATTTCTTATATTCTGTTTGACTGACATACATCTCATGAGGCATTGATACATTTTTCATCTTATATGCTCGCTCCTGTATATACATGTTAGTATATACGAGTACTGTGTGTGCCAGTGGCAAATTTTCAATATATAATCCAAAGATGCTGTCGATGATGATGATGGGAAAAAATTAAATTTTCTCGAATTATATAATTTTCATTGACGATTGATTTTTCCTATTTTTTTGTTATTTAATAGAAAAAGTTTTGATAAATGAAAGACGAAAAATTAAGTAGAAAATTTTTGATTACAGAATTTGTATTCAATTGAAAAAAATTCAATGGAAAATTATAAAATAATTTCTTTTTTTTTTGTATTTGTACGTCGTTGGATATGTGAAAAATTGGAAAATATGTCAATTTAGTTCCGATAAACGAACTTTTGTACGTATACATACATATGTGATGCAATGAATAAAAAGTCAAATCTTTTAATTAACGACGACACACAAAAGAAAAACTTACTCGTAATATGACTGATTGGTTCTATTGTTCAACACAGATCAACACAGATATTGTGATCGGGGTGAGAAATACGACCCACCATATATGTGTATATATATCATCTCATCACTTCCCGCATATTATATACTTATCAAGTTTCAAAAAGGGTTAAAAGAAATAAAATAAATAAACAACAAGTACTTAAAACACTTGAGAGTACGTTTTCATCTCGCTAAGATAACGTCGCTATATATAGGTTTCAATATCACAAACATGTATACATACATATACGAGTCTCGTAGAAGATGAAAGTCGATGTTACATTTTTGATTACAAACAAAAAAAAAATCGTTTAATTGTAGGAAGTAAATCTTGAATTACGTTAAGATTTTATTGTATTTTAACGAGATTCGGATATGTTCTTATATATATGAATGGCATTATTGTAATTACGAATATGTTGTTTGTTTAGATTACGTTAATAATGTTTTCGAGAGTTTATCCGGTATAATTGAATTCAATATCTAATATTTACATTTATTTGTGAACGGAAATGTAAGTGAAATTTTCGGAAGCGGCATAAGTTACTAATAAGAAACAATTATTTTGAATTATTAAATGAGAGACATCTATTATTCATTCATCCAAGTATTAGATTAATCTGATTAGTGTGCCCATAGGAATATAATGATACTGCGATTCCAATTAGAATTAGATCAATTATTGCATTCTCTCTTTAAAGGGCGCAGAGACATCTTTTGATTAGTAGGCGAAGTACGATCAAAATGATTAAACCAATTTGATATGATCGGTAAACACGGTTTAGACTACTTAACATTGTATTTAATTTAAGAAAATATTTTTTTTACTGCCTATGGCTTTTATTCTTGAATCTTTCCTTCATAGGAAACTAACAATATGTAATCAAATCTTAAAGGCTAATATAAATTCAATTTATAAGACTTAACCTATGTTAGTTCTTAATATTAACTTAGTTTTTTAGTCGCCTTTTTCTTGGCCTATTTAATAGTTCCCTGGCTTATTTGTTGAGATGGCAAACAAGTTTTAACTGGTATTTTTTGCTGTACTGATGAATTGTATCGTCTACGGTATCGATGAGTAAATCACGTCGAAGGTTTGCATTGCGTACATACCAGGGTGCGTTCACCATTGTTCGAAGTATTCGTGACTGCACTCTTTCCAGTTTTATTATGTTGGAAGCACACGCGGAGCCCCACAACTGGATACCATATGTCCAGATGGGCTTAAGTATCATTTTGTACAGCAAGACTTTACAGTCTAGACTTAACTTTGAGTGTTTTCCAATTAACCAATTTAGTTTAACGCATTTTAATTTGATTTGTTGAAGTTTAGCTTCAATGTGTTTTTTCCACGTGAGTCTTCTATCTACATGAAGTCCAAGATATTTAACACTTTCGTGTTGTGGGGGAGTGATGTTATTTAGTCTGAAAGGCGGACAGCCTCCATTTTATTGCCATATTCGATTTTGTTTAACTGATCTTGTAGAATTCTTCTTGCTATCGTAGGATTTTGATGGACATCTAGGATTGCAGTATCATCCGCGAAAGTAGACACATTCACGTAATTTGATGCTGGTAAGTCTGCTGTATAGATCAAGTACAACAATGGCCCCAGTACACTGCGGTGCAAGAGTACTTTGCAGGAATATGATATAAATCTGTGAATGCAGTATTATATTTCACCAAAAACTTTCGATTGAGCAAATAATTTTCAATAATTTTATAGAAACTTGACGGTAATTGTGCTCTAATTTTATGTAGAAGTCCTTTATTCCATACCTTATCGAAAGCTTGGGCTATATCTGGGAACGCTGCAGAGCAATATTTTTTTGTTCAAGGGAGTTCCTTCAAATACGACTCTGTGAGGTATGATGTTTGTCTTGTCCAAAATTGGCTTAATTTTTTGCAAAAGCATTTTTCGATAAGCTTTGAGAGAGTTGGTAATAAACTAATTGGGCGATATGAGTTAACTTTTGTTTCATCTTTGCCAGGTTTTGGAATCATTATAATAATTGAAGTTTTCAAGATTTCTGGATAATGGCCTGTTTTCATTTTCGCGTTGAATATACAAGTTGATACATTTATCCGGTAGATTTGACATCATATCAGATCATGTCCGGGTGCCTTTTTTACATCGATGTTGTCCGTGATCGTTTGTTTGACATTGTGCTACTTGTATTTGATTGGCTTGCTTTCAGACGTATCTGCAAAATTTGTTTGGTTTTTTTTATTTCCAACTTGCTCGTTAGGTGTAAACACTTCGCTAAGGTGTTTTGCAAATATATTTGCTTTCTCTACATCACTTCTTGCCCAGCTTCTGTCAGAGAGTCGTATTGGAGGGAATCAGAGTGTTGGTCGTTTCAGCTTACGTGTAGCTTTCTATAATGAGAAATCCGTTGCTTCAGTAGCTGTAAGTCCCTTGAGATAATGTTGAAGCTCTTTGTTATGTTTATTTAACAAAGCGATTTTCACTATTTTAGTCGCTTTATTTAACCTTGATTTAAGAGTAGGTGACCTGTGGAGTTGCCATTGCATGCGTATTAAGCGCTTCGTCATTAGTAGTTGTTGAATATTATTCGGAGAAAGTTTACGTTTCTTAAAATTAGCAGACTTGATCAGCGTAGTGTTAATCGGGGTAGCAATCTTAACAGTGTGTTGTAGAATACTAGTTAGTTGTTCCATCCCTACATCAATTTCTTATTTTGTAGAATATTCAACGAACACTTCCAGCTAATTGTAGACTTAAATAGAAACCAATTAGTATGTTATTGGCAGTTGGTACATTGTTAAACATATTTACGCTTGTGTGGTTCTTCCACTACGAACTATGAAAGTTGATAGGTTTTAGTCCTTCGCTAATTTCGTCTGGATGCACAGTGAACTCGATCCCTTTTATAACAACCGTGATTCTTTTCGCACTCTTCAATCTTTACGTGTAGAAGAATTTTTGGTTTTATTCTAAGATGGTTATAATTTTTGAATAGCCGTCAATATGTTTTGGTTGGATTCTAGTTTCACTAATATTGCCACGTTTGGTTTGGGCAATAAAGAATTCACCGTTGGTTTCCACGCGCGTTCAGTGCAGTTACCAATTGTTTCGATGGTGCCTCTCTTAAGTAAATCGACAGAGGTTTCTCTTTAGGCTCTTCTTTTTTATCTTTACTTGGATCTTCCACACATAGAGCTTCGAACCGATTGCGCGATCGTTCCGGATTTAGCTTAACACTTTTCAGCTTAGACTTTAAAATAGCCTCTTCTGGAGATTTGGGATTATGTTTTCTTTTTGAAGTCACTGTAATGTAACGTTCAATGCCCGTTTGCACTAATGTTTGTTGACATTCATTGTCAAGGTTATTATTATGATTATTTTCCATTTTTTTAATGTTTATGTCACTCATATTGCTTACATTAATACTTGATGATTTTGCACTATTTTTATTAAATTCTGGAATTACACATACTTTGTATTCTGAAAAAACATGTGTTGACGGTGCATTTGTTATATGAGCAGAAGTCGATGCACTTGAGTTATTTTCTGTAGATTTCACTATATTTAAATCTGATGTTGAGTTTGAAGATGATTTTTTTGAGAAAAAAGTTCCATCGTCACATTTTACACCGTGAGTAATCAACTAACTTTTAATAAGCACACGTTTGTATGCGAAAAATAAAAAAACACTGCACTTTTTTACTATTTTAATTTAATTTAATTTTTTTGCACTTCAATTTTTCGTCCAAACAACACGGCGGCTAAACGCGAATTGTAAGTAAATATAAAATTTATTTTTAAGCTTAATGTCTGTGACCACTGTTGGGCGTGTCAAGTACACGACGAAGTTTACATGATTTCTTGCATATTAGACTCGTGTAATTTTTAATTTTTGTACTATGCTGCTGCATATTAATTACAGGTATAGCCCAATTTGCATATCGAGCAATTAATGTGACACAATATAGAAAAATGCCTATAATTGGCCTTAGGGCTACTGTATCGAATTCTACTGGTAGCTACAGTAGCTGGCTTGGTATATAGCAATTCTAACTTTTTGGCCTACAGTAAAATTCACCACAATTAGTTCAAGATCATGGTTCATATGGCTAGAGCTCAGAACTGTATAAATGTCTGCTCATTTCTGTTGTAAACCAATTGTGGAAATTGATTTATAAAGCGTACGTATGCACAAGTTAGTGCGATCATGGAACGTTGGAAGAGTATTGCCGCCGTACTTTAGTTGAATGATCGGTTGTATATGCTGGTAATAAATCCCGATCATAACAAAATACCCTGTTAAAACGACTTTTTGGACTAACAATGAAGGTAAAAGCTTCTGCTCAATTAATTTGCACTGCTGCTCCTGCATGTTTTAGTCTGTGTGCTATGCATAGCCCCATGCCAGCCTAAAGTACTGACATGGAAGATGGGTTGTCTCATGAATTTAACACTGGAATATATGTGTTCATCTACACCACGGATCGTTATCAGATGATGAAAAATCCTATTTTCATTCTCTCGGGATTCAAACCCGGCACCTCCAGGTCCCATTGCCGCAGTCTTAACCACTGTGTCATTATTGATCGACGTTACTGATATATAGTTTTTCGTTTTTCATCTCTATTTTGATTACCTTTGATAATTAAACCGTAGACTAGCTATAATTTGCAAGAAAGATAAAGCTTCCTTTTAATTCCATTAAATCAATAAACAGCAACTCATTGACTCTTTTTCAGTTGACTCAATCGGTAATCAACCATGCACACAGCATCTCATTTGGTTAAATGTTTTTAATTGCAAGTAAATACCAGTTAACATCATATGTCATCCGTATTTCAGCACAATCAGTTACTTCCGTCGTGAAAGCTCACGCCTTGAAAGTTTCGCTCTGTAGCATATCTGTTTGCCTGCGATTCATGAGAATATTGAATCTGATTCTCTTTCCAGTACCAGTATTGCCCTTTATGAACAATCAAATGCATTTTTCACCATCAATTTAATTTGTCAATTTTTTGAGGTTGTCCTACTGACCAGTGTCCATTCTCTCAACTGTTACCTAAAATTACTCTCTACTATACTCTAGTCATTTGGTTACCAGGAGTCACCATTGTGATTTTCTTACACTTCTCGTGCAGGCTAGTGTTTAAGAATCACAAATGCGTAAAGCTGCTTGAAAAATGCGTTCCTAAGATGCTGCCTCGTACAGATCGAATTACTCATTCTATTTATGGAACACAAACACTCGTGAACATCTTTACTCTGACATATGTATTATAGTTCTAGCTAGATCCGACTATCCATATATACACAGTCTTCATCGTCAGACTGCTTGATGCCATATCACTCAAATAGCATCCCAACCAAAGATGAGATTTGTTTCTTGACTATGATTGTTAGTTCACCGTTGGTCATAATCCGTTATTTTGTCAAATCGGGATGCAAACAGATAGTTTTTATCAATCGGTTATGATAAGGAGACTCTACTCACACATATCTTGAGTAAATTCATTAGAAACAATCACTTCTCAGTAACAGCAATATATGACCAGTAATTTGATTCTTTGTGTTTGAAGAAAAGAGTCTAGACTGCGTTTAAAGTTATCGTATCGTCACTATAAACAGTCTAGACGCTATGGCCTTTTTTGTGTCGAAGGAGAGAATCTTTGATAGACATCAGAAGTGGGCCGTTTCTTAATTGTCGTTCGGTCCGCTATATATATTATTTCACGAGTAGGCTCAGCTAACACTAGGTAAAACATATGGAATGCTATGAAACATTACTGCTTCTTTTGAAACAACCATGTCATTCTCAATTCGAGCTACAGCTCCCCTCACGGCATTCCATATGTTTTACTTATAACAGTTAAGGAAGTGGGTTAAATAGTAAGCCACCACACCATGCTGTTTGTTTAGCCATGTCTCTATCAATCGGATCAGACGATAAGTATATCGACTTTAGGTCGAGTCATCCCATTGTTTCTGTCATGCTGTCATGAACTCGTTCCATACTATCATAAGAACCTCTTCTTTTGTTCCACGATTACGACCTATACATATATAAGTTGACGTTCCTTTACCGCTATATCTATGGGGAGAATTCCCGAAAGAACATAGGCAGCGTCGTCCGATGCGCATACTACTCTTAATACACTTTAATCTTTCAACAGATTTTTTTTTCATATATACATCTTTTGTTGCACAGCATTGGCCTCAATTGGTGGATACATCAGGATGGATGCTTACTAGCAGAGCTGTTCTTCTTTATTGATTTCGAATCGTATTTGGTATTAACCGAGACCAATGCTGTGGTCACTCCGCTCGCTCTTTCGCTGGAAGTAATGAAATGTTTCTTATATAACCAATTTTCATCAAACATTACCCCTAGGTTTTCGGCACCGACCTCTTACATTATGCTCTCCATAGTTTTTCTGTTAGTGATAAGGACTGCTCCATTCTATGTTCTGCTAACCAAGTCAGCAGAAGTTAACCATTATTGAATGTGTCGAATCGATCAGTAAAAAATTTCTACTATCTCCTCTCTCGGTTTTGTGACTTCCACTATCGCGATGTCATTACGGTAAAGCTTAACCTATAGAACACAACCAGTTATCACACATGATTTTTGGGTCATGGTCCCATCACTTGTTTTTGTACTTCAGAGACCTTTGGCTATGAAGTAATTCGCAACTATACTCGTTATTGGTATTTCGATATCCCGGGGGAAGTGGGTTAAATACACAATACCAATTGGCCTTCATTGGACGGTCGAGGATGGCCTCCTTTCGACAATAATAACAGATTCTGTTCCTTCCACTTTTAGGGGTACACTCCTTAGGCAACACATTTCAAACATTCAGTATACAACTCGGACAAAATACTTTCGGGACATTAATTGGACCTGAACCTTTATTGTTTCTCACCCTGAAACATGCCTAGGGCCGTTTCTTTAGTTACCGAATGAGTATTTTTCATGTTTCCCTAATTCTAGGCTCTTTGGGTCACTGGAATTAATCTTCTTAATGTACAGAACATTCTCGTATATCAATCTTTTGAATTTGTGTCACAATTCTAGGATGTAGTCCATATGAAACATTTTAGCATTTCTATGCAACATATATATTGCACGCAACATTCTCTGAATGAATACTTTGTTTTGGATACACGAATAGATCAGACGTCTTACTATTACCTTATATACTATCTGAAAAGTTGCAGTCATGAACTTCATTATATAGAAGGACACCTTATTGTCTGCACAGCAGCAATGACTGTTAATTAAAGTATTTCTATATAATCAACAGACACTAAATGATATATTGAGATAAACTCAATTATTTAATCTAACCTAAAATGTAAATTAATCATTTCAATAAAACTATATATTGTTGTCTAGAGTAAAGCAAAGGTAAGATATTTCTTTATACATAAGACATAATACTATATTGTACACGTATGTACATATTTTGTATCAGACAATCGTGACTTCGAATTTCATGATTTGGATCGATCTAAAAAATGTCCACCACATGTATGTTATGACATTGGAGCACATATACGTTATATAACTACTACTATGTATAGGTAATTTTATGCAAAGTAGTTTAACAATCACTTTGTATTTAACTAAATGACCTTTCATAACTATATACACGTAAGATATGTAGTTATATCGATTTTGTTACCGCGCAGCTTGTTACAAAAACAGTAACAACCGGTAGCTGCATTTGTGTTACATATTACAATAAATTCGATCGGGCAACCCACATTCAATAGTTTCAGGTTAGTATTTAAGATAAAAACGAGAATCAAAGTGGAATTTGCTGCACAAATGTATATGTGGTTGGAAATTGTATATTGAACATTATTGTAAGCAACCTGAATCACGAGAACAGCCAACGGGCGACGGAATACTCAATCTAGTTTTGAAGGGTAAGCGAGCCCAATCGCAAAGCCCTAAAAAGAAGATTATTGTGTCCCAGATAAATCAAGAAATGGAATTCTGGTCAAAAATGGTGCAAATTGCCAGAAGACTCGCACACTCACCTTGGATACCAAACATAATTGAAGCTCAAAAAATCATGAAGAGAGTGATCAACTTGTTCGAGTTGGTAACTAGGAGCTTAGACATCGGTTCGTGATAGCAGACATCGCAGACGAGTATATAATCGGCCTTGATTTTTTTTAAGCAGAACAAGTTGTTAATTGGATCTCGGGAACTACGAACTGAAATATGACGAAACCGAAATTATTCTGCATTCATGTACCGAGGATAATATAGTAGTATATTTGTCTACCCAAAACAAATCAGCAATTACCAACTCTCCAAGATCTGAAAAACAGATTACAACCCATGGAACTCAGAGAGATCAAAAAGTTTTGACGACAATGAGTAACGCGTTCTCGAAAAACAATGAAGATGTCTAACGAATGACATCCGACATAAAATCAACACCGGGAATACTTTCCCATCACCGATCTTTCCGATTACCGCTTTCTAAGCAACCGGATGTCCAGAAGAAGTTGACCAAGATGGAAAAGACGGAGTCATTACACCATCATAAAGTCCTTAGAGTTCATTTGTGGGCTTAGTGAAGAAGAATGATGGATCGATAAGGTTTTGCGTTCACCAACGAAGGTTGAACGACGTAACGATCAAGAACAACTATACCCATTATACCACAAATCGATGACACGCAGAGTACACTGGATTTGAAGAAACAATGGCACACTACACTGGATTTGAAGACTGTGTACTGGCCAGTAGAAGTTCATACCGAAGATCGAGAACGTAAGGTAACGGATTCAGAGAGCATATCATGATGCCGTTCGAATTATGTATTACTCCAGCACCCTTTGAGAGACCAATGGAGTGCGTGCTAATCTGTAAATCCTGCTTGACGACATTATCATACTGTGCTGTACATTCAAGGAACATCTTCACAATTTTGAGGAAGTGCTGCCAAGAATCAGGAATGTAAATATGAAGCTCAATCCAAAGAAGTGTAGGCCGTTTCAGAAGGAGTGAAGTATTTGGGTCACATCTTTGAAGAGAACGGAAAAAGCACGGGTGCAGTCAAAATAAAGAGCGTTAAGGGGTGGCCAATACCTAGGAATGTTTTGTTTGGAAATTTGTCGGAACCTTTGCCAACATCGCCAAGATCCTACACAACAATTAACGGAGGCTAATGCAAAGTTCGTCTGGACAAGTGAATGCAACGATGCATTTATCTAGTTAAATGAAAGTTTATGCAAAGCGCCCGTATCAGCATATTCAGTATCGGGAAAGCTATTTATCAATCAAAGAATCGTAGAAGATGAGAGGGTGGTGACATTCTTCAGTATGGTTCTATCGAACCAGGGGAGGAACTACTGAGTCATCATAAAATTACTATTGGCTATCTTCACGGCAGCTAAACATTTCCATAAATATTTAAGTGGCCGACCATTCCAAATAAGAACCGATCACGCTACTCGATAATGGTTGAAGGACGATCGGCTAATCTTAACAATTTATTAAATATTAGGCTTAGTCTAGACTTTACTTTGAGTGTTTTCCAATTTACCAATTTAGTTCGACGCATGAGTCTTCTAGGTTAGGTTAGGTTAGGTTATAGTGGCTGCTAACGCACACTTAGACCGTTGTCGGTCCATTGTGATACCACATGATTTTAGTCCCCTAATACCCCTAACACTCTATGGGAACCATCCTGAGCTACTAATGTAGCGTAAAATGTCCCGCACCTTAATATCTGCAAGATCTGAAAGGTTGTGCATTACATACCTACCCAAGTGCAAATGCCTTCTTAGTGCCAGTGCAGGACAAGAGTATAGGAAGTGAACAAGCGTCTCTTCCTCCTCCTCGTCCATACAGCTTCTACAGAAGTCATTCGTTTCTAGACCGAGCCTTCTCGCATGTTCACCGAAAAGGCAGTGTCCCGTAAATATTCCTATTATCCTTCTTAGATCTCTCCTCTCCAGAGAGATTAAGGTTCTGTAGTGATTCAAATCCAGCCTTGGCCACATTTGTCTCGCTCTCTCGCATGTGAGGGTGAAAGACCATCTCTGCAGTGCTAAAGCTTCTGCCCTTTTCCTCAGAGCCAGTAGAGCTCGGCTCCGCTGTAGGTCTCCCTACATTGGCCCGTTCAGGCTTCAGCTGAAGAGTTGTACCTTGCCTAGCTAGTTCGTCTGCCCTGCAGTTACTTCGACGTCAGATTGGCTTGGGACCCAGATAATCTGAATATTGAAATGCTCACACATCTCGTTAAGAGACGAGTGGCAACCCAATGCCACCCTTGACTTCAATAGCACTGATTCCAAAGACTTGATAGCCGCCTGACTGTCCACATAATCGTGATATCCCTCTTGGATATCACATTATGCCTCAACCAGCTCAAGGCTTCCTCAATCGCTATTATCTCCGCCTGGTACACGCTGCAGTGGTCGTCCGTGTAGAATTGTATAGCTTCGGTTTCCAGTGCAAGCTTATTCCCCCAGAATTCTCTTGAAGGGATTAAGGTTTGAAAACCCTTTTCGAAGCATAATATCGGTGTAATATAATCAAGATTCGTCATTTATTTCTTTAGCGAACCAATTATTGTCGAGTGACCTGCCTGAAGGTGTTTCCACTGAGACACGGCCGTTAGTCTTGTGGCTTTGTAAGGCGCCATCTGTTTGCCATAGATATCCACTGGAAGAAGGTGTAGCATGACCTCGGAGGCCTGAGTAGGTGTTGTTCTCAGTGCCCCGCTTATGAGCATACAGGCCATCCTTTACACCTTCTCCAACTTCTTTCTATATGTTACTCTATCCAGTGCTGGCCACCAAACACTCACTCCATACATAAGAACGGGTCTTACTACGGCAGTGTAGAACCAGTTGAGCAGCTCCGGTCCGAGACCCCAACGTTTGCCTATTCCTGATTTCAGATATGACTCTGTGAATTTGTTCCGCGGTTCCGGGTTCTTATCTAAATTCAAATTGATGATCCGTAATGATTTTTTTTACCGTCTAGGTTTATCTGGTAGATTTGACATCATTTTTCTACTTATGAGATCATACCCAAGTGCCTATTTTATATCGTTTGTTTGACATTGCGCCACATATATATACAAAATTCATCAGAATTCCTTCCAACTTGCTCGTTAGGTTTAAAAACTTTCCTAAGGTGCTTAACAAATATAACGTTAGAGAGCCGTATTGGTGGGAAGAGTGTTGATCGTTTCCTCTTACGTGTGGATTCCCATAATGAGAAATCCGTTGCTTCAGTATCGTTGTGGATACAAACCGTGAGAGTTGTAACAATAGTGAACAATTACGATTGGGAAATATATTGCACGTCCAAATCGACATGTCGCCAAAAATTGTCGATATTTTTAGGTTAATTCCTTTTAAATTAATTTCACTTGAATGGACATCCTTCTATACAGCTTTTTTGTGTTGTTCTCAAAACAGCCCATTTGATAAGCAAATACTAGACAAAAAAATCGAAAATTTCCAGGACAAATTTTCGATTATTGTATACGTCTCTCACATTGGTCGTGTAGTTTATTTTTGTCGTTTATTTCAACAGCATCCAGTATCCACAGCAAAAAAACAACAACAACAATGAAAAATCAAATCGAACAGAAAAATAATAAATTTTCTTTTTGCGTTGGAAAATAAAAAATTTCCACATAATAAAACAATGAGTTTTGGGAGTTGAAAAGAGTCGGGGTGTGGTGACGAGGGGTGGCTCGACGACATAAATTCGAAGAAGAAAATCGTTTACTAGTTTTTTGATTTGATTTTACACTGTAGCTAATAAAAATTGAAAATTGAAAATTGTAATTACACAATCGGTCTCTTGTTCGCCTCGCATAGTGTCCCTCACCATATTATATGTAATCTCATCTCACACTTGTATATATAGTTAAAATATTTGGTCTACAAGTGATTACATTTCGATCAATGTATATTGCGAAGGGGTTCAGGGATGAGGGGGTGAGAAGGGCTAACGAAAGAAAAATGGGATTGAATTTTTCACATTTAAACAATAATATGAAATGTGAGTCCGATTTTTTTTTGTGAGGGGATGCGATTGGATATCAATTCGCCACTTAGTTGTGAACATATTGACATACGGTCTGATTGATAGATGACCGAAAAGTTTTATTGAGAGGAAAAATTATTATATTATGTTTACAAAGTATTTGTAATGTATACGTATGTATATACGACCGACCAAGACGGTTATATATAAGGGGAGTTCAATTACACATAAGGAAGTGTGATCGATAGACTATGTAATATAAAATTTATCTTAAGTTTTTCAGGGATCCGGATGTATGTTGTTTTTTATTTACTATATTTCATCTTAGATTGTGATGTCATAATTTTATTAGAAATTTTTAGTATACTCTCGACCCCTAAGAAGCATAACATATACTCGTATATACTGTAGAGTAAACATAAGTTTTTATATCAAACGAAAATAATTGTGGTTGTCTATATGAAACTCTATTGACAAATGGCATCGATTTGTAGCTTTAATCATGCATTTCATATTTCAACAGCTGAATCTTTATAAAGCTCAACATGTATCTATATAGACGAGCATTAATCAATGCAATGTGGAGAAGGGCGTTAAAAAGTATTGCGAAAGATTTTATCTATTCTTATTTTATCTTAGAACCAAGCAAACAAGTAATATCCTCCTTAAGGTTGCATGCGGCTTAGATGCTCTCTAATCGTAATTACTCTAAAATTAACTCAAATTATTTGGTTGCCAGAGGGAAAACTGCTTCTGATATTTGACCCAATATTTTATATGTGATGATTGCCTGTATCAATGCAATAAACGTCAAAGTACTTGGTATACCTAATAGTGATGGTCGTCAAAACAGAAACTGGTTCCAAATCCCACTGACGACCAGCAATATTTTTAATTGAGTTTATTTTCGAAGACCCAAACCATGTTACCTCTTCATCGAAAATGATCGTCGGCTCATGGAATCCCCTCCATCGATAATGATCGTCGAATTCAGCTTGAGAAGATGCTACAAAAGCGACGCGTGGAAACATCTCGAAATAAACTTACACCGAAATTTAACTTTTGTAAGCAAAATGGAAAGATAAGCAGTGCTTAATCGCCGTGTTGGACAAGTCGTGTTTACTCTAGTAAATCGGTTAAAGAAAAGTGAACACGATGTATTGTTACAATCCCCACTTGTGGCAAGAGGCTAATCTTTAACAGGACTATATAGTGTTGATGTTGTAGCACGCCTTCGTCTTGTCATAACCTTGATGTGACCTTGGATTTGGTTGTGGATATCTTTTATTCCCATCCTTAACACATATTCTGCCATGATGTATTACTGATTTCTGTATACTCTAAACTCCAAATCGCCATACATTTAAGTTTTTTCCATAGAATTGTGTTCTGGCATGAAGGAAAGTGAAAATCGTTCATCACAGTATCATTGTTCGGAAACCAGTACATTTTTCTTCATTTTTCAGTACATTTTTGTTCATTTTTCTTTTACACTCAAAGCTTCTTCCGTGTGTATCTAATATAGCACTCCGTATGCTAGCTGAACCTCCACGATACGATTCCTCCAGTACTTCAGGTACTCTGCTCCTTGGTACCTCAACTGTTCCATTTCCATCTTTCCGTCAATGTACTCCCGTCTTCTATTCAGGATTCCGTTATCAAAATAAACGAGTCCCGTAGCGCCTAGTAGCTCAATTTTTGCACTTAAATGTGCTACGATACTTTCAATGCTGGTTTGTGATCTTCGTCTTTCCAGCTGATTATCGAATTCAAATCTGGATTTCTCAATGTTCCTTTCTGTCCTCTTCATGACTCTATTCATAACCTTCCATTGACTCTGCTACAAGACCGAGCACATTGTATATCTTCTCGTGGACATTTCCACTCTCCTCTCTATATAGTGACGTCATCAATCTCCTTGGGTGATTTCAAGCTCTTATTTCTACTTTCACCATTCTCCTTCCATTGAGCATGCCACAAGACCGAACATCACGTGTTCCATCGACCTGGCCAACGTTTTTGGGAGCTGATAATCTGATCTTTCTTACTACCAGAGGCTCGGTAATGGTCTTCCCGCCTTTCAACCCTGCAGTACTCACAATTTGTTGTTGTTTATGGCTGATTCACAATTTCGTTTAAGTGTCCCAGCTTCCTACATCTTCTGGAACCCGGTCTCTCCCATTGCTAGTTGTTTCGCGAGATCATTTTCCTCCTTTTCTTGAGACTCCACAGTGCTGCCAGTAATTCCCTACCCGAGAAGGCTCGATGAATAATCAATCGTTTCGGGTTTTTTCATTCGATCTTACCTGAACACTTTCTTCCCGCGTCTCCATCTGCAGAATCAAGCCACAGACACATTCTTTTAGCTCAAATACAGTTGGTTCTGCAGTTGCACCTTTTGAATAAGTAGTGAAAAAATATTGTACGTCACAGAGCTAGTACACTTTTATCAGTTATTTCATCGTTAACCTCTCAAGTCACAAAATTCAAAATTATAATCCCGAAAAACAAAATGAGTCGTTCGTTTTCGCTTTACTCAATGGCCCAATGTTGGGAAGATGAGTATTTCTACCAAAAAATTATATTTTCCAAAGCGACTCACTTTCACCTCGGACGTTATATGAAACTAGCAAAATAGGCCACAGAAAATTCACACGTCACAATTATCAAACAAAGCGAACGACTATTTGGTCTGAAATATAGTTCAATGACCATCATATCGCTGTTTACCTTCTAATTGTACTTTTTAATCTCTTTATGATTGAAGAAAAAGGCTTGAGCGCTAATTGGTCTTAATTGAAGAGCTCCACTGACTGCACAGTGAACGATGCAAACGGCATATAGTACCATGTCTTCGAAAATCATATTATCATCCGAAATGGCGATGTCAATTAAACTCCGTCCGTCTAGTAATGACATGCTTCAATCAGAGACGAGTATGGCCTTGAAAGACGAAATAAGTAGGATTGTATTGGTGACCTTAAAGCACAAAACGATTGAAAATTAGGGTCGAAAAGCTGCAGATCCAAAAGCAACCCATCATGAAACCTGTATTCCGTTATCGATCGGAAGGTGTACTCTCGAAATTAAATACTAGTGATACTTTTTTAAAGCTAACTTATAGTTCCCATACCTTACATAGGGTGGCCTAATAACCGGTTCAGATTTGATATATCGGTTATTTTGGCTGTGGCAACACTAATGTCATTGTAAAAGTGGGAAATGTTGGAAATTTACTTTCACAACAAAGACATTTTCGAAATGGCAAGAAAATGTCGTACAAAATTTGGTTAAAATACGAGACTCACACCCAACGGTATCAAGAAGTTTGTGAATAAAGTGCGTCATACGGGCTAGTAACTCGACGATCCAACCCGTGCTCGTCTTTTTCGTTCATCCGAAAATACCACTGTGGTGTTCGAAAATGTATACAACGGTCGAGAACAACAATTCTTCATCATGCATCGGAAATGTAAATCAGCCGTTTGGGCTTGTAACGTGGCAGTATTTTTGGGCCGAATTTCTTCCAATATGTGGCCGTTACGTTCCACGAAATCAACTTCCGCCACATATTAACATTTTTTTTGTGACCATATCTTGAAGACCTTTGCAGGGCGTTACAATAGTGTAACTGGGTCCAAATTCAATGGCCGTATAAACTATACTTTAACTGTGGTTTCAAAATATAATCAATCTCTCGATCGCTAATTTCAATGGCGGCTCGAATATCGATTTTGACATAACTTTGTAAATACGTATACATATATTATGTTGCTACATATAATGGATTCTGCGGTTTGTTACTTTATATATATAATCTCATGAGAACGAACCCACCAACAAAGCTAATACCCATACGATTGTATCTATAAACTTAACCCACATTTAGAATTTATATATTGATTGATCAAAAATTAGAAAAAAAAATCCAGAATCATCTAATCAATTTATAATAATAATAATACAAATTATTTTCCAACATTTATTGTGGTTATCAATGCATAATAAAAATTCCATATTTCTACGAAGGTAGAAATTCATTTTTCTAATAATTCTAATTTTTCTCTAATATCGTGTACCGCCTCCACTCACAGACAATCTGATTACCGATTTATTGAATAACTATGTACATACATACGAGTACATAAATACACAGTATTGGTATAAAAAAAAATCAATTTATTTATTTATTATTACAAATAGCATTAATAATAATAATATGTATGTGATATAATAATTGAAAAACAAATCTATGCTTATGTTCAGGTAATCTAGAATTATATTAATGATTAGTTTGAGGTAATACTGTGCGGTTTAGTTCTAAATGACGCATTCACCTTTCAACGTACACCAACGCATTATGTCGTATAAAAATTAGTTGGGTTAAAAGTCGAACAAGTCGCACTCAATGTCACTCAGAGGTCATCGTGTAAACTAAGGATTGCATCAAAATTCACAGACATCGTGAGGTCTCCGCTTACTTCGAAAATAATTACGAGCTTTATCCTCGTTCTAATGAGTTTATTAAAGCTTGATGATATCCTAATCGCTCCTATTTGGGATGAAACTGAACTACCTGCGTCTGACCTAGTCATTTTCAATGTGTGAAACGGGGTCTGAAATTTAAAAAGACAATGTTAGAATCAAACTTACATAGGCTGAATAGAAGCTACATAGCTGGGTCAGGTTGGTTGGGAATACCTCGGTCGATAAATCCGATTTTGTCCTTTCCTTAGGTGCTAACCTGTAAAATAGGAACGAGACATGGCCACATATATCGAACATTGAACAAATATGAGAAACACATAGGTACATTGGCCGACCAATTACACCTAATATAAGAAACAATCACAATGAACGAACACTGATAACATGAACAAATTACATAAACACAAATTCACTGTAAACAAAAACAATAATTACAATCACCACACAACACCACAAGTAGAACAAAACTTTTCCCATGACAGTGACACTGATACGTCAGCCAAATGTCAAACAAGTTGGTTGCATCTCGACATCAACCATAGCTGAACCTTGATGCTACAATATAGATGGCGTAAGGGAAACGAAGAAAAACGGGTATTGCCCGATGTACCGTGAGAGGTCGAAAAATTATAAAAGGTGATGCGGGTCGGCGAAAAAGGGCTTTTTGTTGGATGATTGCTTGGCGATAGAATCGAGGAACGGGGTTTTTTTTGTTTTGAGCGATAACTGGAGTAAGCAACAATTGATACATAAGAAAAAAAAATAAGAGTGAAAAATAAAGTGAAAGTACAGTGAAAGGAAAAAATAAGAGGATAAACAAAGAGTGGTGAATCACCTTCACCTGAAGGTGGGTCATGTCAAGAGCCACGTGGAGAGTGGATCGGCAAGTGGAACGCGAGCGATCGCGGTGCTTGATCGACAAGAGAGTTCTGTAACGAGCCATAGATAGAGACGAAAAGTGGACACGTGGATATACAGGTTAGTGCCACTTTCATATTTTTCCTTATACAAGTTCCCAGTGTAACAAGTTTATTTTCAATAGTACAATACCCCCTCCCCCCAATTGTTACACCCAGCCCGAAGGTCTCTAGCCAACCGGATAGACCTAGCTCCATTCGTGCGCGCAGGCTGGCGCCCAATATTATCAAATTAAATTGTCTGCTAAATTGGGAGGTGGAGGAAGAGCAAGAGGAGAGGACGGCCAAAAGCGATGTATCATTTATGATTGTAAAAAAAATTTGAAATATAGTGTCAAAAAAGAAGTAATTTTTTTTATTTGCTAACGCGCACGTCACATGTGGACAATAGACCTATCTTTTAAACATTCTCAAGCCAGGAAGTAATTAAATGGAACCGTCTCATCTCGGATGATCCTATATAATGTCAAATCGGATACCGCTAAAAAATATTGACCATCCGCTTAAGTATCCGGAAACGAGATTGAGGATTTGACCATCCGCTTAAGTATCCGGAAGCGAGATTGAGGATTGGCTCATGGAACGTGCAGTCACTTCGGAAACCTGGCGTGTTTGACGGCCTTATTACATGTATGAAAGAGTATCAGCTGGAACTCGCATCGTTTCAAGAAACTCGATGGCCTAAAAGTGGAGACCTTTTGTCTCAACGCTCTACATTGCTTTACAGTGGAGATGACCTCGGAAATCCTTAAGTTGGATTTCTCATTGGGGCCACAAGTATGACCATTATCACACAGGTATACCATTCACTGCAAAGCTTCGATGGTAAGAAACGCAACGAAATTTCAAGAATATAGAATGTCAGCAATAGGTATAGTAAAAACTAAGCCCAACAATGATTTGTTTAATGAAGCATGTCGTCTTGCTGTTGAGCAACGAAATATAGCCCACAACGAAGCGCACTCGGTTTACAATTGCAAGAAAAAATACAGAAGTTCTTGCTAGGAGGATATAGCTAAACACATTTGTTGACAGAAGAAGCGCGAATGGTGGAAGGCTTAGGTCTTAAGAGTACAACAACTCAGCAATGAGCGCATTTCGCGGGGTCACAATGCTGTGTCAATGTTGAGAACAGGCTATAGAACTTTTGCAATTACTTCTGGTGTTCGACAAGAAGATGCGCTGTCCCCGATACATTTTAATATTATGTTGGAATACATCCTTCGTAGAAGCGGAACACCTTAAGACACTATTTTATTCTGACAATCCAATCTACCTTTTCCATATGCAGACGATATTTTTGAGTGACTGGATTAAATGGCAACGGAGGCAAATAATACAGCAATCTTTGAAGGGAGAGCTGTCTTTCGATAGGCGAAGAGGTCACTGTCGGCGACGAAGGCTCCACGGTGTAGAGAGTGATCTGGTATCTTCTGGCTTGCAACAGTATGAAGAGCTGGCTCGTGATCGAAACCGATGGAGTCAGATTGTTGACACGGTACGGGCCAACAATGGCCTATAAAAGCCGTTGAAAAAATAAAAAAATAAACAGACATTCCAATTGAGGTGATCTATCAAGGTTAACAAAAAAAAAAGAAAAGTAAATTACGTAAACTATTTGAAGTCATCTAAGTAAATATGCAGAATTTTACAACAAAAAGGAAGTGTTAATTGAATTTATTCGGTTAATAAAATGTCAACTTTAAATGATTTATGATTTTGATAGCATTATGTACGGTACCATGTAACACGACTTTATTTAAAAGCTCAACTCTTTTGAGACTTCGTTTTTTGTTGTTGTTGTTGTTTTAATTTTTGAGGTGTATATAAATCAATCTAAGGTATATATAACCAATATATATACATACATACACATAATTTAAGTAAATAAATCATTTTATTATGAAATTTTGTGTCTTTTATGTTCCAAAAAAAAATTTTGTTTTGTACCTTGTGCTTAAGAATAAGAACGTGTTACCTACATATACAGAAAAAACATACTCGTATACTTATATATATTTATAATGAGATGATTTTTCAGTTTCCAAAAAACGAAATCGCATTACAATAAATAATAATTCGCTTTTTGCTGTATATACACTCGTATGTACATATATACGAAGGCACAACAACAACAACAAAATATATATAAAAAGCTTTTGTACTTTTACTGCTTCGAAATTCTCATTTGAGCGAAGAAAAGAATTGGGTTGTGTGGGCGTGAAATGTATCATTTCGATTATTTCTTCTTATATAATATGTTGAACTGTAAATCATTTGTTTTTTTTTTGTTATTTATTTAATTTATTTCTATTTACACATTTTGCACGACATGACTTAAATACGAGTATATATAAATATATTTATTCCATTTCGTATACTTGATTATGCAAAAGCAATCAGAACTGTGGTCCAGATTTTGTGTCCACTTATCACTAATCAAAAAAAATTTGAACAAATCATTCTGGCGTTCTGCTTTAAAAAGATGGAAAAAATACCAGTACTTCAGGCTACTGTAAGGCCAGACGACTTAATTCACTTCGTCTACCTAATGACAAGCTAGCTCTCACCCTCTCTTCTCTCTCTAACTTTCTCTCTCTTTCTCTCTCTCTCTCTCTCTCTCTCTCTCTCTCTCTCTTTCTCTCTCTCTCTCCTACTCTCTCTTTCTTCTTTCTCTCTCTCTCCTCTCTCTCTTTCTCTCTCTTTCTCTCACTCTATCTCTAAAATGTTTATTTTCTTAAATGTTTATTAAATGTTTATAACTACCCATTTTCTGGGCTGTAGATAATTCCCCATCGGGACTAGGCATGCCCATTAATTAATTATGAAGGCCTGCGTTGGAATTTGTTCTCTTTTGAACCTTTAAAATCTGCCGGTTCTGAGGGTGTATTTCCTGCAGTGTTACAGTATGAATATGCTCTTATTAAGGAACATTTACTATTTCAGATCTGTTTCAGACATGTTTTTGGTTTTATACGGCAATCTTAGTGCAGAAGGAGAGTAATTTTTATTCCAAAAGTTGGTAAGTCGAACTATACCAACCTAAAATTGTTTTGGTCTTTATATCTGTCATCAACCTTTCTGAAACCTTTATAGAAAGGATTATTTATAGATTTACTAAGGTTCAGCATTTAGTTTTCGCTCAGCTCACTAACATGCAAGATGCTTACAAAATGTGACTGCTTTACATGAATACATTCGTCTCGATTACGAATGTAAGTACCAAAATTTGGTATCTAACCCATTGCCATCAGGTGGATTTAATGTATGCTCGAATCTCGCACTGTATTGTGTTCAGTAAAACGTTCCGACACGATGCCTCTGGTGGTGTGTGCTTTAATCCTTATTGTGGCTTCTGGTCATTGACGAACTTCTTGGTATTCTTCATAAGTCAGTTTTCATAGCACAATGTTACGCTCACGATGTAATTCTGGCAGTGTCACGCAAACACCTAAATGAACAGTATCTGGATAAGGATTTACATATGAATACATATTAGTCTAAAACCGACTTGGTTATATTTACAAAGCATAGCAAAGATGCAGCTTTTTCTGTACCTATTTTTCGGATAAAAGATTAATATCTTCTCCGACGTCCAAAACCTTGGCGTTTTTCTGAATAATAAACTTTTCTGGAAGTATCATTTGGATTTTAAGATGTGGCTGGAAAGCCACTATTTTTTCTGGCAATGTCGAAGAGCTTTTGGTAACTCTTGGAAATTGTTCTCCGAGATAATATCTTTTGTTTACAAGTCACTGTTTACAAAACTTAACGGTTTCCAAAATATCGCTTCTCGAGCTGTTACAAAAGCCATGTCTTCAACTCCTCGCCTAGCCACGTTTTTGATTCTCTTCTTTTCCCGGCTAAAATCCTTCATTCTCGGTACAGCTATAGTTCGGATGCCTTTCATTTCAGAAGTGTTGGGTGTTGAAAGTTTTCGGCACTAAACTTCAGGCGATAGACAAATATTCTGGATAGTTTAAGATGACGTTACTCTCTCTGACCATTGTAGAGGGAGGACGCTTTAGATGACCTAGTGAAAACTCACTTTCTCAAAAGTAAGAATTCTAATGTAGTAAATCAAAATCAACTCTCACACCAACTTCCAAGTTTCAGAGATTGGAACATGGTGACAAAACATAGAATCCGATTACTTGAGCGATAATGCACTATTAGCAGATCCCATACATTGCAAACAATAAACATACCAGAAAGACAGGTCTGTTGAAACAACACTCCATGAAGTCGTTGAACGGATTGAAAATTGCTAGACAACAGGGAATCAACCATGGAGCGTTTCTGAACATCGAAGAGATGTTTGACAACGCTTCCTTCAGTGCAATGATTTCTGCAGTTGAAAGACATGGCATGAAGACCATACTTGTTCGGCGGTATAGTGCCATGCTTAGGTCCAGACGCGTGTACTGGCTATACGTTTTGTTTGCCGCACTTAGAACCGTGGATTCACGGGAACAAAATCAAAGGACTTAATCCAGGGACGTCAGGCTTTCTTTTGGTTAGGGATACCTACTCGAGATGTAAAACCTGGGTTTTTATTAGTAATAACATGAATTACAGGCTCCTACATGAAATCTGATAGAATGACCTTACAGCAGTTCTCGTTGAAATAACAGACCAGGATATTAGATGAGGTTCTAGTGATTTGTCTTGATCAAAGTTATAGAGTACGCAAATCCTAATGATATCCCAATCATTGTCGGTTGCGATGCAAAATTACACCACGCATGCTAGAGGTATTCCCTCCTGTAACACCTATCTGAGTTTGGCATATTCATCTAGAATATGGGCAATAGACAAAAACTGATTGATATTACTCTTATGTTACCTAAGTGATAAAGTCCAAAGATTGATTTCCTCCATTAGATGAACTACTGTTTGGAGTTAGTCAACAATCAACTCCAATAGATCAAATGATCCTACTTAACAAAAAGATTCTTTCATGAGGATTATTAGAATCACTTTAGACGACAAATTTACTGCACTTCTCAAACGGCATCATTTTCGTCTGGTATAGCTATACATAAACTGATGAGGTCTACATTTCTACCCACTGTAAGTAGTTGAACGAGGATCCCAGTCAGTAACCTAACTTCAAACAAAAGTACACCCTCATTATTTCAAATAATCTGTTTGCGGTCCTGCCCTACTATTTATACACTTACAAATAAATGTTATTAATTTGGTTCTAATTATTTCGAACGTTTCGAAACTTGAAAGCTTGAGAAAATACTGTTTTCCATCCGAGTAGATTCAACAATATATCGGCTTCATACATAATTGATCGAAATACATAAATAAATTAAGTTTTGAATGAATATTCCTGGGTATATACAGTGTAGTGGTAAGTAGGTGGTTGGATGGTATAGTGATGATGATGATGGACCCAAACAACAAAAAAAACAAAACTAAAATCATGAATTGAAAAATATCTCGAGAAGAGAAAACCAAATAAAATTTATGGAGGTCCTTTTTTAATTAAACAATTGGGTAACCCTAAAATACAAACTACAAACCATTTAATTTGATTAAATTAATTATGTTAGTTTTATTTATAGTTTTTTGTTTTTGTTTTTATCCCAATCTCGATCCATCCAATAAGGTGACCTTATACGGCCTTAATTTTTGTCAATTTTGTTTTCTTCGCCCGACAAAAAACCAAAAATCTATATAATTTTTTCTTATGTATTATATAAGATGAATCCACCACCTCATCCCTTCATCTCGATATGCTGCGATAGAATTTTTTTTCTTCATCTTATATATTATATTATTTGTTAAGATATATTTTGGAAAGTTAAAGTTTATCTTCGATACCCATTCACCTTGTACGTATACAGATTTTTATGTACGAGAATAATAATGTCACCACTTTTGTGGGTGAACACGAAGTAAATGTTGTTGTTAATGTTATTAGTAATTTGTTTACCTTCTGTGTGTATTTAGGCTGCATATTTTCCGAGACGATCTAATTTATCGAAGGGCATTGTCCTTTTTTTTGTGTTCGGAATTAATTTTTATTTAATTTAACATTTATACAAAGAAGGATGTTTCTTAAAGCGAAACCCAGCATACTTACTGTATATAGGGTAATAAAATTAAATATTTACTGGTAATTAAAGTGTTTTGGTAAAAATTAATTTGGATAAAATACAAGAAAATGTCAATGCATTATGCGTAAATTATGTATTCATTCCAATTGATTAACTCTTTTGATACAAATTAAATAGAAAATTTAATTAATAAACTTTTGTATAAAAGAAATGCCCAGTGGGTGGGGGAATCCATGCTTTGTACATATTTCTTATGAAACAAAAACTTCATTGACTAACCACCACAGTAACCAGAGCTGAACGTAGGAGGCGACTAAATCTAGTTGGCCTAAAAGTTGGAACCATGTGTCCTAAGACTATATATTGCTACACAGTGCAGATGACCTCGGAAATCTTGGAGTTGGATTTATCATTGGGCAACAGGTAAAAAAGGCTGTATTGGACTTCCAAGAATGATGTAAGCCAACCTCCATAATAAAGACTCGTTTTTCAATCATTTTAATAGTTTGATGGGCTCCTACCTAAGCACGATGCCAGACTGGTGATTGGTGACTTTAATTCAAGAGCTGGCAGAAATCAGACCTAGTTATGAAATAATAGAGGTCCGTAATCCCGAAAATATATTCTTTCCTCATAAAAATAGCCATGGATAGACATACCAACGTAACCATCCCGAAGCTAAATTGACCAATGTGTTGATTTCAAAAGATCGGGCTCGGTTGTATCGGTCTTGAACAAAATTATGCAGTGACCATTATTTGGTTATTGCAAAGCTACGATGGAAATTTTCGCAAAAATGAGGGAAGACAGGGGGAAATATTTATAAAACACGGCCATTCTGTGAAGGTATGATAAATGAGGAAACGCAACGAAAATATCAAGATCATAGCAAGTGAACACTGTCTGAAAAGTAATGAAAACCTCGGCTGTCGATTCGTTGCTGTTGCCGGGCGGCACTCTCGGTATAGTAAAAAATATGTCCAACAATGATTCGTTGAACAATGAAATATAGTCCATAATAAAGCGCATATTAGGTTTACAATCGCAAGGAGAAATAAAACAGTTCTTGCTTGATGGACATCTAGACGAATTGGAAGACAGAAGAAGCACGAATGGTGGAAGTCTAAAAAATACACCTTGGTCAAGATGAGATTTAAACAAAATCGTTCACATGGAGTTGATAGCTTAAGTATTCGGAGGGCGAAATTTGTGGCTGGAAAGTGGCTGCGTTATGCCCAACCATTAAAAAGAGCGGTATGGCTTAAAATGGGCAAATTCGCATCGCGGTCATGCATTATCTTGGGAAGAATTACTCCTCTGGTGGAGGAAATATCGGAGACTAATAAGGAGGATTCCGTCCAAATTGATACCACTAATCTAGTTTTTTCAACGAAGATGACTCTTTCCAAGTAATAAATATCACACGATGTACATCAAGAATTTCTTAATTTCAAGAAAACCAATCAATCAAAACAGTATTGCAGTCACAATGCTGTGTAAAAGTTAAGAACAGGCTATCGAAAACTTTTGCAATCCCCGATTCTTTTTAACCTCATGTTGAAATCAATCCTTCATCAAACTGAAACTCGGCAATATTTTATTGCGACAATCCAAATTTTTTGCATATGCAGATGATATCTGTGTGATTGGATTAAATGGCAACGGAGTGAAAGAGATACTTGATAAACTTGCACAATGTTCAGCTTCCTTTGGTCTCAAAATCAACGAGTTCAAAACCAAAAATCTGATGTCTAGTTTTCGAGACCAAGACGCTTCTAGAATTTCTCATTAATCACGAGAATAGTGTTTGAGAGGATATCAAGATATGAATGTGAGCGACTATATTAATATGATGAGCTGGTTAGTAATCGAAACCGATGGAATCAGATTATTGCCACGGACGATAATATTTTACCTCATAATATCGAGATGATGTTCACAATAAATATAGCAGAAAACTTCCCAAATACACAAGAGTATTGGAGGGAAAACAAACGAGCACATAAAATAATAAAAAGTTTAAAAGTTCAAAATAATATAATAAAGACGAACTTAATTCATTACGATGTATTGTTTGGCGGAACAACAGATAATCTAAAAGCTAAACTGCAGTAGAAAAAAATGTTCTTAAATTAAACATTAAATTGTGCAATTAATGTTATCCACATGTTACTTGAACAATCTAACTGTTGCCCAATATAAACTGCATCCCCAGCATTTTATATATATATATATTTTTTTTCAAAATAATTCTGTCATGTTTCGGTATTTTCTTACGATTTTGTCTTGATATTGTTTTTCTTTTCTGCACGCGGTTGTTGTTATTGTTTTTGTTCATCTTTAATTCCTCGTCTATATATCTATATACACATAGTGATTAAAAATCATGTTTTGTCATCAAAGACAATATCTAGGAAATTACAATTATCTAAAAAGAAAATCTCAGATAATTTAATCTTAAAAGATGTAAGAAAACATTCAAAGCAAAGCAAAAAAAATTATTCAAAATTGTCATGTTCTATTATAATTTTTTTTTTGTTTTTCTCTCGTTTGGTAAATGAATGAGAAATTTTCCGTTGAAATTAATTGAAAATGTAAACGATATTTTTACGTTTATGTGTAATTATGCGATAATAATTGTTATTACCTGGAAATGTTTGAATTCAATCCCGAAATGAGTCAACAACAAGTATGCGAACGAAAAAATTTCAATATCGCATAGTAGGCTAATAAATTTATATGTTGCGATGTGCTTTTGTTTTCCATTCCAACAACTGTTTAGTGAATGTGTACAGTGGCATAGAACGATGGGAGTTCAATTTGCCCGTATTACAATTTTGTAAGAGTTTATAGAAAACGGTATATGAAGAAAATTAATCATTTGTTTGTTTTCCATCTTTGCTGTATGTTTTGACTTGATGTATATTTGATCCATGCGGACTGCATTGTACTCTAATATGAAATTGTTTTTACATGGTATACTTTATTTGTACATGATATATAGTCTATTTGTGAGGTTATGGTATGTTAGACAGGCATAAACATACCTTGGTCCGTATAGCCACACCATGTAAAGCTTCATTTTGCCAATTCGATCGTAAATTATTGGTGAAGCTTTCCAAACATTTATTCCTCTACATCTCCACAGATATATCAGTTTCCAACTCTGTCCGCACATTTGTATATGAGATAGTGTCTAATTGCCGAAGCGATATTATCTATTCGCGGATAAGATTAGTCTAGTTACTACGCAGGTGTTGCCTTCGGTTCATATATCAGTCACTAATTTGACTGAAGAGTTTAACACTTCAGTGTTCCACTTTTGAACCACCTTTAACAAATTTAGAACTTGGTAGTTTTCTGGAGGTTATGGCAGAATGTTATTCACAAAGGATATACTAATGGTATATTAAGGCCAAGTTTGGTAATTATAGGTGATGTTCGCAACTATAAAATATAAATTCCTCGTTCTATTTCAAAAACAATGATCGCACAATTGATATTAATAGTTTGAAAATATTCAAGTAAAAATCTGTAACTCGATAGAACTGTTGACCATTATATAAACCAATTGTGCAGTGCAACATGATCTCAAGGAACAGGGATTTTCGGGAATGTTTTAACAAGCCAAACCATCAAACCAGGTATAGTGACAAACAACCACATCTATAATTCAATCGGAAGAGCAAAACACTTTCGACAGGGTAATGATGCATGGGTAATGATTTTGGATGTAGATGTCTTATTATCACCTTGAAAGTGACCTTCGATTATGATTATTGATGCAATTATTTTTGAGTGTTTGGTTATGTTCAATTTAGTAATATGGATTTTTGTAATATGGAGACAAAATATCTGTCGCTTAAGAAGGCCATAAACATACATTTAATTGAGAGAAGACAGATGATTTCTTTGCGAAAATATATTTGAGTTGCTGTATTGGTAAAAAAGATTTCAATAGGAATTTTAGAGGTTCCATTATTGACATGTCATGGTCTAAACAGGATTGTCGAAAATCACCAATATAAACTGTGAAGCTTTATTATTTTAATTTATTGTTGAAATTCATATTTATATTTCTCAGAGCAGATCTCTTAACATTCATCCTAAATTTAATATTGGGAAAGATATATCTAGGGCTACTATTAGCGATCCTGTACAAAACCAATATGGCTTCAAAGTTTAAAGTATATAATGATGAAAACAAATGTATAGTTTTCAATCTAACAAAAGTAGAGATCTATTCCTCACTATTTTTTGAGTTAGGTTTCCAGTTAAGTTTGTTCCGAGTTGACCTTGCAAGGCGAGTGGTCAACCTGAAGAAGTTTATATTTGTTAGAGAATAAGATCAAATATTTCTTTAAGATTTTATAGTTGGTCCACAAATTCCATTTAGAAACAGCGCATATGTCGCTTGTGTACAAAAGTCTTGCCTTTCAAGCTCCCAATAACAGATTATTAATAACAAAACTCCAAGGAAGATACAAAGTTTTGCGATGATTCGCTTACCTTTGAATGACTC
Source organism: Tipula lateralis (assembly GCA_963932295.1). NCBI lineage: Eukaryota > Metazoa > Arthropoda > Insecta > Diptera > Tipulidae > Tipula > Tipula lateralis. The sequence continues at coordinate 34,850,204 of OZ010737.1, forward strand.
TCAATGCAAGTAACAATTTCTGATTTAATAAAAGGATGTTTGATGTAAGAGTACTATGTTACCCGTCTTAGTTGAAATCCATTTTTGGAGCATTCCGTCAACGGCAACAACTGAATTTGAGACAAGGTTTATGAAAAACTATCTTCTGGGTATAAGTAGTCCACCATTATCCAGGAACTTTGCATAAGGATGTCATTGACGCCGATGCAGCTACAATGAAAAATACTTATCCGGTATATTCTAAGAAAATGATCAGATGAAAATCATATGGGACAGTGTATATCATATGGAAATCATATGGGGTAATTTATCTACTCGAACTTTGACTAAAAATTTACTAGAATAAATGCGCCAACACCATATACACCATATCGTCACTTCTACATTAGTGTCTATTAGTGTCATTTTAGATCTCATGGATGACTTTCATTAGATTGGCCTATATGGCTTAATATCAATAGATAACCAATCCTTCGGTTGGTTCCACTTCAAGCATTATTTCCTGAAAAAAGTATATTGAATTGTACCCCAAAACAAGAACAAATCCCAAAGCTTGTAGTATAGATAAGTGTTATTATTCTGAAATGTCACCAAATTTAAGAAAAGGTTTCTTAATAAACTTAGAGCAAATAATCATTTCCGAGAAAGTTTAGGTCTGTTTCTAATATTTAAAGTATTATAAGGTAGACTCGAAGATCGGGAGAGTAAATATCAAATCGTTAATAACCTCGAGTAAGAATTGACGATTTACAATATAAGCCAACACCATGGCCAAGGCAAATATAAGCCAACACCGAGTTCATAGACTAGCAAAAAACATTTTATGAATGCGTTAACACTTCAAAAAACGTTCCTCTTCCAAAAATTGACAAAGAAAAGTTCTCTGGTGATTATAAACATTATGGTCATCTTTCCACGATTTATTTTAAAGTTCAGTGCACGAAAATCAACAAATCAGTGGTGTTAACAAGCTCCAAATGTTAAAAGAACTTCTTATAGAAGACGCTACGTGGCATATCAGGAACTTTACATCACAGTAAATAATTATGCAAAAGCGTGGAAAAAACTGTGTACTCGGTATAACACCAATCATTTCATCACTGTATCAAAGCTTCTGTGACCAAAAGCCGTGTATGCAGCCGTCCGAAAGGGAATTACCTACGCCGTATTACGGAAGCATCAAACGAAAAAGTTCGTGGTTTGAGTGCATTGGGATCTAATGCAGAGTCATATTATATTAAATAAGGATGATACAGAAACAAAGCATTTGTGAGAAATTGAGCCTGTGGACCGTTTCAATAAACTCAAATACTACAATCAAATTTGTAGCCTGCCTCAAATTCACCAACTATTTCGCTGTCCAGTCTTTCAAAATATATCTGTTTAGGTAGAACAACATTCGCGCACGTGAAACGTTTATGCCAAAATTGTTTAAAGAGAAACCATACTAGTGCAAAATGTTTCATCATCGTGCTTCATTTGCAATGGGCGCCATCTCACATTACTCCATATAAATCATAATAAATCGCAAACAGGTTCCAGTAAATCTAAGACATACATCATCTGCGAAGATACCTCAATAAAGACACCAGTTCCGTTAACCAATGAACCAACACAAAACACTGCGACTAGCAGAAATCTGTTCATGCTAAAGTTCTTCATTAATTTTCTGCATCGCCAGATTCGGTGCTATCAAGAGCCGTCGTTTACGCCAAAACATGTACAGAAGATCTCCAGGTAGTTCGAGCTTTATTAGATTCCGGTTCACAATTATCATTTGTAACAGAATCAAACGCCTTAACCTGAAGCGAACCTCAACTTCCACAATAATTTATGGATTAGCATCAACATCAGCTGGAATAACCATGGAGCAAATCGATATGACTTTACATTCACGTATAGACAAACACTATACTTTAAACATCACAGCTCATATTATGACGAATATAACAAATCTTCTTCCTACAAAACCAATCAGTTTTAATAAACAATTCATAGCGAGCTTACAACTAGCTGATCCAAAATTCTGGGTGCAGACATATTCTTTCAAATATTGAACTCAAGGAACTTCAATCAACAAAACTGGGCTGTTAATTGCAGGAGCAAAGGATCCACTAGCAAAAGACATCTCCAACTTACACGTCAACACTGAACAAAAAATCCAACCAGTAAACGAAAAAAAATCAACAGTTACTTAAATAATTGTGGGAGTTGGAGGAAGTAGTCGGAGCTGAAACACATCATATCTCAACCGACCCGTGTAACGTGTACTACGAAATCCTGATGGTCGATTTATTGTCTGGTTACCATTCAAGGAATCACGATCAAAAATGGGTAGTTCAGTTCAAGCAGTTCATCAAAGTCTTTTGGCAGTGGAAAGAAAATTTGTAAAGATGCCAGAATTTTTTGAGTTGTATAAGACGTACATATGAAACAGTGCATTGAGTTGGCCTACATGACCTATTTCTAAGATTCCTAAAAGTCACGAAGAAAAGAAGCAGCGCACTAAACTAAGAGTCGTGTTTGATGGCTCATGTAAAACAAGCTCAAAATACTCATTAAATGACATCCTCCCAGTTGATCCTAATATTCAAACAGATTAAATAACGATTTTATTTCAATTTCAATTGTTGCGTGGAAAAAATGTATCGTCTAATTTCTGTACACTCAGACGACAGAAATCATCAACCTGATAATCCTGTGGCATGAACATTTAAAAGACCAAACCAAGATCTATAAAAGCTATATACCGTCACAGATGGAACTGCACGTGCAGCGTATTCAGCGGTTGTACAACCTCGATTCCACACTCACTCAGTTCAGACTTTACTCACCACAAATTATCCTTTGAGCAGCCCGCTTTTGTTCCCCCAATGCCTTGTAAAAGGATCATTGCATTCGCCTTGCTCAAATTTAATCTATTCACGCACGATTCCTCTATGAGTGACCTGGTTGATCCTGAGTCTAGTAGGCCTCGGATGGTATGCCAGTTGTGATAGCTATCTCGAACTTCAACCAATACAGTAGGTAAAATTGCATTTGCCCTTACAGCATGACTGACTAGCACGTTATTATGGGTGTCTCGTAAGGAGGCAGTTAGAGTCGTGCTTGTAGATGGATTGCTTTCTACCGAAGTACCTTGATTTACAGTTGGCGGCGAATGAACGAGGGTATGGTGCCTACGATGACAAAGTTGGCATGTTCTTCTAGATCGGCACTGATAAACGCTATGGTATTTTCCGAGGCAATTAACGCAACGTTGCTTTTCTTTTAGGAATTGTTTTCGCTCATTTGGCAAGTTGGCACATTCAAAAAGACGATATCTTTCGACGTTGCAGAGTGCACGTAAGGGTAATATAGCGTCAAAATGTAACACCTTAGACGGTTGATGTGATTGATCTCTGTGAGTGCATCGACACGGTTCAATAAAAAATCCAGAAACTCTTGCACTGATGGAAAGTCTTCCTCTGCGGTTTTGTACCTCCAAGCCTTCCTTCTCTCATCATCAAGTCGATCACTTGCCATGAAAATGACCCATGGAGCACGTGCCTCTGCCTCCTTGCCTAACGTCTTTAAGCCTCTCACGACCTCGTCGATAATATCATGAAAAGCTACGAGATGGGTAGCATTTGTTTTCGATATTTTCGGTTGTTCGAGAAATGATTTGATATGCGCTTCTACAATAGGTTTTTTCCTGTCATATCGTTTGACGAGTCGTTGAATAGCTTCGATGTAACTGGCATCATCTACCCGAAGGTGACTGATTAAATTGTAAGCATTTTCTTTCAAAAGTCCTTTGAGGTACTTAAACTTCTGTGCTGGCGATAACGACGTATTTTTATGTACGGTAGATGAAAATATGTCATAGAAGGATTGCCAGTCCTTGAAGTTACCATCGAATGTCGGCATTGATAATGACGGTAGCTTGAAGTCTGATGCTGGATTGACTACGATGCTGCTAAGTTGGTTGATGAATTTCCGCTGTGGCACACAGTAGGCCTTGCAGTTTTGGGATGATTGAGTAATAATGGTCATCAATAATGTCCATTTCCGACAATGCGGTTGCATCAAGGTCAAATATGGCATCTTCGGTTGCAATAAATTCAGTTTATAATTTGTGCGCATTATCACATCTAATCCGCAAATCATCATATAATGCCTTTTCTTTTATTTAATTTCTCCATTGTTCACGTCACAACATCAATTTGGAAATATCACGAAACTTTTAACACCTGCGGCTGGTTAAATTGCTTTGACACTATGTATTATCAAGATGGCGAAATGTTGTCTCACACGTGGTGATTGCTTTTGACTTTTTATCTTTATTAATTGCCGGTTAACTTCAAGTATCCGGCTCGAAGGACCAGAAAATGTACGACTTTTGTACAATAAAACAACCAATTTAACTTTTTATTATTTAACTCTATTTTATTTTAATTTATTTGTGTCTCAAAAATGATGATGTGCACAGAACAGAACCTGACTCGACGAGTAGTGAGTGAACAATACTTCGATTGACAATAATAACAAAACGACAAATACAATTATAACCTTGGTTATCACAATGTTACGTTTGTAGTAGTACAATTAATTTTGGTTGAGAATATTGGGAATTTTACGTCAGCTATTTAGCTATTAGAGCAATCGTATTAGCACCTTTTTCGTTGGTTATGATAATTTGTGGTGAGTAAAGTCTGAACTGAGTGAGTGTGGAATCGAGGTTGAACAGCTGTCAAAACGTTTCACAAATCGACTGAACCTTTTCAAGATCTGTATCGACAGGCAAAGCAAATCATTAAAACTCAGTTTATTGAACCCCACAGAATTTTTATAAAGTACACAATTGTTGTAAATGATTTGGAGGAGAAGCACTTAAATCGTGGCCAACGTTATATAGAGTTGTGAAGAGTATTTAATATATTCCAAACCTAAATTCCCATAGATCAAAACTAAACAAACTTCTGTGCATTACAAACGACAGATATTAAACTTTGATGTTGTCAGCAATACACTCGAATAACAAATTATATTTTGATCAGCATTAATAACATAAAACTACACAGCATATAAAGCACCTAATAAACATACTATCAAATTTTTTTTTGTTGCTTCTTAACGAGTCCTAAACCATCGTATATAATACACACACACATATAAAGACTTATATATTACATATGTATGTGTTTATGTAGGAAAATATATCGCAAGCACAAATTATGTATAGTAAACACATAAAATGGAACAACATAAATATTTATGCCAATATAATTTTCGTTGATTTATTAGGATATTCAACATTTTTTATGACTTTTCTGTGTAATTTCCATCTCCCTACCGCTCCTCGTCGCTACTCCATTGTTTTCATTTACCATAGTATTATATGGATGGGTACAGTATTCCTCCTCGACATAATTTATTAGTTGATTTTCCATTTTCCTCTAGACAAGTATTTTCCAACCAACACCACCAGCAAAAACATTTAGTTCAGTTTATTCATTTCATTACAGTGTGTCAGTGAATTAAATGAATTATGATTTGTTTTATATTTTGACATTAATTAATAAACGAGAATTAAGAAAATCTTTAGACATGGTGTTTCATCGTTTTGGTTTATATGTACTCTATGTGGTGTTCCATGATGTTCATAATTAATAGAGATTATGGATGGTATATGAGCGGTTTAATTTATTAGGTTTCGTTGTGTAGCACGATTTGGCAAAAATGTCATTTCATTTCACAGTACATACCTTTATATAGGTAGTGCACCTTTCATAAATTTATGCTATTGTTTTTGTGCAATATTCATAATTTCTTGTAATATAATAAAGTTAATGTATTCATCATAAACTTAAACTTTATGTTAATTTTGATTTTATAAGTTATTAATTCTATTAAGGAAATCAAGATATCATTAACAATTCATATAAACATACATTAAATAAAATAATAAAAATTATAATTTTATATATAAACATGATATTAATATTTTAATTTATATTTATAAATTGTTGCTCTTGTTTTGTTTGTTAATGTCAAGAATTGCATCAACGTATAATTGAATTATGTAAATGGCAAAATCGAATCAATTTCATTCAATTTGAAACCACAAATAACTATTATACAGATAAACAAACTATATGGAGAATTTATGTATACTAGACTGAAATAAGGGGAAATAATTGTACCCTGGGTGAAAAGGCTATACTTGAATTGCATAAATTGCATGCAAATTGTATCGCCACTCACAACACCGATTGTACTTGGACACAATTGATTATATAAAAGAACAGCCAACTAGATTTCCAATATACGACGAATTAAATTAAAAAGCTTTATATTGTTTTCAATTTTATTTTTTTCATTTTTTCACAAGGCTTATTTCGGCTCGTCAGACGCACAAAAAAAAAGGGAAAAATGAATCTTAAATTTTACAATCTTTTATCAAATTTTAAACCATAAAAATTCTTAATTCTAATTTGCTACTATACAATATCTATATGTTGGCGAGACCTGATTGGTTGATTAAAGATAAATGTTAGATTATGGTTAATTACGGTCTCAAACCAATAATCAATATTGTTGTCAAATAATTTACACTAGATAGCACTTATTTGTGGAATGCAATTAACAGATTAAGTTGGGTTGAAATGAGATAAGTATTAACTGCGTTTATATATAGATTCGATGGATTGTTGCTGTCTTGAGATGTTAAGGTGGGTAAAGGCCTATTATTCGGGCCATACTCGAGATTATTAAATAGGATTAAGATAGGCAGGGAAAAATCGAATCTAGATTTGGGATTATTTAACATACATAATTTTGATGAAGTTGTGAATATGAGATCGAACATTCCGACGCCTTTGACTCACTAGAGTCAATCAATTTGTTGAAGGGTTGGTAAATGACAAAATTTGTTAACTGGTCGCTTCATGATAGCACCATTTGGTAATTTCAATGTCACAACTCTAACCACACTATCATCTCCTGGATGTACTGCTGCTATTCGAGCGAGTGGCCATTTGGACGGTGGTAGGTTTTGATTCAAAATAAGTACCTGGTCGCCGATTTTAACATTTGGGTTGAGGTTATGCCATTTTTGAAATTTGTTCAGTGATGTTAGATACTCCTTTGACCAGCGTTCACAAAAGCTTTGATACATTTGTTGGGTAAGTTGCCATCTGGTTAACGTGTTCATCTTTACAGGCCTTAAGTCTGCTTCTGGTAACGTCGTGAATGGTTGGGTAATTAAAAAGTGTCCCGGTGTTAGAGGATCATAAGAATCCGGAGACAAATCTCCAATTGGCCTGGAGTTCAGTTGGGCTTCGATTTGCTTTATTAGTGTCAAGAACTCCTCAGGCTTTAACGTTCTTTAAATCAACTTCGCTTGCGAAAGTACTGTACAAGTCGCGAATCTCTTTCGAAGCACCCACAAAGTTCGTGCCATTGTCACAAAAGATTTCTTAACAAATTCCTCTTACCGCGCAAAATCTCTTTAACGCAGCTATAAAAGTCGAAGTGCTCAAATCTGATACGATTTCCAATGAAACAGCTTTTGTGGCCATACAAATGAAAACGACCAGATATGCTTTATAAGTTTTAACTCCGCGATGGCGATGAGTTTTTAACACATAAGGCCCAGCAAGATCTGTTCCTGCTTGAACAAATGGTTTAACTTGTCTGGAAACACGACATGCTGGAAATTGACCCATAAGTTGCTGTTGTTGTTGGCCTTTGTGACGGCGACAGACGAAACTTCTATGTATGGTTTGGCGTATCAGGGTTTTTTATTTTGGAACTTGGTATTTTTGTTGAATAGTTGACATCATTAATCGCAGACCAGCATGGAAAAGTTTCTGGTGTGTTTCCCTCACAATCATTTTGGTAATTGGATGTTTCAACGGTAATAATATAGGATGTTTGGAATCATAACCTATATCAGCGTGGCTTAATTTTTCTCCAACTCGTAGTAGCTCGTGACCATTTAAAAAAAGATGAAAAGAAAATATATTAGATTTTTTCTATAATGGAAGATTTTTCTTTAATTGGTTAATTTCAACTCCATAAGACTCAGCTTGAACCATTTTAAAAATAAAGTACTAAGCCTCTTGAAACTCTGACACGGAGGTTGAATTATCCAATTTTCTTATTGGTGGTTGGATTTGTGAGTTTTTTATAAATCTTACCATATAAGCTAAAACATTCGTCATTGTACGAAAATTAGAAATTCGGTTTGTTAAAGTGAGCAGCAGCTCGGAGTATGGATTTTTTATTGTAGAATGATGCACTAAAATTTCATCTTCTGGTTCTATGGATGCTTTGACTTGTGATGGTGGTAGTTCACATGGGTTTTTCAAGAGAAATTCAGGTCCATTGAACCAAAGTTTGTTATTAATCAGCTCTTGTGGAAATAAACCTCTTGTGGCTAGATCTGCTGGATTTTGGGATGATTTCACATGATACCTTTGACTTCTGTTGGTATAGGTTAAAATCTCGGATGTTCGGTTGGCAATATATGTCTCCCAGACTTTAGGTGGTTTTGATATCCAATTAAGTGTTATTGATGAGTCGGTATACAAAAACGTTTTTGGATCTTCTTTAAATTTCAACGATTCTATTATCAAACGTAATAATCTCGTTAGTAAGGTTGCACCGCAAAATTCCAATTTTGGTACAGAAACAATTTTGATAGGGGCTACCTTAGTTTTGGCCGCGATTAAATTCGTTTTGACAATGCCATCCTTAATGGTACGTGAATATATGACAGCAGCATAAGCGTCCTTAGATGCGTCTGCAAAACAGTGCTTTATAAAGCCATCTAGGAATTTTTATTTCGGATAATTGATCGAGTTGATTTCTTATTTGCAGCCAAGCTTGCTGTAAATCTGGAGTTAACTTGTCATCCCAGCCAATTCCCGCAATCCATAATTTTTGGTATAAGATCTTCAGACCTACAGTTACAGGTGACAGAAAACCTATGGGGTCGTAAATCCGCGAGGTCTCCGATAAGAAGAGTCTTTTGGTAAATTGTGTGACTTCAGGTAAATTGATCTTAAAATAAAAGAAGTCTAGAATTGGGTCATATTTTATACCTAACACTGAAATCATTTTGGTGCCATCATTTATATTCCATGACGAGAGTTCTCTTTCTTCAATGGCAATGTTGTTGAGTAGAATTGGATGGTTTCCCGACCATTTTCGTAGTCTAAAATTACCCTTTTTTAGTAATGTAATTAAGTCACTTTGGAGTTTCAAGGTTTCTTTTAAGGTATTAGCACCGGAAATAAGGTCATCCATATAGAAGTCCGATTTAAGCACAGAAGAAGCTATCGGGAATTCATCTTCATATTTTTCTGCCAATGCAGAAGTAGCCAAAAACGGAGCGGTTGCGGTGCCATAGGTAACGGTACATAATCTATAATGTGTAATTTCACTATCAATAGATTCTCTCCACAAGATTCTTTGGTAGTTGGCATCTGTTTAGCGTACGAAAATTTGCCTAAACATCTTCTCTATGTCGGCGGATATTACAAACTTATGCTTTCGGAAGCGCAATAGTATATTGAGCAAGTTTTCTTGAATGATGGGTCCGACTGGTAGATTGTCGTTTAATGATTGGCCGTTTCTCGATTTGGCGGAGGCATCAAAAACAACGCGTAATCGGGTAGTGCTGCTTGTTTCCTTAAAAACTGGATGGTGTGGCAAATAGAATAACTGGTTGTAGGGTTGGTGTATTTCATCTTGCGGGATTAATTCCATTTGTCCTAGTGATTCATAATCACGTAAAAACTGTGTATATTACCTGTTTAATTCTGAACTTGTTGAAAGTCTTCTCTCGAATGCGTAAAATCTTCTAAGCGCATGTGAGTAACGTTCTCCTATCAATGGCGGATTTTGTTTGAATGGTAAGTGTAGGACAATTTTGCTTTTGATGAAAGAGGCGTTATCTCTTATAGATTCCATGCAATATTTTTCCTCATCGGACAGATGACGTTTACTGGGCAACTCTTCTGTTTCCCAAAACCTTGGTAAAGTGTACTCCAGATTACATTTTTCTACATTTGGTTGAACATGAAACACGGTCGAATGGTTTATATTTGAATTAGTAGATATTTGGTAGTTTCCGCCAATTATCCATCCAAATCGGGTATTTTGGGCACTAAGCACATTGAGGATAAGATTGAGTTTACCCTCAATCAAAGAGTCGAAGAAATGATCGCAACCAAGTAGAATATCGATGGGAGCTGGTTTATAATATTCTTGATCAGTGAGCGGTATGGATAAGTTAGCTATTTCACGATAGCTGGATTCAATACTTGTTGATGGTAATTTGGTGGATATGGTAGGAATGATTAAGGCGGTTATTTCTGCACAATACTGTTGATCGCAAAGCGATCGAATTTTGAAATAGGTAGATTCTCTGGATATACCAGCTTCACAATTGTTAAGAGTTCCTACTGAAACTTGAGTTTTTAAACGTAGAGTTTTCAGACGTTTGGCACAAGATTCAGTGATGAAAGAATGAGTTGAACCAGAATCCAACAGTGCCCGAACTGTTAACCAATTTCCTTTGGTATTCATCACTTGTATATTTGCGGTTGGTAAGATGTGAATATTTTGATTGGTTGGACGGGTTAGGTCGGTAATCGAGTTGCGATTTTGTGAAGAATTGCTGACAACATAAACCTCCGTATTATCATTGGTGGAAGTGGTGCTTGAAACAATAACACCACTTGGTTGAGGAGACTTATAATTGGGCTCGATATCACTATGTAACAAGGTATTGTTACATTTTCGACAACTTCTCTTATTTTTACAAACTGAAACCATGTGGAATTCACTCAAACAGTTATAACAACGTTTGTTCTTGGCCATGAACTCTCTACGGTCGTTGACTGACTTGTTTATGAAGTTGGTGCACTGGTACAAGTTGTGTTGCTCTCCTTTACAGAGCGGACAGTTAGGTAACGTAGCTGTATGCAACGTTCTACTGGTACAAGAAACTGGAATTGATCGTGGTTTCGGTTTGGGTTGATCACTATCACTCAATGCGTCCATTCGCTTTAACAGGAAAGACAAAAATGAAGATTCATATTTCCACAATTGTTTGGTTTCTTCGTCTAATTTATCGAATGCCAAAAATATGATCCAAGGATCTCGATGTTCTGCTTTTGGACCAATAGATTTTAACCCTCGCCCTGTTTCGTCTACGGCATCGTGAATACGTTTTTGATTTACTCATTGACAATTGGTTTATGTTTATCGTAACGTTTTGTTAAGCGCTGAAACGCCTCATAGTAATTTGCATCGTCAATACGGAAGTGGCAAATTAATTTATGTAGAGGTCCTCTTAATTGTCCTAGCAGATATTTAAATTTCTGGGCCGGCGAGATACTGGTATTCTCGTGCACTGTGGATACGCAAAAGCCGTAGAAGGAATCCCACTCTTTAAGTGACCCATCGAAAATAGGAAGATTGAGTCTTGGTAGCTTAAAGTCTGATTTGAATGGCGTGACCACGTTTTGAGAGTTGTTAATACTTTCGTCTGCCGAATTGGATACGGCGGGTATTGGATTAAGTGATCTTTCTCGGCACAGGCTTTGAAGTTTGGGAACAATAGTGAAATATGCGTCATCGACTGCTTCCATTTCAGATTGGGTAGTGGGTTCAATATCAAAAATGTTGTCTTCAACCTCAATGAACTGATTATACAGTTCTTGAACTTTTATTAATCTCGCTTGACAAAATAGTCAAGGCGGGATAAAAAATATAAATTTTCTTAAAGTGCGAGTGAAATAAAAAATATTTCCAGTAAAAAAAATTTATTCAGTATTGAGTAAATTTTTATGGTTACTGAGAAAATAATTATAGCAGTACTGACAAAATATATCAAGAGAAGTATTTTTATTCAGTACTGGAGAAATATTTTATAGGAAAAATAAAGATGGATGATTTTTTTTGGTCAATTACCTTTATTTATAACTTTATTTTTTTTAAATTTATTGTTGTAGATTTAAAATGTATTTTGTCTTTTTTTTCAAAAACAAAAAAAAATTTGAAATTTATTGGTTATGTTACACGCATCTGTCAAAATATATCCACTATAAAAAAAAGAAACAAGTTAAAAACGATCTGTGTCACTCTAATGATATTTTTAATTTTTTTCTCGTTTTGGTTTTTTCAGTAAAAAATACTGACAAAATTTTTTTCATAATGGAAATCAGACTTTATTAATCGTAATATCAATGCTAAACGCAAAGAGAATAAATATAAAGAGGAACATCTTATGTGAACCTCGGTTGCATATAAACTAAAAATATTACTGAGTTTTGCTGATACAGCAAAATTTTTTTTGACTTTTTTAAAACATCGCCTACTATTTCACATTATAATTCGATTGTAAAATGGAACAGATATATTTTTAAATAATAATCCATTCCATTTTACAATTGAATTATAATTTGAAATAGTAAGCGATTTTTTTAAATAGTCTGTGCTGATGTTCGAAAGAGAAAACGAAATAAAAAATATATGTTTATCCTATTTCGTTTGCCATCACCAAAAAAATCAGAAATATTTTTAGTTTATATGCAACCGCAGTTCATACAAGATGTTCCTCTTTATATTTATTCTCTTTGCTAAAGGAGTGAAAGAGATAATGTTGCCACTGACTTTATTCTTGAATCTTTCTACAGAAGAAACTTACAAGAAGTATTCAAATCTTACAAGCTAAATTATACAATTTTACAAGTATTAAGTCCAAGTGGATCTACTCTTTTTATTTGTCTATATTTCGACTGTTTTAATATATTCGTGGCCAATTGATTTGGATGGGCCTGTAGTTCAATTTAGAGTAATATTTCGAACCATACTCTCTGATGGCATCTTTAATGGTTTTATTACCAAGGTCCTCGTGGATGTTAGTGTTTCGAATATACCATGGAGCATTCGTGATATTGCAAAGTATTTTCGCTTGTGTTCATTGCAGGAGTTCCCCACAACTGAATACCATAGGTCCATATGGGCATAACTATCGCTTTGTACAGCAAGACTTTATTATGTAAAGTTAATTTTGATTTTCTTCCTATATTAACCAATACATTTTAGAAAAAGTTATTTTCATTTGGTTGCGCTTCGCTTCTACATGATCTAGCTTTGATTGTTGAGAAATATTAACCCCGTTTAACTTCACTGGTGGGCAAGTCCATTTATTCACAGTGAATGTGATTTGAGTTGAATTATTTTCATACAATTTTATTTGCCAGTTCTTAAGCCATTCCTCGATTTTGGACAAATGACTTTGCAATTCTCTTGAGGCAGTGTGAGGGTTTTTGTGTGTCATCAAGATGGCTTTATCATCTGCAATAATTTTGATAATATTATTTTGTTGGCAATAGGGAGATCGGCTTTGTATAACAAGTACAACATTGGTTGAAGGACGCTGCCTTTCTCAGAGCTAAATGAAAATTCTTTGGCTGGAGGTCTTTAATTTTATATATTAACCTGTCATGCCAAACCTTATCAATTGCTTGTGCTACATCCAGAAAGACAGCAGAACAGTATTTTTTTTCCTCGCAGGAGTTTTTGATGGTATTTTCAATCCTGTGCTCTTGGTCAATGGTTCCATGTTGGCTTCGGAATCCAAATTGATGGTCTGGTATACCTTGCCGCTCTTCTTGTACTGGTTTAAGTTTAGTTAGTATCATTTTTTTCAAAAAGCTTCGAGATTGTTGGAAGCATGCTCAATGGAAGATATGACGGTATTTGCGTTTAATTTTTTCTCTGACTTTAGTATCATTGTGATAAGGGATATTTTCCATTTTTGAGGAATGTAACCAGTTCGCATGATCGCATTGAAGATAAATGTTATTAGTTTTAAGCATTTATCGGGCAATTCTCTTATCATTTTTCCGGTAAAAAGATCATGTCCCGGCTTTTCAGGCTTATATTGTCTTTGATTGTATTCTTTACACATTTCCACTTAAACTTGATTGGCTCAAACGACGAATAATCATCCTCTTGCTCAGGTAGCACGAATTGATTTGTTTCTTTATGAGGTGAGAATACTTCCTTCAGATGAGCAGCGAAAGCAATGGCTTTTTCTTCATCGCTTCTTACCCAATTGCCACTTGGTAGTCTAATTGGTGGGTTTGAATTAATTGGGCTTTTGATTGCCTTCCACAAGGACTAATCAGTTCTCTCAGTTGCCGAGAGTTCATTTAAATAATTCTAGACACCCTGGTTTTGTTCTTTTCTCAGTGCAAATCGTAAAGTCGTTATAGCCCGATTTAGTTTCCCCTCCAATAAAGGAGATTTAGATTGATGCCATTCCCTCCGAAGTTTTCGCTTTTCGGCAATTTATTAACTTTCTCAGGAAGGAATATTGATGGTGAGTGTAGCTTTTTCTGCTGATCTCTCCAAAACATTTTTCAACTTCTCTGCAGCCTCATCAATATCAGCAGGCGTGCGAAGCAGAATATCTAAGGAACAACTCTGTTCGACTAGCGTCTTATATTGATCCCATTTAGTTCGCTTGTTTAACGCAGTTGTACTCAGTATTATCATTACCGGTGAATGATCAGATGATAGATCGTAGCAATTTGTTTGCTTTAAAATTCGTGCTTGAAATGCCCTTAGTTACGCAAAAGTCAGTTAGATCAGAGATTTTCTTTTTGATGGCCAGTAGGTAGGTTTATCACCCGATAAGTAATCCACACTCTGTTCATCTATCGCTTCATTAAGCTGTCTGCCTTTTGGTGATGTTAGTCTTGACCCCCAGTTAGTATGCTTAGCGTAGTAGTCACCTCTCGCAAGGAATTTATTACCCAACCGGTTAAACTAATCCAGGAACTGCGGTTTTTTTATAGCATGTTTTTTTGAGGGCAATACACTGCCGATATTACACATTTATCAGAGTATTCCTGCAGGCAGATACTCGTTGATTGGATATGTTCTGTCTCATATTTAATTAGTTCATATAGTGTTTTAACCTTCTTTTAATTAGTATGGCTGTGCCACCATGTGCTTTGCCATCCGGATGCTCAGTATCATAAATTGAATAACAATTTAGTTCTTATTTGTAAAGCGTGTTTCTGATATCAATATTATGTCAATATTGTGCTCGATGAGAAATGCTTGAACGTCAGCTTTGTGGTGCGCTAGGCCCTTTCCATTCCAAATTGATATTTGGCATGCAAATTGATGGTGGCAGAACTGATATTGTTTTAATATACCATATGCCACTTTACGACTTACTTTGGGATAATTTTTATTTACACCATCCCAGTACGTTTTTTTTTGGTCAGTTCGATCAATTCTATACGATTGCGTTGATGTGATCTTAACAACTCCTTTAAAGCATTCTAACTCATTGGTGTTTGTTCTGGTATGATCATAATATCATGATATTCGTTTTGATATGATCATAACTTATGTTTTTAATGTGATGTTGTAGAGCAAAATGCCTCATCAGTTTTGCACTCTTAATGGCATGTCGACGTTTTTGCGAGTAAGCTATCTATAGTTTTTTTATGAATATGGCGCTTGTCAACCTAAGACAAGAAGACATGATTTGATCGATCATATCTAATTGACCTTTCTAACCGTTACCTTTTCAACGATAGATTTTATTTAACACGTCTTAGTATATTTTCTTCTTTTTGAATAGATTCACGTCATTAAGCCCAATTACGCCACCAAATAACAAGCAAGTATCAACTAACTCGTTATAAATTTAATGAAACCATTAACTATATATAATTAATTTAATTTATTTTTTATTGCACAATCTTACATTGTGTAATTCATCATATATGTTCAAAATTGAATTTGCAAAACGATTATACTAATTTACAATTGAAGTATAAATAATGATAAATTTTGCTTAATAAATAAATAAATAATTAATAAGAATCGCGGATCATGAAATCACGTTTTTCGATTTCGTTTTTATTTATACTTTGGGCTAAGTAGGTTTTGTATAACTTTTGCTTTCTTTGATTACTCCCAAGTACTCCAATAAGACATTGAAGGAGAATATATACATATATAGTGTTGTAACCTTAATATTATGTATTTCGATGTGACAAGAGAACCTGCATAGTTTGCATGGTGTACTTTTGCTTCAAGAGAGACAGCAAGCTCTGGCTGTCTATTTATATTTTTGCAATTGATGTTGGAGCTTAAGGTTTTCACAACTCATGGGGCGATGAGTCGATCCATAAATGAGTTGCAGTTTTAACCAACGCTAAGTATGAGAAAGAATTTTTTCCTATATCTTCCTAAACTTACAACAACAATTTATTTGTTTATATGTATTTGTATAACTTCATATTAACGAATAAAACATATTTTGCATTGATTCGAACCATAAGTACATTCCTAGAGTTTTCCCGTCCTTCAGGAAAACTGGGACCAAAATCCTAGATTTTTTTAACATTACAATTGATCTAATCTACCAGAAAAACATTATCATTAGGAATTCTAATGGTCCTCCGGGTGATTAGTATTCGAAAATTCCATAACAAGTAATCAATTGGCTCCATAGGTACTTTCCTAGAGTATTCCCGTCCTTCAGGAAAACCGAGACCAAACCCCTGGATTGTTTTTACATAACTATGGATCTAATCTACCAGAAAAACATCATCATTAGAAATTCTTATGGTCCTCTGGGTGATTAGTATTCGAAAATTCCATAATAAGTAATCAATTGTTTTCTTTCATAATATACATTCAAACACATCAATAGAATTTTATTTGTAATAATGAAATTAGGAAATACTTCATTTTACACTACACACGTGTGAAGTTCTTCCTAAAAAAATCCTAGTTTTTGTTGTTGTCTTGTTAGGATAGTTTAGGAAGAAGTTCACGCTAATCATCTAATTTAAATTTTTGTTTATCCAAACTGCTCATTTCTCTAATTTAATCTCCTTTTTCTTTCAATTCAATTTCTCGTTGTTTCAATTTAACTTCCTGTTTCCTTAATTCTATGGATTTTTCTTCTAATCGAACAAGTCGCTTTAATGACTTGCTTGAGTCAGCCACGGTATTGGTGAGAGACTCTGGTTTGTTTGAAATATTTTCATGAAACGCCCGTTGCATTTTTATTTGTGCCTCTAATAATCTGTCCCTATATTTTCTTCCGGTTCTGAGAGTTCATTTTTGCCTATTGGTGAAGTTGGAGGTGAATCGATGTTAATATTTGGCAGATCCAAGTTGCTGTCACCAAGTTCGCGAGTACGAGTGGTACCTTCAATGACTCTATTAAAATCTATTAGTCTTATGACAAATTCTTTTAGAGGTGAAAACGTAAAGGTTTTTGATTTGCCTCTCCCCGTCTCATACAAGGTTATTTTATTTAATTTCAACCTTTTTTTTATATTGAATTTGAAGTCCGACCACACTTTTTTCCAAAGGTCCGGACTTCGAATTGGGGGTTCATGGGAATTTAGCCGATTGCTAATTTCAACGAACAAAAACTGCTCGAATTCGTGTAGCCCGATAGAAGAAATTTTGATACGTATCATGTATAGGAACTACACGTATTCGTGTACAGAAATAGGCCCCTGGTATCGCTTCGAACAGAGCTTTAAAAACGCATTATTCCTTCTTTTATCATTGGTATAAAATTTAAACTAACCTATCTAGTAATGGCGAATCATCAGCTTACTCCAACATTACTTACTCAACAGAGCCATTTAGACAAATATAGTGAGACAAAATTTTCTCAATATTTGTCTGCCTTAAATTTTTTCGACTGGTGTGCACCTCTTAATCGCTCATAATACCAACTGTTTAGACCAAACGATACCTCATACACTTAATTCTTTAGATTATATTTGAAACTGGTCAGTTGCTTATTTAATAAGACAAGACACAAAATGAAATCTACCATCCAGCTCTTCTGGGTAATGATCCCAATAAAGAGGTGATGTATTTTGCTCGATCAGAAAGTTTCAACTATTCCATCCATACAGCTGCAGTTTGTAAATGGAATATTTAAGTTGGAAATTTATATATAGAATGTCGAGAATCCATATTTCTTTAAATATTTAATTAGTACTGTTTTTCATTCGGCGTCTTACTTGCGAAGAGAATGCCTTTTAATACTTCACCACACATTCCAATTAAGATGGAATGGAAAAAAACAACTATTCCCAAAATAACAAAGAAAAACAAGTGATACTGACTTGGGTCCAGACGACTCATTCAGGCCATTGATGGTGTAAGTTTTACTTCCTTGGATCACGGATTCCAGTTCTACACTTTAGAATTCCGTGAGGCTCAGAATTGAACTCAGAACACAGACTAAATAGATCTTTCAAAAAAATGCACTTATAGGTTCATTGCCTCCTACTATTATGAAATAATTATAGGCTACCCATTATTTTGCAAAATGAGCGTTGCCTTCCATCGAGAGATTTATACAACCACACTTTTGAAATGATTTTCGATCCTCTTCATTCCGGTTGAACTATGACTTCAAGCCAGAATTTAGACTATAACTCTGAAAGGATGTAATCTTATATCCACATTATCATTTGATTATTTTGTGATGAAATCATGTTCATTGGGTTATACTATTATCTTCCTTGAGCATGTTCAATACAATAGACGGATCGAAACACGAATATTTATATTTAGTTCTGGTTCCGTATTTCCAATACCGATACCATTCATTTGGATAGAACAACATAGCTGTGCATATTCCAGACATGATATACTAATGTGCATCTTCACACTACGGTAACTTTTATCCGGTAACCAGCTACTTCGTTTACCTCTTTTACCTACAAAATAGGTTTTTTGAGCGGATTCATTTTTCAACCAAAATTTTCGTAGCTTCAAAAAATTACAACACACCAACACAAAGAAAAGTGAAATAGAAATATTCTCAAAGACATTTAGTTTTTTTTTTAGTTTAATTTTGTTTTTGAGCCTACTTGTGTTGGTAGAAAATTATAAAAGTTACCGGATACAAATAAAATTCGTGTGGACGTGAAGGTTGTAAAAATTAAGTTACGGATAGAAAAGTTGGCTTAAATTGTTACTCTTGACTATGGAGTTACAAATTCAAACCTTCAGTTTCTATATCATCTAAGGAGCTGCCTATTTAGATTTCTTCAATTCTGCATAAGTTGATTCTATTAGCTATTCATTTAGGAAGTTGATAAAAGTCCCTTTTATTACAAAGTAAATATTTAACAATTTTCATGGTCAATATTTAACAATATCTTGTTATCGCAGTAAGAGTAGTGTCGAAATTTTTGCTGCTCTGAAATTTGTTTTGATAATTAAACACTAGATTCCCAAAAAACGAAACAAAAGCAGTGCCACATATATACCAGCTAGTAATTTGAATGACTATATATGCATTTAATCATCTGTAGTCATTTTCTCCAAACGATCCTTTAACAACCGTCATAGTCATATGTATGGACATTAAGTGAATATACCCAGATGACGTTTATGCTCAACTACTGACATTTTTTTTGTAGGCTTTGAAGAATATGAAGTAGAAGGCTACTTTGTTATACGTCATATTATATTTTGTGGGTGTTTCTATTCAAATTTATCACGAGTAGCTTTAGTTATGCTCTTTTTAATAAAAGCTCTACATTGATAAAACATCACTTCAATTGAAAGGTATATTTGACTATAGTGCATTTGACTACGTGAATATCTCCAAATTTACTGCTGTTAAAGTTAGCCGAAAGTATCCAGCCGAAAAAATAAAAAAAATCAATAATGCAGATAGTGTCTTTGCTATTCCAGCCGAAAGTTAAAAAGTTTGTATTTTTTTGATTGATTCCCAACCAAAAATTTTTCTCAACCATTTTCCAGCCAAAACAAAATTTAATGCTTCGAAAAATTACCAAACTAACGGAAAAACACTTATATTAAAATAACTCATGTAATATTTGAATAAATTCAGAAATTCTATAAAATCAACCTTTAAAGTGTTATGGCTAAATATAAGTTTGTTTTAAGCAGTTTTTTAATGGCGATCACTGGAAAACAATTTGGATCATGTTTCATGTGGGGAGTCTCGGAAAATTCGATTCATTGAACCCGTAGTGCAAACTTCTAAAATCTCTATAAAATCAACCTTTAAAGTGATATTAACGTGAAAAATATTAAATTTTAGCAAAGACACTATCTGCATTATCGATTTTTTTACTTTTTCGCCTGGTAACTTTCGGCTAACTTTAACAGCATCAAATTTATCGTACTCATCAAAACTTATAATGTATAGTGTTAACTGCTTCAAAAGAAGAGAAAGGTTAAAATAAAGCAATGGGGGCAAAAGCTGTTTATCATACACCCTCTTAGAGTGCAGACTTCTTGAGCCAACTCATATTTGTTTTCAGTGTAGTTGAAATGAAGCAATGTATTTAGTCTAATGGTCGATTCTTTAACATCCGCCACAGTCAGGTAGTTCAAAATTACCAGTATATTACAGACAAGTTATGAGTGCATTTGTATTGGTGAAAAGGTAGGGGACTCCACAATGTAGCTTGAAACGGGTCTACCATTTCTAATATAATTTATAATACATACTCTAATTGGATATTGGATTAGGTGCAGAAAATATTGTCTATCTTAAGAGAGATTATAAATTTACAGATACGAATAAAGGGCGCTTATAGTTTGAAGCCGAAGTGAATTATGAGAGGAGAGGATCAAAACCGGCAAATAAACGCAGTAATCACGATTACTTCTGTATTTTGAAATTTCTTCTGTCTCCTATATAAATAAGTAATTCAAATGAATCGTTATGTGGTTAAGAACACATATAAGAATATTCATAAGATTTATCATTCGCATATTCAAGTATTTAACTTATACACGAATAATAAACAGTTAGTCGATATGTTCAAGGTTTTACATATGCGCGATACACTGTGTACAAATGACATTTTGAATAAAACGAGAAAACTTCAACCGTTTACCAATTATTATTGCTTATTATAAGTATATTGAACACAATTATTTAAATTAATTCAACAATTGTCACGATTTTCTTTTATTCAAACAAACCTAACACCATTTTTGGTGTAAATTTTTTTTTCGATTAATAAATTTGCAAATACCAACATTGGTATGTAAATATTAACATTAACATCAAAAAAAAAATTAATTCAATTCAAAAGAATTTCACTTTCAATATTTAAATTTTGAGAGATTGTTTCGCAACACAACATACGAGGGCAGAGTGAGATGTCTGGTTAAAAGTTAAACATGGAATAATAGTTCCAACTCTTCAGAATAGGGGTTTGTTGCATCGATGATCACCTCATTAGTGCCGAATCTTTTTCCGCTGGTCTACATGGTGGGTGCCGCTTGGTGGAGTTAAGAACTCATCTTGATGGAACAGTACATCATCTATAACGATCGGGCCAACGAAACATTCGTAGCAACCGGAAATAGGAAATATTTCTTGCTAGTCAAAATTGATGGATTATTTTCACTACTCTTATGAAGATTAATAATAGCTCGAGGTCTTATACAAAGTCATAAGTGGATCGCCGTGTGTGTAACCGTGCGAACAGGCTTTCGGACAACTCAAAGAATCCGCTTGATTTTGAGTATATTAGACCAACATCTAAAAAGAGGTACCAACTGTTCTTCCTGGAAATATTTGGTGGTATGATCGTTGAATTTTGGAGAAACTCAACGAAATCTTTAATGAATGAGTTATCAGTTAAGAATTTCACTTGATGCTCATTTGGAAGTGTATACATATATGCTAGAATAAGTGCTGACCAGATGGGAGTTGGAATTTCCAAACCAGTACTACAAAAATAAAACTGTTTAGAGTAAATGATAACATTTATAAAATGAAGGCCGATCTATATAATGATAGGGATTATGGAAGAAATTAAGTCGGCAGAAGGAGTGTCCTTTTACTATCCGACTCTCTGACTGGTTTAGAACTACCAAATAAAAGAGGAGGTAATGGTCGATCTTGTGAGAGTGAAGCTTTACCGTGAAAATCTGATGAACATATTGGATGTGGAAGCAATTCAAAAATTAATTCATGAATTTTGGCCATGGCAAATACAAACGTGCATTATATTTCATGGAAGAGCAAGGGACTTTTCAGAACGTCGTTGAAACAGTAGCAGTAATATTAGCCGTTATATTCGACTGTTCTTCCCTTTTGAAGGAAATCTATGTGGAAGCCGCGTTTATTTCGAAAAACTGTGACCATAACCCTGTTGGCCTATAAAACTGCCTAAGCCTTCTTCGGACATCTGAGAAATACGATTTTGTCGCATTCTGATGCTATTTTACCAGACTTCTCACTCCGCCCTCGTACATAAAATTGGTGTATAACTCAATATACATTGATTGTTTGCAGTGGGGCGGTATGATGTAGACAAAACCAAAGGTCGCTATGAACGAGGTATATGTCACTAAGTGACACTTTAAACTATTTGATTTTAACGAAAGAACTACGTCATGCGTATAAAAATAAAAATTTACAAAGGGAAAACTACCCTTAATTTTCATGAACCAATTTCACCTTATATACAAAACAATCCAATAAATTAATTGCCAAAGCATAAATCAATTTGCTTTGATGTTATATACGCGATGTTATACTTATGTATAAAGGGCTCTGCAATTTTGTCTAAATCAAATATGGATCAATCACTTAGCTCTCGAATCGAGTTACAAAGAACAGACGAAATTTATTACTTCTAATTAAAACCAACCCTTATATTATTAATTAACGGTTTAAATTTTCCAAATTTTCCAAAAATTATATATTTTCCAAACCATGATCATCTTCATCACCATTATGGATAATCATGTTTGAATTTTTTTTTTTACCAAAAATAATTGATTTTTACTCGATTTCGGAAAAAATTAGTTGCGAAAGACGAAACCCCATTCGATCCGGATATGACGGGGGTATGGGTTTCGTACGGTGGTAGCACACAATAAAAATACAAAAAGGGGTGATTTTTGTGTTTTAATTATTCATTTTCCAGTCGAGTATATTGTTTTGATTATCGGCTGGGAGATATGAAGGGCTTGATACGTGCAGGGCAAATGGGACGATAAAGTTTTTTTGCCTAGTTTCGAGGGAGTGGGAAAATTTTAATTGGTTTTTGTTTTTACAACAAGAAAAGTATAACAGTAAATATCACGTGCAAATTAATTTTAAAGTGTTTTATTTTGACTCAATATTATGTGTACAATGGGAAATCCATCGTCGAGAAAGGGAAAAACAACCGCATAAAAGTGACGTTTAAGGAGAATGGGTGGAATTTCAGCCCTTTCTAACACTTAATACAAATAAAAAATAAATTAATATTTAAACAAAATCTTTTTTTGTTAAATCTTAGAGTATTAATTCAATTTAATTTAATTTACTACCTATTTGTGAGCAGCGAGCACACAGATGTTAATGATGGGATGGAAAATTTATATTATACAAATATTTTCCAAATCATAGAATTTTTAATTATACCAGCATAGTACCAAGTGTATATCAATAATTCAATTAGCTTACAACAGCTCTTCCTGTGCTATAATTTCCAATTGAATGGGGAAAAACAATAAATTTATTATTCAACTGGAAATTTATTTCAATTCCAATAAACACAACGATATGGCAAACAAACAAATACCATTAAGTCATGATCAAGTCTGAAAGTTTATTCTGTTATGTTTCATCGATTAAGATGAAAAGTGAAAATTTGCTCGTACCACTATCTACTCGTATCTATATAAAGAGTTTTCCAATAAGATCTTTCATTGTGAATAGACCGCTATTTGGGCAGCTGTCAATTTGGAAGCTCTCATCTTTTGACAGTTTGCAAAACCAATGGTGAAAAAATGGTGAAAACTAAATCACTTTTTGGTAATCTCGGCTGGGAAACTAGTGATAAAATTTACTACAAAAATGGTGAAAAGTTTGCAAAAAAATGGTGAAAATTGAATCACTTTTTTGGTCATCTCGGCTGGAAATAGTGAAACTGGTGTGAAAATTTGGGCTGTTGGGACAAGAAAGTGATATGCAGAATTGAAACCGTGTTTGTCGCTCAAACAGAGCTGAGAATGTCGCTGCTGTAGCCCGTATAGTGTAGAAGAAAACTCAGATTTCTATTTCCACGTCGATCTTGGGAATTGGACATTCCATAAACGACATTGCATCACATAAAGAGTTAGGTCTTAAGACTTTTAAAGTTCAGTTAACACACGAACTAAAGTCGGTCAATAAACCATGAAAGTTGTATCTTCGCTTATTGGGCCCTTTTATGAAAAAAATTATATTCAAGATATCACTGAGGTGATCATAATTGGCCACCAAGATCTTGTGATTTAATACCCTTAGGCTTTTTTTCGTTGGAGCCACGTGAAAGATAAGGTGATTCGTGAGCCGCAAATGTGAGAATTGGTCAAGGAAAATTTCACAAAACCGATATAAGCGTAGCCCTGGCGGCCATTTGTCTGATGCTAACGAGTTCAGATGCTAACGTTTTCAGATGCTAACGAGACCTCTTATTGGAAAACACTTTACAAACGACACTATATTTATGGTCCTATACGATATTAGACACAATGATTTGTGTTTTGTATGATGATTTTAGAATTCATATGGGGAGACAATTTGTCTAGACATCGTTTTACTTATATACAAGTTCTCGCTTTCTCTATATATGTAAGAAAACTGTAAGTAATAATCGAAATGGATATGTACTTTATCCAGCCAAGAAAATTGAATTATATATAGAATATAACATAAAGATGGTCACAGAGTTTTATACTCGAATATCACAATGTTTGACCGAATATGTCCAGACACTGTCACTGTCTAAAGTTGATGACTTGAATTGCACCAATGTGGATTCATCGACTTATGCCAATTTTTAATAGTGTTATAAACAAGGGGGAAGGCAATATATAAGTCGAAATTCGGTATGAGTTGGCTTATTGTAACACGTGACAATAAAGCGTAATGGCTGAGAAGGCGGAATTAACCCATGGAGAGGCGTAAAGCTTGAAATGGAACAATTTAGAAAATAGCAAATAATTCACCTCGGACCCCGATTGCCTTTGGAAACTTCACTAACAGTGCTGAACCGCAAAAGAGACCGGCTTCTAAGTTTTATCAGTACCCAAAATGATGGTCTGCAGATTGCAAATTAGCAAATGATTCGAGCCTGGGCAAAAAGCACGACAGCCAATGGTGGACAAGTTGAAACTAACCAACTATTAGGAAAACTTCAAGTTTGGAATTGTCCAGCTTCATCGCAAAAGCGTCAATGTGAACTCAGGCTGAAAATCCGAAAGATGAAAAAAACGACGGAGATTTAAAATCAGCCATCAAAGTGGTTGGACTTTCAAGTTCATGAACCTAAAATGGAGCATATAAACCTGTGTCATACAAAGACATTGGAAACTTTCCTTAGAACGAATTTTTAGATTTATCAGTACCCAAAATGATAATCCACGTGAAAAAGGTATAGACAAAGGCGATGGACAGTACAAATCAGCAATCGAAGCCATCGAAACCTTTATCTTTCTATCGCAGAATCTGATTTCCTTTGCATCAGATTTATCTGTTAAAATATCGACATGGCTCTAATTCAGAATGCATGAACTATACAGGTAAACTGATGAAGGGACCAACAACTCAAAATCCAGGAGCGATCAAGCTACTTAGGAATTATATTTGATTTCACTCCAGAGAGAGAAATCTCGAATAGACATTTATGAGAAAGCGAAACGTCGATATTTTATATTATAAAATGTTGTAAGCCTTTTATTCAGGATTAGCAGGTTTAGCTTAATTGTAAAGAAAGTTTGTTATCACGCTTCAGTCTCGAGGTAGATTCTCGCCGTTAGCCAAATATTAATATGCACAGAAACAATTCCCTAAACTGGCCAATATAAATAATCCTGATTTTAAATCACCAAACGCGTTAAATTCTCAATGGAGTGGTCGATATAACCGAAGTTTCTTGGATGGTAATTCCGATTCGGGTAAGTAATAGTGACATTTGCCAATAACGTCATCTCCCAATGTGGCTCGAAGTGGTCTTAGACGAAATTAAGCCATGGGAGGGAAATAAGTTCAAAATTGTCGATTGATCTGCCTCGGTCCAAAATCAGTAATGTGAAGTCAGCCTTTAAATCTTTAAATCTAAAGGTGCAGTCTCGAAGTAGATCGCTTCACGTCGGAGTATAAATTTGTGGTGTGATTCGTCTAATCATCTATAGTCTATTATTCATTGTTACAGGATTAAGCCTTATCTTTAGTTATCTTTAGATATGTGACTTCAACCTGACAAAGAAGAATCGAAAATTATGAATTAGTCTAGACCGGTGATCTAGAACTGAAGTGCAAGAGACTGCATATAATCTTGCTGGGTAACACGGCATATTGGATTTAGAAGGACAATATCATTAGGAACCTGTAGAATCATGTAACATTCCCCGAAACAACCGGTATTAGTCTGATTAGAAATTTTCAATATCTTGTACCAGTTGCATTGTCACGAATTTATCATTTAAACCTGACACAAGCGATTAAGTTCAACTACTTTGGGTCTCAGAACAGTTTGGCCACCAAATTAATATGTTCAGTGATTCAAAATAATTTGACAATTGTTCGAGTGCTATCCCTCTAAACTTAATGAGTTTCCGTCAGAATACAAACAGTATCTGATACATAACGAGGTGGTCTACCTTAACCAAATAACAGAATTGGCCAATTCGAAACATGATTCGAATATAAATCTGAATGATGATAAATTTCAAAACATTTGGTATTGAAGATGCCCAGTTTCCAAATATTTACTATTGAAGATGCCTACTTTTATTGCAATTGTAATAACAGATCCTATTTTTTCGCCTCATACATTTTGATAGCGATCTCCTTAAGTTTTCATTTG
Source organism: Tipula lateralis (assembly GCA_963932295.1). NCBI lineage: Eukaryota > Metazoa > Arthropoda > Insecta > Diptera > Tipulidae > Tipula > Tipula lateralis. Next base: position 34,877,116 of record OZ010737.1, read on the forward strand.
ACCATTTTACCGCTTGGAGTCATGGGAAACTCATCCACGACATAAACACCACCGCGTAATAGTTTGTAATCAGCCAAGTTATCTTTAACATGATTGTAGATAGCTTCGACTACCTTCTCATCCGATTCCGCATCATCCGTTTTCACAACTAGGGCCGTTGGTAGATCACCGCACCAAATGTCTGGAATACCCGTAACGCAAACACTTCGTACAAATTTTAGTTTTAGGATGAACTGTTCAACTTCCGATGGTGAGACAATGTAATTCATGTAGATTAGGATATCCTTTTTACGATCAACGATATATAGCAACCCGTCTTCGTCAAAATAACCAATATCGCCCGAGCTAATCCATCCCTCTTCATCAATCGTTTTACTCGTTAATTCGGGTTCTGATTTATAACCAACAAATCTGTATATCGATCGTTTAACAATCTCTCCATTTTGATTGGGTCCCAAATTATTACCATCGTCGTCGATAATGCACATTTGGGTGTTCGCCGATACATAACCAACCGTTCTCGGATTAGTTGTTGAATTGTACGCACCTAAGCCACCCAATTCCGACATCCCATAACAACCGTTGAATTTACAATTTTTAAATAATTTGCATATCTCGATTACAAAGACAGGTGGTATGCTAGCCCCACCGCATAAATACGAGCGAATTGATGAAAAATCGGTATTTTTCGTTTTTGGATGACGTAGTATCAATCCGAGATTAGAAGGTGGGCCGAATACCTGGGTGACACGATATTATTCAACAATTTGCATGAACAGCTCGGATGTAAACTTATTCGTTGTGATTATACGTTTACAGCATGTTATCGATCCGTACAGTAAACTGGAGATTCCGGTCATCGCGTATATCGAACTGAAACAGCTGTGCACATCATCAATTGTTTGGACAATGATATTTGTGAATTTATGTACAAGTTGAGCATGCGACATGCAAATACATTTCGAGAGCCCAGTGGTGCCAGATGAACATAATAGGAGGGCGGGAGCTGTTTCACCATCTTCGATTTGTGTAGGCCTGTAAATCAAATAATTATTTTTAACATTTTAGACATTAAATTTATATAATATGTACGTACACGAAATTATCTTCCCCTTCGATTGGCTCGAAAAACTGTTCCACAAACCGCACCGAATCTAACTTCTCGCCAAACGTCACAAACGTTGGTGTCAGCTCAATTTTTTCCACAGATTTCTTCACAAGATCATACAAATCATGATCACAAAATATCACATTCGGCTTACTTGAATTATAGATGTGTGAAATGTCACCTAACATAAGAGATTTAATTAAAAAAGTATTAAGAAATGAAACTACTACTCACTATCATCGAACGACGGATCAAGAGGATGGATTGGAACACCGGTTAAAAACGCGCCAATAACAATCGGTGCCAAATGATGGTTATTTTTTGCCACAATTCCAATACAATCGTCCGACGTTAACTTCAATTTTAAAAGATGGAGCGCTGCCCGAACCGACCGAATCGCCAACTCGTCTGTCGTCACCTCAACGCCATTATTTTCGCTGACCTGTACAACTCGATTTGGATTATTGGCCAACGACTCGAGTATGATTTGGCCGATCGACACATTTTTGTGATACATTAATGGAATGTTTTGGCCACTCCATATTTTTGTGTCCGGATCGTACGATGTCTTGTGCTTTTGCATTGCAATATTATTCTAGACTGTGATATAGAAACCCAAACTATTTATATCGCTGGTTCTGTTGTACTCTACAACTTATCATAAGATAAATATTATTAATGTATTACTGAAGCGGTATTGCAATTTAGATTGTTAAAAATATTTACAAAACTTATTCAAATATGTTTTAAGTATATGTTTTATGCAGATATGTTATCATTTCCAAAGGTATCTGTATATGCCAATTTAATGTCGGCCGATGAAAACAGATGATTGTTTGTATCTTTTTTATTTTTAGCACTTTCTGATAACGTGGTATCTTGACATAACGTTGCGAATTTGTGAGTCAACAATATTATCTGCACGCTATTATTAATAGTTTGCTAAGCAATGATAATGCACTGTTGTCAAAAGCCTATCAGTTGAACATGTGATCACGTACAAATAGGGGTAAACATATTGATAACCTGCAGTCGTGATTAGAGCCTATAAGTCTGAAATCAGAATTAAACAGAGGAATATTTAGGAATGATTAGTCTTTAAGATCATGACATCTCACTCTCGAGATTGTCTTGCTTATATGTTTTTCTTATCAGACTACGCAGTCATACTGTTGCATTATGATTTCGGTCAAATAAATAGCAGTACCACACCACGCCAACAGCGGCCCCACTTGAAATTTGAAGGCGTTCAGTCCCAAGGACTGGAATATAGTAAGTTTATTTTCAAAAACACACATCGCTAGTCCACGGTCAATATTTGATCCGTTGGTATACCAAATCACAAACACTTGCTCAAATCAGAGTCCTACTCGGCTTCACTCATTCCGATCTGGAATTGGAATCGATACAGTCAAGGTAACGCTTTGTTTACTGTGTCGATAACTTCTAATCTGATAAAGTTTTATCGAATCTACGCTTAATAATTATAACCAGGTCATCTGCCTAATCCTGGATATTGAATCTTAGTAGAAGGAGCAACACCCTCTTTAGAGTATTCCTTTATAGCCTTAATAGTGAACTGCTACTCTTTCAATAGAATCGTAAGAGGTTTTTTAAAAAGGTATTTTTCCATGAATGGTCTGTCAATCTACGAGACGAGATGTTTAAGGCCAGTGGATTTAACAGTATGGGACGCAAATTTGTTCTTATGTAGTTGATTGATGGAGAGGAACTCACCACATCCAACATCTTTTCCATAGTCTTGAAAAGAAAAATGGTAAGGATAATTCATGCAAACGCCTTAATTTGGGTATCGGTACCTTTTCCGGGAATTATATTTCAAGGAAAACATCAAGATTCTCCAAATACAAGAACTGAAATTAAAGATGTGTCTTACTTTGAAAACAGGAAATTTTCTATCTTTGCAGAGTTTGAATGAGTTTATTGCCCATATTACTCATTCGTGGGATTAAAAATTATTTCCAACAGACTCTGTCCTCTATTATCAAGTTCGTAGTTATCCTCATTACATAAAACACCTCAATGTCACGAAAGCAACTAGAAGGTGGACCTTTAGGAGTATCCTAACGGTTACCATTCGGCTCTCAGTGAAGCTTCGGAAGTAGGTCTCCTTGTGTAGATTCGTTGAGACTACCTTTTGATCTACATCGATTCCTTCTAGGTTCTCCATGTTGCTCTCTAAGAACGTGTAGTTCGATGTTGTATTCCGTGAGGGTTCCTTTATATTTACCTTTATCTCTGCTGTATTCGGCTCTATTAAAAAATCTCCTCTTTTTCCTGCTTTTTTTTTTTTTTTTTTTTTTTTTTTTTTTTTTTTTCCGGTTTTTACAGGCCATTATTGGCCCGTACCGTGTCAACAATCTGGCTCCAACAGTTTCGATCACGAGCCAGCTCTTCATACTGTTGCAAGCAACCAGAAGATGCCAGATCGCTCTCTACGCCGTGGAGCCATCGTCGCCGACAGCGACCTCTTCGCCTACCGAAAGGCGGTTCTCCCTTCAAAGATCGCTGTATCATTCGTTTCGGATCAGCACGCAGAACGTGACCGAGCCAGCGTATTCGCTGTCCTTTGATTTCATGCACGATATCAGGAATTTGCATTAAATTCCTGATCTCGTGATTGAAAAGAACTCGGTATGTGCCATCAACGTCGCGTTTTGGGCCATATATCACACGCATGATTCTTCTCTCGAATGTTAGAAGCCATCTTTCGTATTCATCCGTCAAGGTCCAACTCTCACATCCATACATGACAACGGGTCTGATCACCACTCTGTACAGCTTCAGCTTATCCGTATTTGCAAGATATTTTGATTTCAGCAGTGGACGTAGAGGATACAAAGCCCGATTGCCAGCGGCAAGCCGAACCTTGATATCCTCTCCCACACTATTATCGTGAGTAATGAGAGATCCAAGATACTTGAATCTCATCACTCCTTCAAACGTGTGGTTTCCACTACTGAAATCACTTGCGTCTTGGTCTCGAAAACCAGAGATCAGATATTTGGTTTTGGACTCATTGAATTTGAGACCAACGGAAGCTGAAAACTGTTCCAGTGGATCAAGTATCTCTTTCACTCCGTTGCCATTTAATCCAATCACACAGATATCATCTGCATAAGCAAGAAGTTGATTGGATTGTCGGAATAAGATATTGTCCTGAGGTGTTGCACTTTTACGAAGGATGTATTCCAACATGAGATTAAAAAGTATCGGGGACAGCGCATCTCCTTGTCGAACACCGGAATGGATTGCAAAAATTCTCGATAGCCTGTTCTCAACTTTGACACAGCATTGTGACTGCGTTACTGTCATTTTACACAGATGTACATATTTTTGTGGTATTCCTAAATATTCAAGCGCATACCATAGCCTCTCTCGATTGATCGAGTCATAGGCTTGCTTGAAATCCAGGAACACCTGGTGTACATCGCGAGATGTTTCGTAGTACTTGGAAAGAATCATCCGTAGCGAAAAAACTTGATCGGTGACTGACCGATTTGGACGAAATCCTCCTTGGTAGTCACCGACAATTTCCTCCGCTAGAGGAGTAATTCTTTCCAAGATGATGTAAGACAGTAACTTATATGCTGTGCAAAGGAGAGCTATACCGCGATAATTCTCGCATTTCATGCGATCACCCTTTTTGAAAATTGGGCATAACGCGGCCACTTTCCATTCGTCAGGCATAACTTCATTTTGCCATACCAATCGAATAAGGTCGAAAAGACAGTTCCACAAAGTTAGCCCTCCGAATATCAAGAGCTCTGAATTAATGCAATCAACCCCTGGTGAACGATTTTTCTTTAATCTCTGCATGGCCATTGTGAATTCCTCATAGGATGGATCCTCAATGAACATCTCCGCGGTCTGTATTTGAGGGTATTCAAATACAGCTTGTGATACATGTGGAACATTAAGTAGATCAGAAAAATGTTCACGCCATGTATCGAGTACCGCATCGACGTTAACACAGAGGTTTCCATCCTGGTCCCGAATGGCAGGTGACCGAGATCTTAAGGTATGGTGCAATTCGGTGATTCCTTTAAAGAAACCACGCGAATTGTGCTCATTGCTGAGTTGTTGTACTCTTAAGACCTTGGCCTTCCACCATTCGCGCTTCTTCTGTCTACAAATGCGTTTAGCTGTCCTCCTAGCAAGAACTGCCTTGTTTTTCCTTGCAATTGTAAACCGAGTCTGCGCTTCATTGTGGGCTATATTGCGTTGCTCAACAGCAAGACGACACTCCTCATCAAACCAATCATTTTTGGGCTTAGTTTTCACTATACCGAGAGTGTGCTGGGCGGCATCGACAACCGAGGTTTTCAATACTTCCCAGACACTGTTCACATCATCAGATTGGTAATTGGATCGTAAGATGCTATTGCTGACAAGATCTTGGTATTTTCGTTGCGTTTCTTCATTTATCAGACCTTCACAGGAGAATCGCGTTTTATATTCTCCTGTCCTCCTTGACTTGTACGAAAATTTCCATCGCAGCTTTGCAGCAACCATAAAATGGTCACTGCCTACGAATTTTGTTGACGACCGATACGATCTCACGTCTTGAACAACCCGAGCTCGGTCTTTTGAAATCAACACATGGTCAATTTGGCTTCGGGATGTTTTACGTGGATGTGTCCATGTTTCCAAATGGATGTTTTTATGGGGAAAGAATGTACTTGCCACTTTGAGATCATGAGCGATCGCAAAGTACATCATTCTTTCCCCATTTTCGGTCGCAGTTTCGTGTCGGGAGTACGGACCTATGTTATCACATAAGTCGGTCTGATTTCTGCCAGCTCTAGCATTAAAGTCACCAATCACCAATCTGATATCGTGCTCAGGTATAGAGCCCATCAGATTATCCAAATTATTGTAAAATGAGTCTTTATCTTGGGGTTGGCTTACCTCAGTGGGCGCATGTACACAAACAATTGACAGGTTGGCTAATTTCATGTGCAAGCGAAGCTTACACATTCGATTATCGACTGCCTGGAAGTCCAAGACAGCCTTTTTTACCTGCGGCCCAATGAGAAAGCCAACTCCAAGATTTCCGAGGTCATCTCCACTGTGTAGCAACGTATAGCCTTGGGACACATGGACTCCACTTTTCGGCCATCGAGTTTCTTGGAGCGCTACGAGTTCCAGCCGATACTCTTTCATGCATGTGATGAGGCCGTCCAACGCGCCAGGTTTTCTTAGTGACTGCACGTTCCACGTGCTGATCCTCATTCTCGTATCCGGGTACTTAAGCGGGGGGTCATTGTTATTTAGGCGGTATCCGATTTTTTTAGTTTTGTTGACATTTTTAACTGTAATTGGTTTTTACGGATGCGGGTCGTCAGCCCAGCGATCCAACCAGATTTAGTCGCCTCCTACGACAAGCTCTGGATACTGTGGTGGTATTCTATGGATCTCATGTTTCGTTCGAAATATTTACGAAACATGTTTGCCCCCGACCACAGGGCCCATCCTGCTTAGTGTCTCCAATACTCCATTTGACAGAAGATCTTTTTTAATGATTATAATCAAGTCATTCGCATAACTTTGGATGTAAAATCCAAGTAGAGACAATAAGGGACGTTCTTGTGAGTATCCCTTGATGATGAACGACTCATTTTCGGATCTGACTCCTTCGCGAGATCAAAGATAATTCCCGACAGACTCTGTTTTTATTATGAGATACGCAGTTCACATCATAAAATAGGACACCTGGCTCAATGTCACAGAAGAACCTGGAATGTGAGTCTCAAAGAATATCCTAACAGACGTCACTCGCTCTCAGTTAAGCTTCCATCCTCCTTTTTAAGAAGACCTCCGTTGAGTAGATCCGTTGATACTACCTTCTTTCAGAAAAAACTGGTATAGTTAGCTCCTGTTTACTAAGTAAAAATATTTAAGTAAGATTTACAGTCTGATTTCCATCATGAAAAAAATACTGCTAGTATTTTTTACTGAAAAACCCAAAGCAAGAAAAAAAAATCAAAAATACCATTAGAGTGACTGAGATTATTATAATTGTATCCTGCTTTGACTATTTTGTCAGTATATTTTTCAATTAGAACAACTGAATTGGAATTAAAATAGGAGTAAAATGAAAATCGAGAATTTGTATGTCATGATTACAATCATTAGTGAAATATAAACATAACTATTACCGTCTAATGCTGAAAACAGATGGTCAGAATTCTGACAGCAGCGTAATTAGAATTTTACACGTTTATATGAAGTGAATAACATGTATTATGCTCGACATCATGTAGAATTACGCTTCATGTTTCTATTTCTAATTTCGCTGATCAGAATAAGGGCGATAGCACATAAAACAAGAAAATATGAAAATCGTGACTAAGTTCAGTTTTTTTTTGTCACTCAGTTTTCTGTTGATAGATAATATGATTTTGTATTCTGTCAAAATAAAATGGACGTAGATAATAATTTTTAAAATTGAAAACTAATTAACTGAATAAATAATGACCAATTTATGTCTTTATTTAAGTATTTTATACATGGGCTGCGGACGGATACTCGGGTAAATGGTTTAGTACAATAAATTCTTGATTTAGAACATATTTACCTCACTTGCCGTGCTAATTTTCAAGTAAATATATTGGTACAATATGACTTCTAGGTTAAAATTTATATGGTCAACGGGTTCAATTCACTAGTATATTGGTACTAAAATACACATCAAATATAGTTTTTTCTAATGTTTATAAATTTTCATGTCAAGCGTACATTAAAATGTCTTAACATTAGAAAACACCAAATTTATGATTATGATGTAAGAATTTTAAATTTTGGCAGATATATATATATATATATATATATATATATATATATATATATATATATATATATATATATATATATATATATATATATATATATATATATATATATATATATATATATATATATATATATGAAAGTGGGCTTTATACCTTAGGAAGAATTTAACATCGTGTTGCCTTTAATCAAGACGTCAGGACTCATTTTGTGATTTTATTAGAATTGAACTGTGTAGCAATGCGCTTTTTGGTATAAGCCCGCTACGAGTATGAACCCAATTCATTCGGGTTAGTGATGTTCCAAATTGATTTAACCAAATCTTTTTAACCCGATCTTTGAATTAACCAAGAACTAAAACTGGTTAGTTCTAAATGATCAGGTTAAAAAGATCGATTTTTTCAGATCAAGTCAAAAGTATTTAATTTTGTAGTTGAAAAATTAATTTACTCAAAAAAACTACATAAAAATAATCAAACAAAAATTCACCTTAACCAAAATCCTATTCAAAAGCAAAACACACATTCAATATATAAAAACCAACAATCATACCAAAACTTCGGATACGCTCGAGCGAATACAAAAAAACACAATCGTTCAAAAATCAAATCATCTAAAACCAACTAAAATACAAAAACCAACTCCATGTAAAGAGAAATACAAAAATCATTTCCGTACAAATAACATAATAACTTTAAGGGAAATCGCGTCAATATCATGTGCCAACATGATATAATTCCGGAGAAGATTTATGATGGCACTAGTAGAATTTGAACGAATTGTTAAATTTCTTAACTGCAGTTTTCTTTACTCAACGAATTATTAACGAAACCAAAATTTAAAAAAAAAAACTATTTTATAATCGAAATTGTGGAAGTAAATGGGTTTATTTATAAACAATAAAAAATATAATAGATAAAACAAAATTTGTTTTTTTTTAAATTATGTCATTTGAATAAAAAAATACTTCGCGTGCCATCTATTGTTCTCGTTAAAACCTATTGGTATGCCATCTAGAATTCTTCTCCGAAACTTGTATTTAACGAAATCATGCTGTCGTTGGAATTTACTATGAAAATTGACACGACTTGTTTTATAGTATTATAAGTTATTTGAGTGAATGTGAACTATTGTCCCTCCTTTCGTCAAATACGCGAATGAATTGGTTTCTTGTTTGATGTCAAATAAGCTTACATACTTCAAATTAAATTGGTGTATGAACAGAATATTTTATGATTTAGAATTTTAAATAGCGTACTACTACCAATATTTTCATTTAATTTTCTGGAGCATAGGTCAGAAAATAGTAATTTTAATAATTATTTAAAATATCGATTGAAGCGATCCAACCACATTTTCCGAGAAGTAAAAGTATTTTCTAATTAATTATGGATAATTAGTGTACTAAAACTGGTTAAAAATATATTCGTATTTTATTTTTACTGTGTAACATTACACTGCTATTTAAAATTATGTTCCAATTAATTATCGTGCCAAGACATAGCATATACCCGAGAATTCGTCCACAGCCATTGGTTAAAATATTTTTTTAAATAATCCTTAAAATATTTTTCAACTTTGCAATTAAAAAATAGCAAGTCAAGAAAAAATATATTAGAAAACAAAATTATCACGCAAATCATTTATTTTTTACACGGACTGGCGACTAGATCGAATAATTTTATATCACACAAATAATCTGTAAATTAATTTCAGTGCAATAGTTTGAAATCTAAAACAGAAACTGTCAAAGTGCTAAAGTGCAGTGTTTTATTTTGCTCACACAAAAAAAATGTAAATTTAATGGGTGAGTTTTCAATAACGTAAAAGTGATTTAATATAGTTTAATTAGTAAGTAATCCATTTGATCACTTAGAATATAATAATTCATAAACTAAAACCGTGATTCGTGCGTTTTCACAATGTAAAACCACACTAAATTGCACAATACATTTTTATTTCGGACCTTTTTTTTTTGCTATATTCACAAATATGAAATATGTGACATCTATTTACGAATAGATGAATGAGTAAAACATAGAATTATACTTGTGGATTGAGCAATTAGTATAATGATGATCGAAGTGTCAAATAAATTGTGAACAAGCCCATCGGGTTCATTTGTTTATTTGTTTATGTGTTACTAGTGAAAAAAACAATACTTAAAATGTGCCAAACCACCAACATTACCAGAGGACAGAACAAATAAACCACAAAATTATAATGGAAGAGAGTAACTATATTATAGAAATCTCACTGATGCGAACCCAGTGAAAACGGAGAAGCGCTTTATTATTATTTAATTTATATATTTAATTAGATTTAGATTTATTCATAGGTTGGGTATATAAAGCAACTTTTGTCTATATTATTATTTCTATAAAATGTTATTTTTTTTAAATAATTTGGTTTTAATTATTTATATAAGTGTACAAGTAACTGAATAAGTAATCTTAGTGATATGCTTAATGGGGGATAAGTGGGGATCGTTTGACGGGTGATATTATCAGAAACTTTATTTTACTTTAATAAGCGGCTACTTTGCTGTATAATAATTCTCTTACAAACTTCAAACTTTCTGAAATAGATGGCTGCTTTGGTGATTTCTTTCATTGGATTGTAGTGTCAAACAAGAAATCTACTTTTATGTATTGTGCGAGTATTTGTTCTAAAAGATAAAAATGGACATAAGATAGGAAGTATGTTGGAATGGAATGAATGCTTAGTTTAGCTAGAGATGACTGCACTATACTATTTCTTTATTTAAATAGTTTCTTTTGTAATCGAATTAACATTTAATTAGATCAAAATATTGTATATGAAAATAATGTTGGGTCAACGCGGATATTAATACTATCCCACGCGTTAGATGGCGATGAATTGAGAAACATCTTTAAATACAGCATATGATGAGATGACCCAAACATGTTTTTCAAAGCACTCCAGTTTTAACTGTTGAGGTGATACGTATACATATAATGAATTTAGAGCCTAGGCCCGCATAATTTTGAAATAAGTATTATCATATATCTATTTGGATATAGGTTTAGCTAAGTGTATTTTGTTCCAATTAGCGGACTGGATTAAACAGAAATACTAACAAAAACATCCTTTCTGTATGTGTGTTGATTATATGGATGTATGCAAGTGTATGTAAATATGTGGATTTATTTACAGTGCAACCTATAAGTCTCCGTACACTGAAAATATACCAAGAAATTGGTCAAATAAACGTCCATAATTTTGTTATTACTGACTGCAAATTACTGAGGTTTGGTTTTTAAATAATAAAAATCTTATGTACATAGATCAGATGGACGCGTTATTGCCTGGCCAAATCCAAATGAAGGTGTTGATAGTAATGGCCTAATGTTATGGAGGTGTATGAGTGCATCTGGAGTTGCACAACTTTTCATCAAAAAGTCTGTTATGGAAAAACATCTTTGTATATTTAGACATCGTGAAACAAAACTGACACGCTAGTATAGAGAAATTTGGTAATAGTGGATCAATTATATTCCAACAAAAAAATGATCGAAAGGGTACAACAACAACATATATGGTCAAGGAATTGCTACTCTTAAATTGTCCAAAGTAATTACATACGCCACCACGGAGTTCAGATATAAATCCGACTGACCATCTCTGAATTAAAAATGCATTTTTATAATTCAACCATCTTGAATTAAAAATGGTATTGTTTCAAATAAGAAAGATTTTGCTGAAGTTTTGGGTAACGAAAATGGTACCGAATTCAGCCACAAATAACCACAAAATTGGTTGAATCTATATGCAAAGTGGACTGAAGGAACTAATTTACCACGCAGGTGGACATACAGTGTACTAAAATAAATCAGATCAGCTACTTAAGTCAATTATTTTATTTTATTGAGAATTTTATTGACAGTGTACGAAGACTAATTGGTTGCACTGTATATACATATTTTTAAAATCTTGTTTTAAATTTTTATTGGCTAATTATTTTACTTAAAATATTGAATAGTGAACAAAACATAAGGATAATAGTTATTTTAATGGAATTCATGTTTTGTTACAAGCAACACTGCTGTCGCCATGACATTATTAAAATAAAAAATAGTATTGTGATGGAGGACATTATCTAGTCTATTTCAACGACTGGTTCCAATAATTGTTTTTTCTTTTGGGGAACTCAAGGCACTCCAAGCACTTTCGCGGATCGGACGCACGGCTATAGGTCCGATTTTTGTACATCCATCTACGCATTGCATAGCTCCGTGCCAGCCTATAGTACTGACATGGAAGATGGGTCGGCCCATGAGTTCTGCACTTCAACTGCCACAGCTTTAACCACTGAACCACCTGGGCGATGTTCCAATAATTGGTAAGCTTATTTTATTTGAATTAAGAAATATAGTATTGATAAAATTATTACATCACATTTTAAGTCTCTGATGATGAGTGTTGTGTCGATCTTCACACCAAGTGGACGTGTATTTACCGCTCGGCGATTGTTTTATTAAATAAAATAATTGCGTTTGGTGTGTGTGTGTGTATGTTGAGTTTAAAATCTGATGACAGATGACAAAAGTGTGTGTGTGTGTGTGTGTGTAAACAGACACAGTTTCGTCGGTTTTGACAGGTGAGTATCATTACAACACAATCATCCGTTGGAAGCGATCGCATGTGACGTGTGTTTTTTTTTACAGCCAAATAGAGGACGTACGGCTATATAGGCCCGATTTACGTAGAAATTTGGATTGAGATTATATCAGTAAGGCCATTGAGTTTTTAATTGACGATGTGATGGTACCGTACGAGAACTTCGCTAAATACTTGGGTATGGCACAGGATATTAAGCTTAAATGGAAAGACCTTGTAAGAAAGAAAAGAAAAGAGCTTGATCTAATTATAGATAACAGTACTGGCTAAAATGCTGGCCAACAAAATGCTGATTTATATCAGGTTCTAAAGCCGATCTGGCTATATATGGTATTCAGTTTAACGGTTGTACTAGGAACCCTTACATCAAACTTATACAAACCTTCCAGAATAAGGTATTAATACATTCGAAATATTGATTTGAATCGTAATTTGACGATTCCAGATATAACACAAATAAATAAAAAGATTTGCAACGAAGCATGAATCAAGATTAATGGAAGAAGTCAATGCGGAAGACTCTCGTCTACTGGATGGAAAATTTTGGTTAAGAGGCTAAAAGAACCAAACCGATCCAGCTCGTTATTATGTGAGCAGTTACCTAACAGGCATTGGTGTATTGCTGCATCAACAGTGACCACATTACAGTTTAATTTTTAAGAATTCAGATGTATAACAAAAATGAAATTTTATGGCTTTAAAAATATTAACTATTGAAGATGCCCACTTTTATTTAATAACAGTTTCTATTTTCTCGCCTCGTTATACATTTTGATAGCGAGCTCCTTAAGTTTCCGTTTGACCACTTTGCCGCTTGGAGTCATGGGAAACTCGTCCACGACATAAACACCACCGCGTAAAAGTTTGTAATCAGCCAAGTTATCTTTAACATGATTGTAAACAGCTTCGACAACCTTCTCATCTGATCCGGCATCATCTGTTTTCACAACTATGGCCGTTGGTAAATCACCGCACAACATGTCTGGAACACCCGTAACGCAAACACTTCGTACAAATTTTAGTTTTAGGATGAACTGTTCAACTTCCGATGGTGAGACAATGTAATTCATGTAGATTAGGATATCCTTTTTACGATCAACTATATATAGTAGCCCATCTTCGTCAAAATAACCGATATCGCCCGAGCTAATCCATCCCTCTTTATTAATCGTTTTGCTCGTTAGTTCGGGTTCTGATTTATAACCAAGAAATCTGTATATCGATCGTTTAACAATCTCTCCATTTTCATTGGGTCCCAAATTATTGCCATCGTCGTCGATAATCCGGATTTGGGTATTCGCCGATACATAACCAACCGTTCTCGGATTAGTTGTTGTGTTGTACGAACTAAGGCCACCCAATTCCGACATCCCGTAACTACCGTTGAATTTACAATTTTCAAATAATCTGCATGTTTCGATTACAAAGTCAGGTGGTATGCTAGCCCCACCGCATAAATACGAGCGAATTGATGAAAAATCGGTAGTTTTCGTTTTTGGATGGCGTAGTATTAAGCCGAGACTAGAAGGTGGGCCGAATACTTGTGTGACACGATATTTTTCAACAATTTGCATGAACAGCTCGGGTGAGAACTTATTCGTTGTGATTATACGTTTACAGCATGTTATCGATCCGTACAGTAGACTGACGATTCCGGTCAACGCGTATATCGAACTGAAACAACTGTGCACGTCATCGATCGTTTGGACAAGAAATTTGGTGAATTTATGTACTACTTGGGCATGCGACAGGCATACACATTTCGAGAGCCCAGTGGTGCCTGATGAACATAATATGAGGGCGGGGGCTGTTTCACCATCTTCGATTTGTGTAGGCCTGGAAATCAAATAATTATTTTCAACATTTTAGACATTAAATTTATATTTGTACGTACAAAAAATTATCTTCCCCTTCGATTGGCTCGAAAAACTCTTCCACAAACCGTACCGAATCTAACTTCTCGCCAAACGTCACAAACGTTGGTGTCAACTCAATTTTTTCCACAGATTGCTTCACAAGATCATACAAATCATGATCACAAAATATCACATTCGGCTTACTTGAATTATAGATGTGTGAAATGTCACCTGACATAAGAGATTTAATAAAAAAAGTATTAAGAAATTAAAATTATCTACTCACTGTCATCGAACGACGGATCAAGAGGATGCATTGGTACTCCGATTAAAAACGCGCCAATAACAATCGGTGCCAAATGATGGTTATTTTTTGCCACAATTCCAATACAATCGTCCGACGTTAACTTCAATTTTAAAAGATGGAGCGCTGCCCGAACCGACTGAATCGCCAACTCGTCTGTCGTCACCTCAACGCCATTATTTTCGCTTACCTGTACAACTCGATTTGGATGTTTGGCCAACGAATCGAGTATGATTTGGCCGATCGACACATTTTTGTGATACATTAATGGAATGTTTTGGCCACTCCATATTTTTGTGTCCGGATCGTACGATGTCTTGTGCTGTTGCATTGTAATATTATTCTAGACTGTGAGATAGTAACCAAAACTATTTATATAGCTGGTGCCCTTGTAGTTTATTACTTATCGTAAGATAAATATTAGAAATGTAATACTGAAGATGTATTATAGTTTAGAATGAAATCGTTACAAATATTTACATAACATATTCAAATATGTTTTATAAAGATATGTTATCATCTCAAAAGGTATTTTCCAATTTAATGTTGGGCAATGAACCCAGATGATTGTTTGTAATTAGTTTCTATTTATCACTTCATGATAACGTGGTATCTTGACATAACGTTACGAATTTGTGAGTAAACAGTATTATCTGCACGCGATTAGTAATAGTTTGATAAGCGCTGATAACGCACAGTCGTCAAAAGATTGATAGTTGAACATGTGATCACTTAAAAATTGGGAAAAACATATTGGTAGCCGACTGTCGTGATTAGGGCATATAAGTCTGAACAATTTTCCCTTACTGGTTATAATCTGCTCATCCGCTTAATTTAAGATAGTAAATATTATAGTATCCTTTGTGTTCGTTATGGTGAACAACCCATTTTACTGTTAAGCCTTTGACAGAGACCAATTTCTTTTTCATGAATGATCTCTCAATCTCAGAAACCATATTGCTTAAGCCAGTCGATTTTACAGCTTGTGACACGAACCTATTTTTATGGAGTTGATGTGTGGCGAGGAACTCACTGATATGTTGATCCAACAACTACTCTATAGTCTTGGAACGAAACAACGTAAAGCTAGTTGATCTGTATGTCTTGAGTTGGGTATCGGTACTTTCTCCCACCATTATATATAAAGGATAACATCAAGTTTCACCAAATCCAAGAGCTAAAATTAAAGGTGTATCTTTCTCTAAAAATGCGAACAGGAGGCATTAGAATCTCTTATACTCCCTGCTACAGGAAAACTATTATACCATCTCCCCTGGAAGATTTGAAAGTTTTAAATGAGTTGCACAGTTCAACTCACTCAATATGACACCTGGTTCAATATTACAGTAGAACCTGAAAAGAAAATCTCAAGTACTGAAAAGTAGGTCTCGAAGTCCTCAAACTGACCTCTCCGCTCTCAAGAAAGCTCGCTTTCTCGTTATAATCCCTCTGAACTGTTCACATCACTTAATAGGAGACCTAGTGCAATATTACAGGAGAACCTGGAAAGTAAGTCTCAAGGACTATACTAACAGTTGCCTCTCGGCTCTCAGGAAAGCTCCCATTCACGTTTAAAATAAGGCCTCTATTGAGTATGATACATTGAGACTATCTTTTGAAGCACATCAAATCTATCTGCACAGTTCACATCACTAAATAGGAGATCTAGCTCAATGTAACAGGAGAATTTGGAAAGTAGGTCTCAAGGACTATTTTTACAGTTGCCTCTCGGCTATCAGGAAAGCTTCCATCTTCGTTTTGGAAGAAGGCCTCCATTAGGTATGATCCGCCTCCATTGGGTATGATTCGTTGATCCTAATTTTTGAATCACTTCAAATCCCTCTGCACAGTTCACCTCACTAAATATAACACCTGGCTCAATGTTACAGGAGAAATTAGAATTATAGGTTTCTAGGACTATTTTTACGGTTGTCTCTGGGCTTTTAGGAAAGCTTCCATTTTTGTTTGGAAGAAGGGTTCCATGAGGGTTCCTTTATTTTTACCCCACTCTCTGGGGCGTTCGGCCTTATTTAAAACTCTCCTTCTTTTCCTCCTAAGGTGTTTCTAGTCGGCAATTAAGAAAACCCTTTTAATAGACTTCTTCGTTTCGCAGAGCATCTGTTAGACAGCTGAGTCAAAAAAAAGTCCTATCTTCCGAGTAGAGTCTTATAACTTTTCCTAGAAATAAATGTTTTCAAAATATCACCGGTTTACAATGTAAAAGCTCTTCATAATCCGTACAACGATGAAATTTAAATGTAAATATTTCAATTACCGTCAATATAGTTAGAATATATAATAATAAAATCAATATTGCATTTAATTAATAATAAAATTCTGAAACATTCAAAATATGTATAAAACCAAAATTTAGGATTTCCTCGTCCAATTGTAAATAATTTAACCAGAAAATCTAATTAATTTCCATTTATTTATGTTTACATAAAATAAATAAATAAATAATTTTTTTTTTATGTATAAATAGTAAAACTAAAAATTTAGTTTAAATTTTAATTATAAGCAATCGATTGTATAAACTTATTTTCGAAAAACATTTGACCAAATATTTAGCAGCTTCAAAAGTTTTGTAACACGATTAAAATGCTTTCCAACTGTGGTGCCCCATTTATATATTTTACGTCCACCAAATTTTCCAACTTTATAATTATTTATTTATTTAGTTTTTTATTTAGTATAATTATTTCCTAAACTACAACGTAATTTACAATTTTAACTAATATTTAATCGAGAGAAATAAATGTTATTTCCCATTTGCGGATATTTTATTTAACATTGAAGGTGTTTCATTTATATATTATATATTGTGTGTTGTATGTCGGTAACCAGATTTTAAAACCTAAAATTAGATTTTTGCGGATTTACACATAATTTATTTAAATTTGATTACATAATTATCGAACATGGAATTTAATGGATAATAGCAAACCAATGCGTATATGTATACGACCGCTTTTTTTTTTAAAAAAAACATGGCCAGTCCTTTGTATGTGTGAAGTGGTAAATACATCAACAATCGTATGAGAAAGTATATTTTTCGAAATTTTTGACTTTTAACTTCCTATAACTTGGTAGGCAGGCCCCGAAACCAATTACTCACTTTCCAGAATTTGGAGAATGATTATTTATCAACAATCCTGGATTAATAATTTTCATTTAATCCAATATTTTAATTCATGTTTTTGAAGATTTAAGAATCTAGATTTTTATATTTTCGATCATGAATAGAAAAATAAAACGAAATGAAATTGTAATATCGGGGTTAAATGCAAATTGTTTGTTAGATTGTGCTCTGTTTCTCGTTTCCAAGTAATAATATGATTTTATTTTGCATCCCGCTCTTTTTTTTCATTTTTCCTTCGTTTCAATTTTTTTTAGAAATAAAGCAAACAGTTTTGTTTTTTGTTGTCTTTTAGTGCATTTGTTTTCATTTTTGATTTTGTTTCTTTGTTTTAGTTTGCTACGAGCAGTTGCGGCGGAAGGATGTATTTGTTTTATGACAAATTTTATGTTTGGTCGTTTTTTTTCATAATGACCAGTGACAAGTAAGCAATAACAGTAACAGACAATGTACCATCAAGAACAAAAAGAAACAAAAAAATCAACGTTAACAAAACAAACAAAATAATTTTTGTGACTTTGTGTATTCTTTTTATGCTAGAGTGTTTTTCCTATACAAGAATCAAATGCAAAAGAGGAGTTACGTTATATAGTCACTCTTTATAAATTTAATCGAATCACATTGAACCATTTTGATCATGTGATCATATTCGATAAACGAAATATTATCGAAATTAAATATTAGCCGAAAATAAAAACAAAAATTAGGAAAATTTCTTATGAATGAAAAATTTGAGTATGTATCAATAAATGGGAAAATTATTTTACGACAGTCCTGATAAATAATGATATTTAGATGCCTCATATACAAAAATTGGTGTTAGGGCCTGTATTGTAAGATATAACAAAGCAAAGTCAAAAACTTACGAGAAATCGACAGTTTTCGAACGAATTGTACAAACTTTGTTGTTTTCTAACCATTTACTCATACTAACACATAAAAAATAATAAATGGCCTGAGATTTATTGGTATTGAGCAAACCATTAACAAATTATGTGTGTGTGTGTGTGAGTTGCTTAATGAAGGTAATAAATAATAAGCCCGCGTTTAAAAAACAAAATCACTTTGAGCGCTTATGAAGGTTAAGGGCAGAAGTCCCTCAAAACATAACATTATTAGAAACCACAGTTTGACCACGGTAACGTTTACAGCCGAAACCGCTATACTAGCATTAGGGTAAACTGTAGAAGTGGCGACGAATGTCAAATTTACGAACAAACCCGTTGATTAATCCGCCGACAATAAGCTTAAACGATGTGATGGTGCCGTACTAGAACTCCGATAAATACTTGGGTATGACACTGCTTAAATATGGAAAGATGATGTGACGGAGAAAAGAAAAGAGAATGATCTTAGACAATTGTACTGGTTTATTGGACGAAGGTCAAAATTAAGCATATGAAACAAAGTTCTGATTTACAATCAGGTTCTAATGCCAATCTGGACATATGACATTCAGTTTTGGAGTATGATTTTATTATAAACGTGATTGATTGAACAAGGTTTTTTTATGTAACTGTTGCCATTTCTTATCAAATCTAATTAATCGGTGACTCATTTCAAGTAATATTTCGCCAATGATGCGAGTAACGTGGGCTTACAATATCTCAATGGTGTTCCGTTCATCCATTTATCTTTAAACTTAACTTAGCCCAATAGTAAACGGCTGTAGGGTTTCACTGTTATTGAGCGTAAAATTGGCAATGAATTGTTCTCGCAATGTATGGAAAAAATCTGTACTTTAATAACTGTACTTTGATAACGAGCAGAATTTATAGGGAACCGATGATTCAACCAGCCAATAAACCACACAAAACCATTATTTTATATGAATGTAATTAACCTCTTCGGGTTGCTCTTTAGTCAAAATTACGGCAAAGACTGAAACGATGATTGGTCACGGCTTCAATTCTTGCACGATTTTAATTTTGTATCCTTACTGTTGAAAAAACTGTTGAGAACGGCGCCAAATTTATTCATATGGTAATCGTGTATACTATATCATCTACTGCCGCTTTTTTTCCTTCGGTACGAACTGAATGTGATTTATTTGGTTGCGTATTATCCAACCATGAAAATTGAGTTTAACATGTTTCGATGGTATATCGAATTTTGCATACCTTAGGCCGATTATTTCGACCATAAGTTGCTCTAAGCGCACGAAGCACATCCGTCGTGGAACGCTAATTTTCGGTATCAGTCAGCTGAATAATTTGTAGACACTGTGTCGGGTTAATTTATTCCATAATGAAATGTCTGACCATATTGAACAAAAATGTCCTCACTCTATGAGTCGACTCACTCTGTCATAAAAACCATACTTATTAGTCTAACTGGAATGCTAATTACTCAATTATCGTACTATTTAATATTTGATGGAGTCTTTCAATCATATCGTTGTATCTTAGTTTTAGCACTGGCTTCGAAACTTTAAACCGAATCGGAACACTTCAGCTGTAACTTTGAGTATTAAGCATATAGCAGCCTTGAGTTTTTGACAAACAATATTATATTCTGTAGCATTATTCTGACAACCTTGCTGATAAATTGACACTTCTCGAATAATCACTTTACTAGTATCACTTTACTAGTTTGGCGAAAAACTTAAACATCAGGATATCAAATCACAACTGATAAGCAGAATCGCATTACGATAGAAACGGTGAATTTAGGCAAGAATCAGTTGTCGAAGTATACGCTTGTTCACTTCCCTTGACAAGAACGGTATTATTCAGGTCTGAGGAGATTTATGTCATTCCACTCTTTAAAGATTAAATCACTTCCTGGCACTGGCACTGTCACCCAGAAAAACAGTCAAAGCGTCTTCGTTTTTGGAAGCGTTCCAAAACAACGTCTTAATGCCATTTATTCCAATAGACTACATTGACGATACATTGCTAAGCTGTTGGACAGTGTTCTCACACAGTCAATACATATATTACTGTCTGAGGATTGCTGAGTCATTCACCCGATATTATAGATTCAAAAAAAGTACAACTCTACGATTACCTACTATACAGTAGTTATTATTACTAAATCATATCTTAAATCTCGATAAGATAACCCAAGCATCGACACCGTTAATATTAACTTAAACGAAATGATGACAAATTGTTTAATGTCCGAAAAAGCTCCGAAAAGTTAAGTCTTTTACAGAAAACAGATGGGGTTAAGCATAAAAGAGTTTTACTTGCGGTGAACGCTTCATGGGTGATCACTTCCTGATTTTTGACAACAATGAAATGTACAATAGTAAACCAATGAATTGTACTGAAAGTAAACGATTTCAATGTAAATTCTTGGTTTTCAGGTGATTCATTTGGGTGGATTTCATTTTTATCTCTAGAAATTTGCTGTTCTGCTACATAGACATGTTTTAAATGATGATTATTTGAAAGTAACTTCCTATAAAATTTAAACTAAATCATCTATCATTTGTTTATTTCATCTATCATTTGTTTATATCGGATACGATAACATCACCAAATCCCTGTGATGGTCCGCTTAATGCATGAAAAAGCTCCATATTTCAGGCATTGGTCCATCCCGTAACTACTTTAGGTATTTCCTTTATATGGTGACTCATAGTGATTTTATAACCTTCTATGTCATCACATAGATATCCATTTCCAGTTTTTTAATTCGTTGGACCATTTTTATGTCTGGCTGTATTATATCCCAGTACGTTTTTGTATCGATCATCCCATGCACGTCAAGTAATTGACATTCCTATGTTTTCTCTCGGTCCATTAAGAGGGGTTACTAATAAGTCCTTTCGTCCATTTTTCCTCTTTCCTGCCAGCATAGCGTAACATTCTCTTGCTGTTCGTATATATATATATATATATATATATATATATATATATATATATATATATATATATATATATATATATATATATATATATATATATATATATTGCAGTTGATTTAAATTGTTATCTGATTTTTACGAATTCAAGCATGTCCTTAAAGCCAAACCTCCCTCACTTATTACTCTAGTTTCATTTCTAGCGGATGCTGAAACAAGATTTGAAATATATACATTTCTAGCACATTTTGAGCACACAATCATTGATCTCACCCACTTTCCACAAACATTCTTTCCCATTTCCAAGGTTCAGTCTTATTCTCTCGATTGTTCTCAGTACTCGTACACCTCCTTTGAGTTCCTTATAGAACGGGATTTCGTAAAGGAGTAGTGCATAACTCTTTGTACTTCTTTCGTTTACTTGACCTTTTACGTTATATTCACACTTCCATTTTTTCACAGATTTATCTGAATCATTCGAAGTACATCTTTTAAACCCGTCGATCTTTCGATGTGATAGAATCCATTGGCATGTCATATTATCAGATACGAATATATTGTGACATATATGCCCATATCAGCGCAGTCAAAAATAGTGTGGTTATAGTTCGCGATATACGCTGTAACACTCAAAACAGAAACTAGAACTCGAATCGAACTCCGAGGACAGTGCACAATTTTTATGTTTATTCTGAAGAGTGAGAGATGTTATCTCTTTAACGCCGAGTTTGGTGGAAAATTAGAGCCAACCGCGAGGAGACCGATTACACAAACTCCACCATCAATGGTTCAGATAAAGACCAAGCACTGCTATCTCAACAAGGCGCTTTTGGAGAAAAATCTGTTACACAGCCAAGAAGAGCTGTTATAAAAACAAAATAAGCAGTTTGGAGGAAAGGAGGAGAAGTTAGTGGAGAAGAGTAGCTTGGAAGAGCTTGTTGTAACAAAAGTGCGAAGGGGGAAGTCAACGAGTTGGGCAATGAAATCGACCACCTGAAAGCAGAAGATGAAGTTTTAAAAAATAACTGCAGCCATATACCAACCAAATTGAAACCAACTGCCTTCGACGGAACTGCATGGCATGGACGCAGTTCAAAATCTCATTGGTAGAAGTCGAAAGTTAGCAACGAACAAATACTTTGATTTTGAAATTGCAAGATCCATTTTCCGAAATACTGTGTACTCTATCGACGGCTGAGCGGAACTACAAAAGAAAGCCTTGGAATTGGAACAGTTAAAAACAAGGAAACGAAGGGCAACGGAATCGTTGCAAGAGTTGAAGGCTGTAAAATCAGCGACACCGATTTTCTCAAACATAATGTAAGTGATAACTTCATTTATCGAATTTCTCCATGTACATACAAACAGTAAGGTTGCTTGAAACGAGATATTTTTATCCGACATTATCTATACTCAAAAATATTTTCATATGTTCAAGTGCAATGCTGGGTTCTGGATCTAGATACTAATATTTGGAGTGACCCGAGATTCATAATATTGTTACGACATTCATAGTATTGTTTGGTATCCGGACTATTGACGATTCCGACGAGGATCAAAATTAAAACGTTCAAAGTTTTGTCAAACTTTCACTTTATCTTTTTCACACAATAAATAGTTAAGATAAGCTACAACCACTGGTGATATTAGTCCTCACTGTACTACTTTAACACTTCGTTGATTAAAATTAAACTTGTCCAATTAAGCACTGTTCGTTGCATAGTGTTATCTCTTGCCCCATCTTCTCAATCTGAAACCGACTATCAAAACATCGCTTGTATGGCGCGTTTAGTTGAGGAGATGACATCTCTCGCTCTCCAAAAGATAATTAACTGTTGATGTTGACTGCGTTGACATTGGCATATTCGCTACAATATTAATCAAAAATTGGGAGTTGTGAGAGGGATCACTTCGGTTGAATATGAGAAGCTTAACTTTAACGTGAAATCGGTTATATATATATATATTTATATATATATATATATATATATATATATATATATATATATATATATATATATATATATATATATATATATATATATATATATATATATATATATAAAATTTTAGATGAAGATGTAGGCGGATTAAGTAAATAAGTTTTCGAATGCTATACATATATCATCTTATTGCATCTTGGTCGGTCCCCTTTTTTTACGATGAAATTCCATAATTCTAATAAATGGTCATGTAGATGTACATACGTATATATAGTGAACCCCATTTAATAAAATTAAAGATTTGCTGAAAATGATGTAATTCAATAATCGAAGTCCTACATACGATGAAATTAGTCAACATACATCCATTTCCCAGCTCAATATCTTCCATAAACATGAAAATTCAATATAGAGAAAATGTCAAGATTTGAACTCAAGAATTTTTTAAATACATAAAAGGGCAGAATCGAAAGGAAATGGAAAAGTTGCTGTTGTTTTTTTTTTTTTTGATAATCCGATTATGCTGAAAATCAGCATGATCTTTTATTTCCCTTATTAACTTCTTCCGAATATAATAAAACTTGTACGAGTATATTCCTCGCAATGAAACAAGATTTAGGTCCCTATGTAATACTATATGCTGGTCGGTTGGACAATATTTGTCTAAACTATAAAAGCGAGTAACATGAATTATATTTACCTGGTGGTGATGGTGAAATAGACAATTTATTAGCAGACCAAATAGCTTGGCATATAAAGTGGTGTCGGTACAACTGGGCCTTAAATTATAGTTTTTAATAAAAATTTAATAATTTTTATAAGCGAAAAACACTATAAATTTTCGTTAGCATAATAAAGCGCCATATTAGATGAAAAAAGTATTGGATGGTAAAACGCTGTGTGAAAAATGTTACAAAATAGAAAATTATTCTTCTCGTATCTAAAATAACATTTATGAAAATAGTAACAAAAAACATGGACATTATTATTGTTTAAATGTTGTTTTTACCATTTTTACATTAAAATAAATTGTCTAAATGCATTTTACATTTCCCAGTGACACAATTTATTTTCCATTTAAAACCAACTGACAGTTTATTATTGTTAGACTAGAAATTTTTAGTTTAGATCACAAAAACTTGCTATTAATGTATGTACACTACTAAAGAGTGATCCAATAGGAGGTATTTTTTTCCAATTGGGATTCTCATTTAGATGCATGTTGTGTTCAGTATTAGTTGACATTTCACAATGAATGGACTTATGCCAAAAGTGTTCACTCATAAATGGTTCTCGTGCTCTTCGACCATCCATATAATAGATCATCTAAGAGCCAGTCGCATTTATTTCAAAAAATACTTCCGGAAGCTCTTATTTGATTACCCTTTTATATACTGCTAACCTAATGGTAATATTGCACAGTATCGAGAATTTAGTAATTTGTAGTGATGACACAATACTATTTTTGTTGTGTTTGTAGATTGCATTCATGATTGATTCAGCCTTGCCTCTATTTGAAATGTATGACGTCATGGTGGAGTTTTACAGTTCTTGATAACTATATTGTCTGCGAGAAAAGTTTAAAATTAGCTTACTTAGCTGCATCTCTTAGGGCTGGAAGCATACCAAACCTCCTTAATTATGAGAGTGTTGCATCACTAAAATTCAGGAATAGTTCAATTAGAACTTGAATCCATGTTTTCAATATTTTGAATTGTTGATTATCGGTCACTTGATTACCAATAAGTCGAATACTTTAATATTAATGTGACCTGTATAGCATATTGTTGAAACTAAAACAATAAATTAGAACAATTTCATTCAATTTTGGTCACAAAAACCCAGTTATCATGCGACGATCGGGCACTACTATTCATTGTTTCTGCATCTTCACGTTATATTTTCAAAGTTACAAGATCCAATAAGCTCGTTCATGGATCGCTATCCTATATCTCATGAATTGAGGATTTTCATTCGTCCAAATTTTACAGATTAGTATTCAGTGAGATGAAAATGAGCTTTATCTTAAAGGATGATATATGATGGAAAGACACTTTTCGTTCGCAATAAGTTTGCATAGTCATAACGTGTCGTAAACAACCGCATGATTTAAAATAGAATACTTTTGACTTTTCATCTGTCAAAAAAATTTAAGAGATTGTTGTTTCGGAGACAAACTTAATTTACCTTCATGGGTGCGAAATATGAGCGGCTGATTTGACCCACTACCGAATAACAGGTATAAAGAAAAACAGGACCACACTGTTCGGGGCGCTAATGATTTGAAATTTCTATATAGAGCACGGTATTTGCACGTGCTGTCCGGTCATTACCGGAGTGATCCCAATTGCTAACGGTGGAAGAAAGCAAACGAATCTACAATACTATAGAAATGAACTCAGCGGTGTAGAAGCAATACGTATAGATAGGGAGTATCCGGTTGTCTTCTTGTAGTAAAAAAAAGAAAAATACTTTACAGTTTCTTGTGATAACTTTTCAATTGGAAATTAATTGATATTAGGTCGAAGATTACTAAGTCGATCATGAGTTAATTTTAATTTTCTTTATTATTACATAAAATATTAATAATTGGCGACTGGATTAAATAAAAGATTAGTCAATGTAATTCCTCTAATGGGCCAGTATATTGATCTATTTTAATTCAGAAACTGTTTCATAAGGACTAGTATTCACGGGATGAAATATCGAATAAGTCACTTATACTTATCTAGACCATTAATACACTCTATCTCTTATGAAACTTCACGGCACACAAAAGGTGACATCTTGATTTGGGTCTGACATTGTAGAGTAGAGGTCAATGGAAAATATTTTGTGAATGGACGTACAATTTATCACAAATTAATGTCAACCGAGCAACCACACACATATTTTCAGTTCCAGGAGACCCAATTTTTAGTGTATCATTACCTCCTCCTATACCGAGGTAAATTTGATGGAGACATCTTTCGACAACAACTGTGGATTTACTCTGTCATGCATAAATCACATCCGCGATAGTACTATCGTCCCCCACAAGGTACGTGTTGCTCGGTTTCTCTAGACATTAGATTATATCTAAATTGAACACCAGTCTGCCAGCTCGAGTGTTTGTTATTTACGTGTTACCTTTCGTGTTTACCTTTATATCTATTAATTGGTCAGTTTAAAACCAACCATTTAAAATACCTAGTTTTCCACCCCTGATAAATATATCACCATGGACAAGATGTCGAGCAAAGATTTTTGAAAAAAGCGTACATATTTTGTTTAAATTGGCAAAATCCAATTGCACATTAACTATACAACTACCTAATTGTCATTCAACTTTTTTTCACATTTTTTCAACCGTCACCCATGACGCTCCAAATTTTATTATCTTATCACTACTTTTGCGTTCACCCATGGTTTACTCTATTCTTCAGGCCTGAATAGTCTTTGTGATATATCAATATGGCGATTGTTGCCTCAAGAATCAGATTTTTTCCAAAATAATGACGAAAATCTTTTAATTAGCTCCTAGCCTATTAAAGTTAAATTTGAGCCACAGCCTGGATTAAAAGTTATAAAGAAACGTTCTCGATATGTCAACCAATGAATATTAAACGTTTTTGCCCACAACATGTCATTATTAAATACCAATTTGTTTTCAATCGAAACGATTACACGTACTATAAATACATATAGTCGGATAATCTCATATGTATACCATATTGAGAATTTAAGACTTGCCATCATAACGTTATAACCTTAACAGATTATCACTTGACATGACTACTGCAATAATAATAAAAAGAATTACCAATATTCTTTAACTTCCATTTTCGTATAACATAATATTCTTCAAAATTGGTCTTGACATTACCAAAAAAAAAAAAAATACTTGTATGTACACTTTGTAAATAAAACTCATAATACTTACATCCCAAAAGAAGATGAAAAAAAAACAATTTTCTTATGTATAAATTTTCTTCTTATGCTTATTAAATTTATATTTAAAAAATTAAAAATAAAAAATTGAATTTCATTTGTTGGTTTTATAATATCCATTTTGTACAATTTGTTGTTGATGTTTAACGATTTTTGTTTTTATTCTTATTATTTTCCTTATTGAAGACACAATCTACCGACAATGTACATAATCTTATATGTACGAGTATGTAGGTACGTATACGAAATGTTAAAATAGGGAATACATACTTAACAAAAATTCTTATTTTAGAATTCGTTCTATTGTTTTAATATTAATTTATAATTATACAACAAAGTTATTATTTTTCATTATACTTTTTTTGTTTTTTTTTTGGGTTGTTGTTTCAAGTCAAAATGGAACATCCTTGATGCATATGTGCATATAGAGTACATATAGGTACACACAATAATCGGATGAAGAAAAGCGAGTACACATTTTTTTATTTTCTCATTAAAACCAAAACAGAAAATTGTTGTTACCTGTGACACTTGAATGCATTTTTATTGTTGTTACTATTATTCTTATTTTGATTTTTTGCTCAATTTTGTGTGCTCAATGTATGGACAACAATTAAATTCTTTTATTCTTTTATGATACAAACAAACAGGCGAACAAATAGAGTTTATCTCTTCAAAATGTTTTGATTATAAGTTGGTTCAAGTTTTTGTTGACCGCCACCATCCAAATTCTTTGTCAGATACCGCAACTACTCCTAAACAAACTTTTTTGGATTATATCCATTCTGAAGAAACGCAAGTATACTTTGAGCAACAGAACTCTATCAATTAATCAAATCCTTCGAATGATCTAGTTATATGACTATTGCAAAACTATTTTGACTACTAAATATTTTATGGTCAGCAATTGAGTCAAACACACTTAAACAGTGTACTCAGTACACTCCAACATTGGCAGTAAGGTGGAAGTAAAAGATATTTCTATAGTTTCGTTTGGTTATCATATTCCTTTAAACGATCGCCTTTCTAATATTTCCTTATCATATACTTATACTTATAATGACAACAACAAATTTGTTGACAGAAATCTCAAAAAAAATGTTCAAAGGGTCAAACAATTTTTTTCGGTGCACTAGATTGCCAAACAGCAAAAATTAAATTTATTTTAAGAATCAAATTGAATAAGATTGATTCTAGTGGTACGAATTTTTTTTCATTAAAACTATTTACATAAGAATTTTTTTCAAGCAAATCGTATCCAAAGTAAAACCAACTTAATTCGTATACCACATTGTGATGACCGTTATTTTTTTATTGGTAAATTGTGGTTTATTAGTTAAGTTTATCAGAAAAAAAAAGTTTATGAGAAAAAAAATTTAATGTAGAAAAGTTTTTATAAATTTTTAAATAATAAACAGCTTCTCATGTGATTTCTAGCTTCCTTTGTTATTTAAATTTGAAAATTTAAAGTTGGAGGGTTTAAAATTGGTACATTCTGAAAAAAAAATTTCAAGTAAAATTTTTTTCACTTAATTTATTTTTTTTTAACTATCCAAATATAAATAAATTTAAACAACGAATTATTCTTTGCTTAAATAAAACTGTGTAAGAAATTCTTGCTTTTAACCTCTTTATCGTTTACCTAAAACTCAAATTGTTATCAGTTGTGAGCCTGTTAGTTTCATTTACGTCATAAATTTTATTTAAGCTACATAGGAATTAAGTTTTTTAGTGAAATTAAAGAAGATGTTTTTAGTGGTAATAATATTTTTTCACTTAAAACTATTTTCATAAAAAAAATTTAACGTAATATAAACCTTTTAGGTGTCCCACATTACGTTTACTGTTGTTCTGTTGTTTAATTTTGTTATTTTATTCATTACCCAAAAAAAAATTATCAGAAAAAAAATTTCTTGAATCTTATATCAGTTTTTAAATAAAAATCAGCTTCTTATGTGATTCTCTTTAAAGCTTTTTATGTGATTTAAATTTGAGAGTTGAAATTTTTTATTACCTAAATTTTTTAACTATTCAAATTTTCAAAAATATTTGCCCTAGCAAACCAATTATTGGCATTTCCCTTTCGAGTCCAGCTATTACGATTTTTTGTTATATTTTGACCAATTATCACAATTGTGAGGGTAATGACTTACAGCGTCATTAAATTTTTATATTGTATGACCAGAAGAACAATGGTTACAAATGTGACAAAAAAAATATGGCGCCAAAATGGTTTTCTATATGTCGTGTTATGTATGTCTTAAAGCCCAAATATCACATTCGTGAGAGTTAAAATTGATTATTTTTTGACAATCTTTTTACGATTTATAAAATAAATTCTTCTTTGAATAGTGGGTTTGTTTTAAAATTGGCCATATTAACATGTATTTAATATTGTCGTGTCAAACTACAACATGTCGAAGGCGCGAAAATCGAATCAAGGTAAGTTTTTATTTTTATTAAGTAAAAAATACATTTTTATTTTACTTTTTGTATAAATCGATTAATTAATATTACATAGTAACATTAATGACAAAAGAATTATGTTTTATAAATTCCTTATATTTAAAATTTAAGAATAAAAATGTACTATCACGTATGTTACATCTAGTCTCTACATGATACAATAAATAAAAAATTTTTAAGTGGTCTTTGCAAGAAGAAATTGGTTGGTGGACGAAGAGGAGCTTAGAAACATGCTGCATGAGTCTCAACCAGAAGATGTCGATGATGACGATAATGTAGATGATGACCCGGATAGACAACGATGTTGAAGAGTCTACGGAATCGGTTACCATCACAGACCCGAACACAGAACAGAATAGAAGTTCACCGCCTGGTTGGATAGTTTCGAACTTTGAACAAAAAACTTACCAATTCTACCTACCATTTCAAATGATAAAAATATTATATTACCTATCGAATATTTTGAAAGATATTTCAACTATAAACATTTTAAGGATGCAGCCCAGTACACAAATATGTATTATTTTAATAAGAAAGGCGTACTTCTTAAAACCACAGCAGTTGAACTAAAAAAAATTATATGGTATATTCTTAATCATGGGTTGCATTACCTATCCACGAATGGAATTATACTGGAAGTCTGGATACGCTCTTGACAAAATAGCTACCACCATGACCAAAAATCGGTTTAAAATACTGAGAAGTTCTCTCCATTACTCAGATGTATCAAAGATACCTCTCGAAGCCAAAACTAATTTGTTTTGGCAAGTTGCACCAATAATTGATCCAGTTAGAAACCGATGTCATGAAATAGAACGTGTCGTGGATAAATATTCAATCGATGAACAGATGATATCGTTTACTGGGCGCTGTTCGGCAAGACAATTTGTGCAAAACAAACCTCGACCCGTGGGTCTTAAAAATTTTGTCGTTACGACCTCAAAAGGTGTTGTGATGGATTTTGAAATATACCAAGGGGTTAAGACGAAATTTCCAGATGTTTCTCTTAGTTTAGGACCATCAGTCGTTCTAAGGCTTATAAAAACGTTGCCGGAAGGATCGTTTTTATATTTTGATAGGTATGTCTCGTAATTTTTTTAAATTATCAGTTAACTTAATTACATAAATTTTTTAGATATTTTACGACTGTACCATTATTGAAAAAATTAGATGATTTATATTTTAAAGCCACAGGAACTATTCTTCAAAATCGGTTAAAGGTATGGTCTTTAAAGATGATAAACGGATGGTGCTTCAACAATATCTGGAATTGAGCCGGAATACAGAATAGACCACTGGAATAAAAAAGATCATAAATATATCAATATTCCATGTCCCTCTATAATTACAGACTACAATTGTAATATGGGAGGCGTTGATATATGCGATCAGATGATGGAGTACTATCGTACTTTTATAAAAACTGTAAAATGGTCTATTAAAGTGTCCCATAATTTTATTGATTTGGCGGTAGTTTATTCGTGGATGGAATAATCGTAAATATCGTGGACGATATCTCCGAACCAGATGTAAGCATGAAAAGGAAGAAAACCACTGAACTACCATCACTTGGTAAGAGACATGATGGATACAACCACTGGCCCATTTGCGATCGTTTAAAGGCACTAGTCGAACGCGGAATCGATGTAAAAAATTCAACGTTTATTTGTGCAATTCAGCGGAGAAAACATGCTTTGAAATTTTTCATACCGTCAAAGACTGAGTAGTTTTTATTTTTATTTTATTTAAATGTACCACAGGTACAAATAATTAAACGTGATAACATTGAAGTAATTAATGAATTGAATAACTAAATGTGATATGTAACTAATTAATTGCAAACTGAATTAAGAAGGAAAATGTGATATATGTAATAATTTTAAATGTGATTTTATTTATAAAATAAAACTTGAATTGGTTGTTAAAAATTAAATGCATTTAATATGTAGTAAAATTGTATATAGAAAAGCCCACATAGCACAAATGGGATGATCCGTTTTCTCAGAAAATATGTAAATTTTTCAGAAAAAAATTACGGAAACCGGTACTTAATATACTTAATGTTATGCCACAAAAATTACACAAATAAATTCTTTCTTTAAATTTTCGATGACTTCACGGCACAAAAAAATTTAGTGTAACATTGGTAACAGTCGGCCCTTACCTCACACAATTAAAACAAAAATTGTTAACCGCAATGGTGATTTAAATTTAGTGTCACAATTGTGAGGTTTGGTCATCAAATTACTCAATAAAACATTTTCGAATGACTTATTTTGTGTACATCACATTTGTGACAGAAGGGCTTGAAAGGGATTTACATTTTTTCCAAAAAGACTTTATGATGAAAACTTTTTTCAAAGATTTTTTTCTGTGAATGAAATTCTATCTTTTGTAAACAGTATTGAGTCCCAGTTAGATTTATAAACGTCAGTACTCGAGGCAACTAGAAAAGTTAAATTTGGTTTTTACACTTAAACCTCAAAGTACTGAACGCTAAAAAAAATTTCGTCTAGAGATTAAAAACGTTTCTTGGCCAATTGTAGTTTATCACAAAGTTTCACCCAATTAATTTGCATATTTTTTGAATGCTTGAATTATATTGGGTGGGGCTTTAAATGCACAAAAAACTTAATTTATATGAATCAAATTGGAATTTAGTCTTTTTAGTGGAATTAAATGAGATTGTTTTTAGTCGCAAGAATTTTTTTTAACTTAAAACTATGTATTTGCATAATTTTTTTCAAGAAAATAATATAAAGAGTAAAACAAACATTTTTTGTGTATCACATTATACTAACCGTTGTTCTGTTATTGATAATTTTTACGTCTTTCACAAAAACTAATATCAGAAAAAAACTTTTTTTCATGAAATCTTTTCATGAAATCTTTTATCAATTTTTAAATAAAAATGATCTTCTTTTTAAAGCTTCTTATGTGATTCTTTTTAAAGCTTCTTATGTGATTCTTTTTAAAGCTTCTTATGTGATTTTTATTAGAAAATTTAAATTTGAAGGGTTGAAATTTAAAACATTCGGGAAAAAAATTTCTAAAATAGTAAAAAAAAATTTTTTCTTAAATAAAATGTTTTAACTATCCAAATTTTCATAAATTTTTAGAAAAAATACTTACATAACCATTTAGTTTTTATAAAACTTTTTTACACGAAAACTTTATAATGCCATTTGTTTATGGATTTAGCTAGAAAAGTGAAACTTGTTTATTTACACTTGCACGGTGTATTGCGTAAACGCCAATATTGACATTGGCGATAGCATAAGATATTTCCTTTGATTATCCCGTTTTCCATTTGATTAATGAACTTATAAAAATTCCGTCAAAATATTAAAAACGGTAATACTTTTTGCCGATATAGTTTTTGTTTTTCGTATTTTTCACGCATTTCAACCAATAATTTTACATCTTTCTTGAATTTTTAAACAAGATTCTTTGGCCAAAACAATTGTATTTAATTTAAATGGAATTAAGTGTTTTTAGTGGAATTAAATACGATTATTTTACTGATACTAATTTTTTTCACTTTAAACTATATTCATAAGAATTTTTTTCAAGTACTCGTATAGCATGTGTAAAGTAAAACAAACTTTTTTCGTGGACAAATTTTATTTACGATTGTTCTGTTATTGGTCAATTGTTTTATTAGTTCTTACCAAAAATTGTTAACCAGAAAAAAAATTTTCAAATAAAATATGTATGTCATAATTTTTTTTAAAACTTTCAATGTGCTATTAAATTTTGAGTGTCAAAATTTTTTTTTGTTAAAAAAAAATAAAATCGGAAAAAAATTAATCACTTAAATAATTTTTTTTAAACTATCCAAATTTTAAGAAATTTTAACAAGAAAAATTATTTGTTTTAATTAGTTAATTATTTGGTATATAATTTAAAAAAAAAACATGATGAATTTTTTTTCCAGATTATAAATTTATTAAGATAAAATACTTTTTTGTTAAAATTTTTTTTATGTTATAATAAATTTTTTTTAAGAATCTAAATTTTCGTCAATTTTGAGAATAACAATAAATAAGTTATATAAATTATTTATTTCGTATATACATTTGTTTTAAGAACTTTTTATAATGCAAAATTTTTTTAAAGCATATTTTCTCTGTTTGAATTTTTTTTAGCATATTTTCTCTAAATTGAAGTAAACCCTGGATTTTTAAAATTATATGAGACTGTTAAAATGAATAATATTATCAGAATACAGACTTTAGATGGTTTAAATGCCCGTCTTTTTCACTGTGCAGTATCTCATTTAAGGTTCTATTCAAAATTATTGATAATCATTTGTTTCCATCCAAACCTGAAAACTCAAGTATTTTGAACGAACAACCATAAAAATTCTGAAATATTTTACTCACAAAACTGACTATACATTTATATAAGTACAATGACTTAAGTCTCATGCAATTGGCTTTAATTGCAAAACCGACAAATAAATATTCGAACCATCCCACTATATATATACACGGTTAAATCGACATACGAGTATCTGTATATACTTAATCAACACCAAGAGATCTTCCTGTGAATGTATCATTCATCTGATATAAATTAATAATTTTGGTTTATATACATGTGTACGTTTAAATATTTGATCTTATAGTTTATATATGTGCTGTTCAAAACACCAAACAATATAAATCATAAATATGATCATATTTCAATGTCAATCAAAACTTCTATATACTTTTGATCTTAAATATCGCGTTTATTTCGGGGTAGAAATGAATCAACATTAAATATATATTAATGTATGTGTGTGTGTGTGAATATATAAAAAATAACCATGTGTGTGGGCGCGCAATTCTCTCACTAAACAAATACACCTTGGGATCAAAATATAAAGAAAAATAATATAAGATGATTTAAATTGATACGAAACATCTTAAGACGGACCAAAAATAAATATAAATAATTACACGTTCGTTTAGTTTATTCATGAGATCAAAATTAATTAGGTAGTTCTTATCGCGCACTCGGTTATTTTTATGTACATGCTTTGTCCAACGCCATCCATTTGTCCATGATTATTGATCGATATTGATTCACCTTGTGTATGGTAAACAGACCGAGTGTAATGAACTGCGTGTTTACTAACTGATTTATTGTGTTCGTGATCGCATACACACATGGCATATAAACAAAAAGGATATTCAAATATTTTGGTTGTCTTGTCACAACTACCCATGCTGAAATGTTACGTTTCACCGGAAACAACAAAAAACAAGACAAGCTCCAATTTGTTAATCGAATGTTTTATTGTACATGTGTACAATAGTTTATATATAATCGACCGATGTATAGCAAATTTATCATTTTATGGTTGTTTGAATATTTCCACTATCTTCATAGAATAAAGAAACTTTTCTTATATATAAAACAGACACAACCCAAACAACCGATAAGGATTTCCTTTTTAGCTTTCAATTTTTTTTTTCAATTTTCCTAAAAGAATCCATTCCCCATAATAGAAGGGAAAATCAGTGAAACAATAACATAAAAGGATGTTACAAAGAAAGAGGAATAGATCATGATAAGGTCACGACATTGAAATAAAAACATGAAAGGATTTGTTACTTAGTAAATACATATTTATCGGGAAGTTCGGTGGAACGATAACGTAAAATAATATTTCGATGGTACATATATACAGTACGAGGGCTGACCTATCCCCTACATATAATTACTTAATGTACCATTCCGGGATCATTACGATAAATTCTAAATTTATCAAATTTCTAATTACGATCCGAATGCCTTAATTGAAATTATAAATTATACGAAAAACTTTTCATTGTGATGCGGTGGGCGTGTAAGATTTTTGTTTATCCAAAATCAAAATGTAAATTGGTCCTATAATTATCCTCAGCCTCCCATCTTCGCCCAATTTGCAATAAATTCAAACCCGACTCTATGTATACATGTACATATAGTCTATTTTTAGATATTTATGGCCAAGTCTATAGTAAATAATAGTTTTTAATGTTCTCTGGCTTCGAAATATTTAAAACATGTTGAAAGACTGTTTAGTGTGGGGTCAATAAAATATCCAATTTTAAACTTACCTTTATATAAAATCCCATATTATCTTTCTATATATATATTCGGGATATACTGTCTGGGATGGGTTTAATAGTTCGGTTGGTGGTGAATTCAAATGATATAAATTTTATACTGTGCTCTGTCTCTATATATTGTATATACGAGTATACAAACTGGTACTCGTAATTTTTTGCTATACTCATTCATTTCCCCATTCAACAAACTAATATATTTGTTGGCCCAACTGACAGTTGTGTTAATTTATGGATTTTGATGGTCAATAGAAATATTATACCACTATATATAGTTTTATTATTAAAAACTATTTATAAATGAGTTCTACAATTTTTCATTTAATTTATACATTTTGTATTTTAACACATATGTAGACAGGACTCCTTGTTCAATAGAGCAGTTCGGTTCCTCGGTAGACGGATGATTGGTCAACATAAATGTAGGAAAAATATCGTCAAGTATAGCGACCAAGAGTGTTTTAATCACGAATTGATTCAACGTTATAGCTAACGGAGTCACGACATCCAAGGTAAAGTTAAGCCTATATATATATATTCTGGCTTCCAGTTTCATGTTGTGAAACCATTGAAACAATTGTGTAGGCAATAAAAGCTATTGAACTTTAATATATGATAAAGCTCGTTACAACTAAATAAGATAAGTGTTTAACGAGAAATACTCCAATTGTTGAAAAATGACACTTTTCGTTTTTATTCCGTAACAATATCCATTCGCATACCCTGTTGACGTTTCACCACCACTCGAAGGGGTGGGTCTTTTATTTAATTTGGCTTATCTCTGAGGGGGTGGGGGTGCGCTTTAATAGGGTAGGAGTTGATCGTCTATAGCCATGATTTTGTGGTCTATATTCCAACTTTGCAACTATGTAGAGACCACCAAATGTGTCTAGTATACCTCCACGTGGTAACTCCCGGGCAACGTTAAAAAAAACGGCTAAATACTAGAGGCGAGAGGATTACACTATAAATATACGATATGCAATGAGTAAAACAAAAGGAAGTAATACCCCAGGTAGTACACCAATGGTGACATTGGGAAATCCACTCTCCGATGAGACTGGCTCTAAGGATGCTGGGGAGACCCCAAACTGATGAGGAAGACTTAGCTAAAGAAACCGAATGGATTCGTGCTAAGTCTAGAAAAAATAAAAAGAGAAGGTTAAATAATACACCGTCACCACCACAAAAACCTCAAACATTGGATCAAAACACTCCTCCTCAAAAGGTTGAGACAAATGTCAAAAAAGATAAAAAAAATACCTCCGCCACCACCTATTATAGTAGATGATGTTAAAAACTATCACGCGTTCTACGATATAATTAAGGCGAGTGTTCCAGAAGAATCATTCATCACAAAATTGATGAATCAAAATAAAATAAGCATCAATGTAAATAGCGGAGATGCATATAAAAACGTAGTGGAAACTCTGACCGAAGACGCATTTATCTTTCACACGTATGAAAATAAACAAGAAAGGCCCATCAGAGTCATGGTAAGGAACTTACATCATACATGTAACCCAGAACGAGCTAAAATGGAATTATCATCAAAACAATTTAAAATAATCAGTGTAATGAACAAAATTAGCTGGAGAAATAAAAAGAAGCTATAGACATGTTCGTACTAATATTCAGCAGTGACGAAAATATAACTAAAATTTATAAGATCACTAGTTTATTGGGCTGCAAAGTGGAAATTCAACCACTTAGAAAGTCTAAGCTAATTCCGCAGTGCAAAAGATGTCAAGCATATGGACACACGCAAAAATATTGTGGCAAACTTCCAAGGTGTGTTTAATGTGCTGGACACCATCTAACTGGTGAATGCGACAATCCGCAAGTTAATTTAAAGTGTGTACACTGTGGTCAAGGTCATCCTGCTAGTTATCGAGGATGTATTGTTGCAAAGGAAATGCAGAAAATTAAAAATCAAAGGATGAATAAAGCTCAAATGTATGGTCTGGCAAATCGGTATGAGAAGCAGACAGAACAGAATAACGGGCAACCTTTTAGCCGACAATTAAGGACTGAAGGTGTTACATATGCCGAAGCAACTAGAAGCGCAGTCAATAAACCCCAGCAAAAATTGATAGATGTTGACATCAGTCAAACAGTAGCACGAGCTACACGCAGTCCTCGATATTGAGAATATAGATGTGTGTCTTATTTCGGAAACACATTTTACTAAACAATCCTTCATTACATTTAAAGGTTATTGTGTTTATCATACTATTCATCCAGATAATTCAGTCAGAGGAGGAAGCGCAGTCATCATCAAACAATATTCAGAGTTTTTCAAACGGCTCGGGAAAAGGTTCATCATAGGCGGTGACTTCAATGCGAAGAATACTCACTGGGGTTCTAGATTGACAACAACTAAAGGAAAAGAATTACTAATCGCTATTAAAGAAAATGGATGTGAATCCATTTCAACAGGAAAACCAACATATTGGCCAACTGACCCAGGAAAAATACCTGACCTAATCGATTTTTTTATAACCAAAAATATTTCTAATAATTTCATAAAAGTCGAAGAGAGCCAAAATATGAGCTCAGACCATTCCCCAATAGTTTTAACTCTAAGCGAGTATATCATCCAAAAAGGGAATAATCCAGCATTAACTAACAAATACACGGACTGGAAAAGTTTCAAAGTACACCTCGAACAAATAATACTTTTGAAAGTTCCTTTAAGAACTATAGCCCAACTGGACAAAGAAGTAGAAAAGTTCACTACGGATATCCAGCAATCAGCATCGAAAAGTACTCCAGAAATCAAATCAAGGTTAAAAGGAAATAACTATCCAATAGAAATAAGAGATCTCCTTAGGGATAAACGCAAATCCAGAAAAAAGTGGCACCAAACAAGAGCTCCATAAGATAAAAAAAGACTAAACAATCTTACTCAACAATTAACAAGAGAAATTCGGAAATTAAAAAATAAGACACTTAATTTCTACTTAAGTAAATTGACGAATGACAGTAATACAGAATATTAACTCTGGAAAGCAACTAAAACTCTGAAAAGGCCAATAATGTCAATACACTCTATCAGGAAAATGGATGGAACATGGGCGAGGAAAAACAAAGAAAAAGTTGAAGGATTTGCTAACCATCTTAAAAATATATTTCAACCTCATGAATGTCAATTGCGAGAAACACAATGCTTCATTCAGATTAAAATATGTGCCAAAACTTTGGAAAGTAGCTGAGGTTATCATGATTCCTAAACCAGGAATGCCACCACCACATCTAATAACATCATATATGGCCTATATCGTTGCTGCCGATAATGTCTAAGCTCTTTGAAAAGTTACTTTTAAAAAGACTCAAACTAATAATTGAAAGAAATAACCTAATTCCGAAACCAATTTGGTTATCGCAGTGAGCACTCAACTATTGACCAAGTCCATAGAATAACCAATATTATTGAGAAGACATTAGAAGAGAGAAAAGTTTGTTCTGCAGTATTCCTTGATGTAGCACAGGCCTTTGACAAGGTTTGGCACGAAGGTTTAATCTACAAGCTCAAACTAATCCTACCTAAACAGTATAGCATAATACTGGAATCATATATAACAGAAAGATATTTCAGACTTAAGCAAGAAGATGAATACTCTGAGTTAAAAGAAATAAAAGCAGGAGTTCCACAAGGAAGTATACTTGGGCCACTTCAGTATTTATTATACACCCGAGATGTTCCAATCCCACACAACAATACGATTGCCACTTTCGCCGATGACACAGCCTGACAGCCACCATGGCAGTAGGTGACAACAAGTCAGATACAACAGAGAAATTGCAAGCCGCCATAGATCAAGTATTGAACTGGACAAAAAAATGGCGCATACAATTAAATGAAACTAAATCTGTCCACGTCGATTTTACGAACAAGAGATTAGTATACAAACCAGTATATTTAAACAACCAAGAAATACCGCATGCAAACACTGCTAAATATCTTGGTATGACATTAGACGTTAAGCTTCGCTGGAAGGATCATGTAAAAAAGAAAAGAAATGACATGGGTGTAAAATACAAAAAGATGTATTGGTTACTGGGAAGAAATTCTCATCTATCAATCCCTAATAAGGTTCTGCTATATAAGCAAATATTAAAGCCTATTTGGACTTAAGGTATACAGCTGTGGGGCTGAACTAAGCAGACCAACATAGATATTATCCAACGGTTCCAAAATAAGGTGTTAAGAAACATCGTGAATGCACCATGGTTTGTCAGAAATATAGACACACACAAAGATTTGGGCATAGATCCCATCAAAACTGAAATTATGAAATTTGCTAGAAGTCACGAACAACGACTGCTGCATCATGTTAACATAGAGGCTATCCAGCTACTGGATAATACGGTTACATACATCTAGCAAATCGTTACCTCTACTATAAACACATGACAATCATACTTCTAATCTGCAATCGTCAATCCACAGTTTCCAGTCAGCATCATTTTTCTCCACTCACTCTCTTTGATTAAACAATTATACAAAATTCTGAAATAAATTTTTTAATTTGTGTTTCAGGAAACTGACACCACTTAAAAGCAAATTCGGACAACTATTAACAAATATACGTTGAAAGAACCTCCAGAGGCCCAAATGAATTTAATTTAATAAGAAAAGTAGGCCTACCTAACCGAAATCGGGAAAACCTTTCAATACATGTCTATACCTCAAATGATGCACTATCCAAAACTAACAATTGTTACTCCCTTTACCACCCAGACATCTACCCCTTCTAACAAAGGTTTCAATTCCCACCCTTACTCACCTCTCCTATAAGAACACACACATGCATCCAATCATATGACCACCAAACAATCACGTCATACAAAACTAGCAATTTTTAATTCAAATCTATCTCGATTTTGTATTTAATTTCTATCAATGCAAACCACTAGGAATCCGCAATATTCACAACGGCCATCACTCGTTTTGTGGCACCAAAAAGAGCACTGATGGAAACGTCTGGAAGTTGAATGATTTGGGGTATGCAATGCTTTATCAAAGCGTATCTCCAATGGTACATTGCTTCGGAATTGGTTGGACTTTGCTTTTGTAACAAATGATATATTATTTTTATGTGCCCTAACGAGCTTAAGGATATGCCATAATATTCTATGGAACCATTTGGTAGATTTTCTGTCTATTTCATAAAGGCTTTTCATCATGTCGGCCTTATCGGCGTATCCAATATGTCGATTGTAATCCATGACTAATGTGGGACATTATATATGCCGATTGGATCCGTCTTTCTGCTTTTTGTTCGCGTGGGTTAATTCTTCGGGATTATGAAAATTACACAAAAAGTGTACGAGCCGTTTGTCAATCCATTTCAAATAAACAATTGCATCTTGGGACACTCTCCAATCAGAGGATCCCCGCGTCATTTCTCTATCCGATGTCAAATCCCAGTGACTTTGATAATATCCAATATCTTTCCAGTATATAACTGAACGTCTAATTCATCTGTTATCATTTTTTCCAAAAAATTATCTTGGCAAACAAATGCATATTATTTTTATGTACTACAAATTGAACTTGTTACAGCAACCGGAAATAAAATGTGTGGGATAAGTTCTTTTATGCTCATCAACAATGTTCTTTACACATGCGCCAAATGGTTTCAATATAATACTTGTAGTTTGTAAGAGATAAATAATTTTGTATGTGGTTTCATTCTGATACCGGTTGTACGCAAATAAATCACCGAACCAACCAACCGTCACTACCGTGTTAAGTTATCATCAAACAACTTACATAAACGATCTAGTCTGGTAAGTCAAATAATACACTCATACAACATATGGTATGTCCCACAACCTATCACCATCCATCTCGAGAGACTACAAACATCGCCCAATAATACCCACAAATACAACACGATCATTCATTATATCACTACTGCGTCCTTAAGCAAACAATTCAGCAATCACAACCATTCAACCTATCAGAAACACACCACGATACAATCAGATCAATCGTTAAAACGGTCATCCTCCTACAAATTATTCAACACATCCACGTCTGGCCCAGGTAATAAAACAGCTGTCCAACGAAACCAAAATAATCCCGCCGACTATAACTGCCGCTTACAGTGAATCCGTATTTCAATAAAATAATCAGCATTTTTCTTGCTGCCAGACAGTATTGCAAACACGTTACACTGCTTCAAAAGCATTTTCTTGTTGCTGTCAACCATATAAAGTGATAAGTGCAATGAGATGTGTATGAGTTTGTTTGGCAATATTTTTAGTTTGACCTGGAGCTTACCAATGTACAGATGCTCAAAATAAAAATATCCGTATACTTCTTCAAATAAGTTGGCAACAAAAATTAGAATATATTTTATGTAATATTTGACTAGAATTTCTTGAGACTATCCACCATAATTCATACTGTGAAGTATAGGTTTACAACTCAAGCTAGTTTGTATTATAAAATTAAATTTTAAAACCAAATACAAAATAAATTTCCCAAACAGTTACACAATAGTTTCATACACATCGATAGATCAATTTGATTGGTGGTTAAGTTCGATAGCAACGAAACTAAATAAATAATAAAAAAAAAATCTTTTATTTTTCGATTATGCACAAGCAAATCGAATGTATTGGAAAAGTTTTTTTTACGAATTTTTTCATTTTTCCCAACCACTGCTACACACCCTCATACCACCACATCGTACCAAAAAAAAAAACTAAAATATTTATTTTACTTTTAGATTTAGCTCTCGACAAGTTTGTAAGTACATATACATATATAGTGAAATGGAAACTTTATCTTGGTATTAAAAATTTTTTTGTTGGTTACCGAAAAAAATTCTAGTGGTCAAATTGTTGGAAAAGAAATATAAAATTGGTTTTGAACTAAATGTGTTTTGATTTTCGTTCGTCGTCTGCTGAAAAATTTGTATATTTCAACCAATAAATATAAAAAGCTCAAAAGTATTTTTAATTTCAAGTTAAGCTAAAAGTTTTAATATTGCATAAGTAAAAGTTTGGATTAAGATATTTAAAATTTAACGTTGAAATATTTGTTAAACTCTTTAAATTTGCTATACCAACTGACAGCCCAATATGGCTCTCTCTAGCACTTTGATTTTAATTTGACCTTCCAATTAAATATTGAGCTTTGATGAGCTTTTAGGAGCTTTCGATTCATTTTTTCAATAAACAACCCAGAGATAATTAATCATTTCAGACAGTTTACACTTTTAAGTAAATATTTGTACGATAATCTATTACTAAATAGATCGTTTGACAACAATAAATCTACATTGACACCAAAAATCTTTTCATATCTAGGGTTAAAGCAATGCTGTAGTTGATTCAACATTAAATTAAAATTGTACACTACTTTTTTCAAGATTTAGAAGATAATTTCATGAAAGCTTATACTGAGCTTTTAGGAGCTTTTAATCAAATATTATAACAAACTAGCCAAAGAATATCAATTTTTTCAGAAAATTCACCTTTCAAACTAATATTTACATGACAATATTAATAATTAAAGTATGATTGTTATTTGACAAAAACAAATGTCACATTGACAGCAAAAGTATTTTCTTAGTTTAACAAAAACTGGATTTCCACAAATACGATATTTTATTTGACAATAAATTAATATTTGAGACCATTTTAATAAAAACTTTTTCATAAAAACTCAAATATTGAGCTTTGTATAATTATTCAATTTTCACGAGCTTAAAAGAGCTTTCGATATAATATTTTTGTAATCTAACAAAAGACAATAAATCTTTTAAGACAGTTTACCTTGTCAATTTTATGTTTACCTGATAATTTATTAATAAATAGATCGATTGACAACAACAAATTTCACATTGACAACAACAATCTTTTCATATGCTAACATCTTGTAACTACAAGGCTTTCAAATTCTGCTTAAAATTAAATTGTGGGCTACTTGGATGAGTTTCGAAAGTTAATTTTATGATAGCTTAAATGTTGAGCTTTTTACTAACAATCAATTTTTAATGAGCATTTAAACTCACCAATTAATGCATTAAATGCAATTAATCATTTTTAACTATTCACATTTTTAAGTAATTGTTCATACGATAATCTATTACTAATTAAATAGTTTGACAACAACAACTCTCAGATTGGCAACAACAATCTTTTGTTATACATCGCATTTTAATAAAATACGATTTGATTCGAATTTAAATTAAAACTGTCGACAACTACAATAAGATTCGAAAGTTA
Source organism: Tipula lateralis (assembly GCA_963932295.1). Lineage (NCBI taxonomy): Eukaryota > Metazoa > Arthropoda > Insecta > Diptera > Tipulidae > Tipula > Tipula lateralis. The sequence continues at coordinate 34,921,475 of OZ010737.1, forward strand.
ACTTCATAAAAGCTTAAATATTGAGCTTTTTGATTTATGTTCCCTAAATAATGGAGCTTTAGGAGCTTTTGATCAAATATTATAACAAACTAGCTAAAGAATATCAATCTTTTCGGACATTTTACCTTTGAAGTTAATATTAACAAGTCAATTTATTAATAATTAAAATTTGACACCAACAAATGTCACATTGATAGCAACAATCTTTTCCTAGTATAACAAAAACTGGGTTTCCCCAAAGACGATACTTGATTAGACATTAAATTGATATTTAAGACTACTTGAATAAGATTCAAAAAATATTTGTAGAAAGCTTAAATAATAAGCTTTTTATTAATATTGATTTTTGATTAGCTTTGAGGAGCTTTTAATTAAACATCTTATAAAACTAACCACATAATATTAATCGTTTCAGACAATTCGCCTCTCAAGTAAATACATATTCTATTTCCAATTATGTAAATCGTTTGACCATAACAAATCTCAGATTCATAACAAAAATCTTTTCCTATACTAACATCTAGTTTTGAACAAAAACTGATGATGATTCGAGAGCAAATTGAAATTGTATACCACTTGAATAAGATTCGACAGATATTTCATAAAAGCTTTAGTATTAAACTTTTTCGAAAGTTCAATTTTCATAAGCTTCTAGGAGTTTTCGATCAAATATTTTAAAAAACTTACCACAGACAGTTAATTTTTTCATACATTTCACATTTTTAGGTTAATGTTTATATGATAATCTAATACTAATTAGGTCGGTTGACAACAACAAATCTCACTTTGACAACTACAATCTTCTCTTATGTTAACATCTAGTATTAAGGAGTGGTTGATTCGACCTTAAATTAAAACTGTAGATTACTTGAATAAGATTCGAATATAACTTCATGAAAGCTTAAATATTGAGCTTTTGTTCAGTTTTTAATTTGCACGAGCTTTTCGGAGCTTTCAAACAAATATTTGAATAAACTTACTACAGATCTTTTCAGACAATTCTCCTCTCATGTAAATATTTATATGATAATCTATTACTAATAAAATAATTTGACAACAACAAATCTCGATTGAGAACAACAATCTTTTCCTAAGATTGGAAATACTAACATCTATTATCATGATTTGATATTAAATTAATAACTAAGACTACTTTAATAAGATTCGAAAGCTAATTTCACGAAAACTTAAATAATGAGCTTTTTTTCTAGTATTCAATTTTCGTGAGATTTAGGAGCTTTCGATCAAATATTTCAATAAACTTACCAGTGACAATTAAACAATTTAGACAGCTCATGCTTGCAAATTAATGTTTATATGATAGTCTATTCCTTATTAAATACTTTGAGAGCAACAAATCTTACTTTAACACCAACAATCTTTTCTTATACTCACATCTTTTCTTTATTCTTAAGCTTCAACTTTAATGGAAATTGTATGCAATTTGAATAAAATACGAAAGGTAATTTCATGAAAGCTTAAATATTGAGCTTTTCATTAATATTCAATTTTCACGAGCTTTTATGAGCTTTTTGACCATTATTATACAAACAATAAATCTTTTCAGACAAACCACATTTCCAAGTACATTTTTGTATGGTAATCTATTTATAACTAATTAAATAGTGTGACAACCACAAATATCATATTGACAACAACAATGTTATTCGATTATCTAGTTTAAAACAAATTCTGCAAGTGATGTGACATTAAATTAAAACTGTAGACTACTTGAATAAGTATCGAAAGTTAAATTCATGAAAGCTTAAATATGGAGCGTTTTTATTTATGTTCCATTTTTAAGAGCTTTTAGGAGCTTTTATCAATTTTATTAATAAACTAACCAAAGAGCATCAACCTTTTCAGAAAATACACCTTTCAAGTTAATGTTTATATGACAAATTATGATTATTTGAAATATAATTGTTATTTGACAACAACAAATTTTAAATAGGCAGAAACAATCTTTTCTTAGTTTAACAAAAATTTGTTTTCCACCAATACCAAACTTTATTCGACATTAAATTGATATTTGAGACTCTTTGAATAAGATTAAAAAAATATTACATAAAAGCTTAAATATTGAGCTTTCTATTAATATTGATTTTCATGAGCTTTAAGCAGCTTTAAAACAAATATATTAATAAACTAACCATAGAATATTAATCGTTTCAGACAGTTTGCCTCTGAAATAAATGATCTGTTACTAATTGTTTGACAACAACTCTCACAATGATAACAATAATCTTTTTTTAAACTAACGTCTAGTTTGAAACAAATACTGTAAGTGATTCAACAAAAGATTGACACTGTAGACACTGTCGAATAAGATTCAAAAGTTAATTTCATGAGTGCTTAAATATTGAGCTTTTGTTGATATTGATATTAATGTATTCGTATTTTCTTAAGCTTTTGGGAGCTTTTAATAAGATATTTTTACAAACTAATTACAGACAGTAAAACTATTAAGATAGTTCATCTATTCAATGTAATGTTTACCTGATACTCTATTAATTAATAAATTGATTGACAACAACAAATCTACACTGACAACAACAATCTTCTCTTATACTAACATCAAGGGTTAAAAACTGTAGTTGATTCGACATTAAATTAAAACTGTAATCTACTTGAATAAAATTCGTTATATAATATCGTAAGAGCTTAAATATTGAAATTTTAAGCTTTTTATTAATATTCAACAAACATGAGCTTTTATAAGCTTTAAATCAAAAATTTTTTAACAAACTAATCACACCCAAATAATCTTTAAAGACAGTTCACCTTTACAATTTAATATAAGCACTAATTAAATCGTTTGACAACAACAAGCTTTTTTAATTCAAAAATGTACTATTAAACAAATACAGTAGTTAATTTGACATTAAATTGAAATTGTATATTAATTTACTAGGATTTGAAAGGTTATTTTTCAAAAGCTTAAATATTGAGCTTTCAGTTTTTAATTGCATAACAAAAATTATTCAGTATTGGGTCAATTTGGCAGTTCCTACTTGAGATTGTGTAAGGTTGTCAAATTTTACAAACGCGAATGACACTTTTTTCACCAGAAGTTTTGCAGAATGACACACACTGTAAGTTCCGAAATATGAAAGATAAAATTGTCGGATAAAGATTTAATTACTAGAAATGTGATTCTTAGTCCTTTTAGTTTTTCTCAAATGACAAGACGGCAAATGCCGACTAGTGGGCTAATCCCGTCGTGTCCAGTCAGATAGAAAATATATATCAGGCGTTTACAAGACGGCATATACCGACACGGAAATTTACAGAAAAATACATTTTTATAATTAATTTAAAATATGTACATTCATTTGTAGTAAAACTGGGTAAAAATTAAAAATAATATAAACAATGTATGTATAATTCAGGCAAATGATAATTTGCAAAATATCGAATTTTGGTAGAATTTGTTGTTGTATTTTTGGAGCCAACATGAAACGGCCTGTTAATTATAACTAAATCTTGCCCTTTTCTAACCGTTTTAGGAAGGCGTATAATGGCTTTAATTAGTAGATCTCGAAACTTTAGTAAGCCTTGATTTGAGCCAGTGGTTTTCTTGGACAAAAAGTAGGAGTTCAAGGTGGCTATACCCAATACCTTAAATATCACTTTTATAGACCAACGAATAGTTTTTTTCGTGTAGAGGAATATGATACCATCTAGTCACGTCTACTCACTCCAGGCATGTATTTGGTGTAGGTGGCTCATTGTCCAGGTTAAATGAACGCTGTGCCATGTTTGGGATGAATGCCTGTTGTGATACAAAGAACGTAGCGTTTATATTTACATTTCGAAACGCATATGTTTCCCAACCGTTTCGAAATAAACCGTCGATCGTACCAATATATCTGTACTACTGATAACTATATGAATCATTACGTTCTTGTTTTTTCCTAAAAACAAAAATACATCAAAAAAAGTAAGCAGGTAGAAGTGCTCCGAAGAAGGCAAGGGCAGTGAAATCGGCTGGCAAGATTGTGGCCACTATATTTTGCTATGCACACGGAATATTGCTCATCGATTATCTTGAAAAAAGATCCACAATCACAGGAAAGTATTATCGTGCATTATTGGACCAATTGGTTGATGCAATCAAGGAAAAACGACCACATTTAAAGAAGAAAAAGTTGGAATATCGTCATACTAAGTGTGTCGAAGTAAAAGGAGACTATGCTGAGAAATAAATGGTTTTTGGCAAACAAAATTTTGTTTCTCTATTAAGGTAGCCTCATTTTAAATCCACCCTCGTATGTGGTTTCCCTATTTCTTTGAAAAAATTGCACTTGTATTTTTAAAGGGATACAATTATTTTATTTATGAACTGAAACGCATTTGTTATCGGTAATCCCCATCTTGTCCTGTGAGGTATTTTTTAAATGTCAGCATATACCACCTTGTCCTGCGCAATACTGTCGGTATTCACCGTCTTGTCCGTGATAACGGTTAAACGTGAAAGATATGTATTAGGACTCTACAACCACAAAAAAATAGGACATCTAGAACCAAAAAACAAATGTGAACCAAATTCTGCAAAAAATCAACCTGTTTGTCAACGGTCCAGAAAAAATCAATGTTACATTAAAGACTATTTAACATTTTCATCAGAGCAAATGGATTGAATTTTTCATCTATACAACGACCCCACTGTAGAAGCTCAAAAATATTTTGAAATGTCAATCAGAAGCATTAATGAGGCATCATTGAACTACAAATTAACAGTTTATTAGCTTTTCTTATAACTAAATGGCAACATCACCTACGATTTTGTACCATCTTTACAGTTTCAATCTCAATATCGTATAAAGTATAGATATTTTCCAGTGATTTGATTTTTATTAAGTGTGGGAAATTCCTGTTATTGTGTCGCACAATTTGACATTAAATATATAGTATTAATATTGCTTGAGGTTAATGACACATACGTCAATTGTACCTTTGGCGGTTTACATACAAATAAATAAAATTACAGTTGTCATTTGAAATTTCCGGAAGACGTCATTTTTCAATTTTCAAATACAATATTTTCCAAATCAATATCTCAAAGACATGTATACGATGTATGTAGGTACGAGTACATGTGTGCCTTTATTCTCGAATGATGTAAACAACAAAACCTACAACATATACATCATCCAATTAATGAATTTCCTTTTTCATATATACAAAAATTATAAATTATTTTCTTTTCATCTATTATCAAATCATTATAATCAACAAACACAGAAAGTAAAAAAAAAATCTTTACTTCTCTTATAGACGAAACGATCTGTATCAATTTTCTCGTTTTCCAAAAAAAACAAGTTAAAGAAAAATGTCAAAAGAAAAGAAAATCTTCGAAAATACAGCACAAAAAACTTTGTGTATAGAAGATAAATACACAGCATCTTTTGTTAGTTCAGAAAACTTTTCCGAACAGGAAAATAAAGGAAATTGGAAAAACAAAACAAACGGGAAACATTTTTACTTTTTTTTTTCTCGGTTCGATGTTTATACAAAAAGGAATCTGTGAATATTGTGTATAGGAAAAAATGATGGAAAATTGGTTTCTTTACATAACAAATTTGTAACACATTTTCTTTTATTTTTATTTCTCTCAAGATTTTTATTTATTTACACCAATCGTCACTGTGTGGACAAAATCGGTAGTCTTTAAACAGGGTAATCATAAATTATATTTACTTAACAGTAGTGTCGAGTAAAATGGTGCGTTCAACATTCGGAAATTTCACAATACTATATAGAGAGTAGATTGTGTCGCGCTATTGTACACCATGCATGAATAGAAACAACGCAATAACGATTACGAATTACAAAGTGGAAATGAAAAATTATACAAAAAAAGGGAAAACTGAAAGCTCAAATATTTATTTATTTCAAGAATATATAATCAAAAAATAAACAAAGAAAGGAAGAATTAAACATTAAAAAAAAATGGGAAAATCAAATAATGTTTTTCCTCCCGAACAACAAAAAAATAAAGGAAATTTTGATGTACTTATGTTAAAATACGCGCGTTGTGTACGTATACATAAAGAAGGCAAATGAATAAATAATGATGCGATTTGTTATTTTATTTGTAACCGATCGATGGGCTTAAGTCGATTTTTAAATGGTGGCTGTAATTTGAGATGGTTCTTCTATTGTATGCCTCCTTTTATCATGACTGCAATACAATCAATAATCGCTATATATATTATTTATAAGTTGATTTGGAGATATTGAAAATTTGATTGGATGTAATCTAATGATAATAAATGTTTACGGCTCATTGTTTTCAGTAATCTGGGGCGATATCTATTTAGGAGAAAAAACTTTATTCGTAACCTGTGGGCTAAGCAGAGAGGTCCTCCATAGCGTCTAGCTAACACTTTAGTTAGCAAAATTAATGCCATTTGTTTGTTCACGTTTTAATGTTTCCCAAACTGTGCTGGGCGCCAGACGGAGTGGCTTGCTGTTTCGCATGACCTTACGCAGATTGTTAGTGATTCCACATTTGAATGTCAAAATTCTTTAAGCCGTCATATTCTGGATCTTTGTCTTACAACAATTCCGCATTCCATGGAAGCGCGTGTCGAGGCTGGAATAGGAAATTCTAACCACAACCCGATAACAGCAAAATATCTGTCGCAACACCGCTAGAATTAAGACAGCAGCCAAGGCGTCTATGGCAATTTAAACGAGGCTGACAAAGGAGAGCCATTGTTTTTTAACAATCAAATAGACGACGCCGTTTCCAATTTTACCGAAACCGTTCTAGATGGAATGAATAAATATATCCCATCATCCTTTTCCAACCCCAATCCTAATTTTAAAATTTTTTCAAAAGAAACCGTCAAAGCAGCCAGACAAAATAAATCTGCTCACAAGAAATATAAACGCAACGAAATTTCGTTTGAATAATATAAGACCCCACGTAACATCTGTAAAAAAATCTGTGCTAAGGAAGCGAAAAGAGCTGACAACAAGAAAGCCGCTAAGGCTTCCGAGTTGAAAATCTCCGATCGCAACTTTTACCAGAAGGTCGCATTGGTTGCCAATATTTCTTAAACATCTATATCAGCATTGAAATGTGCAGATGGTGCTTTGGTGTTGGATCCATATTTTCAGGCCGACTTACTGGCAAACGTCTTCACTTCGAACTCGACCTTAGTTGTCCCCGATGGAGTTACGCCTCCGTCAATTCCGTATTGTGGTACCAAAATGGATCCTGTCAACATCTCGAAGGAAATTGTCTTCAGGAACCTGAAGGCAATGGACACAAATAAGACCACCAGACCTGACGGAATTCCTGTTCGAATATTGAAGGAGTTTGCCAGTGACCTGGCTCCAATATTAACTAAAATTTCAAAAAACGCCTGGAAGAGTGCGATGGTGCAACCGGTTCTTAAACGTGGTTGTAATAAAACTGACCTTTCAAACTACCGGCCAATATCAATTGTGTCAGCCGTGGCTAAAGTTTTTGAGAAATGCATTAACCAACAACTGGTGCATTATCTTGAGATTAATAAAATAATTTCAGATAAACAATATGGCTTCCGCGAAAGCCGCTCCACAACCGATCTCTTGACGTATGTTACAAACAAATGGAATCTCGTCCTTGAACACCACGGAGAAGCCTTTGCAATCGCCTTGGATATATCCAAGGCTTTTGACAACGTTTGGCATAAGAATCTCATTTGTAAACTTGTGGCATACGGCTTGGATTCGATGACCATCAAGTGGATAAAAAGCTTTCTGAAAGACCAAAAGATCAACGTTGTGCTAAATGGGAGGTCATCAACGACACACCCCCCAAATGCCGGAGTCCCTCAAGGATCAATTTTGCCCCCAACTTTGTTTTTGTTATACATTAATGACTTGTTGGATAGCACTGTAAATCCTATCCCAATTTTGCCGATGATGCAACATTGCACTCTTCTATTTCTTGCGAGGTCGAGCTTACTCCTTCACAGTTAAAAGGTAAACAGCTGGAAGTTGTCACTTCGCTTAATTCCGATTTGAGTACAATATTTGAGTGGGGAGTTCAAATAGAATGAGCACATTATCGCATTAGCCAAATCAGCTTCACGTAAACTCGGGTTCCTCAATAGATGCAGACGGTTTTTTAAATCGCATCAAGTTCTCCAAATATTTAAACCCTTTATTAGACCTTGCATAGAATATTGCTGTCAGGTTTGGGGTGGAGCATATGGCACTACTCTGCAGTTGCTGGATAGATTTCAGCGGCGTGCCATCCGAATAATACGAAACCCCATACTTCAGAAACATCTAGACAGTCTACAACACCGCAGAGATGTTGAAGAACTCTGCGTGTTCTATAGATTAATAAATGGTAAATGTTCTGCAGAATTAAAGGAGAAAATACCACCATATGTTATGCCAGGACGGGTAACACGAGGAACGGTTAATGCGCATAGGTTAACGGTGAAGCTGCCCAAACCTCGAGCTGAAGAATAGATGAAATATGTTGGCTGGTTTTCAATTTCCGTTAAAGTATAAAATGCACATGTTTAAGGCAGCTATCAACCTTTACTTGAAGGATCGCGCGTTGGGTGCAGGAGCTCTGACAGTTACAAGGAGCTAGGAATGTCTACAAGTCCGCCCGGCACCCTATTAAAATAAAACGTAAAAAAAAAAATAAAAAATTTGCTTATTGATGTAGTGTCTTAAAAACTGCTTTTTTTAGAGCGGAAGGTACTGGATTCGAGACCCTCAGACACAGAATGAACACAACTATTAAATGACCCACTGATGGACTGCAGAATCTAATGGACAGTACGACCTTCCATCCACAACAGATTAGTATGGGTTAAAATGCAATGCTTGATGGAGGAAAAAGATGTCATAATGGACCACGATGGGTTATTGAAAATATATTCTTCATCGTAATTATTTGGTGATATTTGCAATTTAGACTCTATTGGGCTATTTTTTTCTTTTTCCTTTTATTGAGCCTTCTAAGGTATTTCTTAATTGATTATGTAGAATAGTTTAAGCTCTACTGGTTTCGGATTGAGTTTTCCATAGACCAAACCCGGGAATTTTTTTTTCGTAAACAGTTTTATGATTGGATACGTCAATGGCATTATTATTATATTAGGCTGGTTGGTGTTCTAAGACACACTTTATCTGAATATTTGATTGGTTTGTAGTCCTTTAGAACCAAAGTTGAAATTTTATTAAACATTTAAGTTGAAAATCCAACCCACTTCTTGTTTTTATCAGTATGAAAATTCAACCCGTGCACTTCTCGTTTTTATCAGTATAAAATTGCTCAGTTCTGTTATTGTTGAATATTGTTGAATACTCAATTCTTTTATTGTTTATTCAACTTATTGAAGTTAATTGTTCTCCAACTAGTCCAGTTTTAATGTTTCAATTTATATCAATTCCTGACAAAGTTGAGGAGCCTTCGTATCTTTAGAAAATAATGGGCACACTTATTGTTTAAACTTGCCCTACTAAATATTAAGAAATAGTTTGCTCACCCCAAAACCCAGTAGGCTCCAACTACTTTACACTCATCTAGCAGCACCTCCTCATATGCATGTTGTTGGGAATCACACTTGGTTTTTACTATATTACACCTATAAGGTATAATATAGTAAAACCTCAGGTTTCTTGAATTATATTTCACAGTACTATACTAATCAGTTAGAGCCACCTAAACAAATAAGGCAGATAGAAATAAACGGCAGTGTATAATATACTTTTATTGGTTTTGTTGACATTTTTAACTGTAATTGGTTTTTACGGATGCGGGTCGTAGGCCAAGCGATCCAACCAGATTTAGTCGCCTCCTACGACAAGCTCTGGATACTGTGGTGGTATTCTATGGATCTCATGTTTCGTTCGAAATATTTACGAAACAGGGCTCTCTCATTACTTACGATAATAGTGTGGGAGAGGATATCAAGGTTCGGCTTGCCGCTGGCAATCGGGCTTTGTATCCTCTACGTCCACTGCTGAAATCAAAATATCTTGCAAATACGGATAAGCTGAAGCTGTACAGAGTGTTGATCAGACCCGTTGTCATGTATGGATGTGAGAGTTGGACCTTGACGGATGAGTACGAAAGATGGCTTCTAACATTCGAGAGAAGAATCATTCGTGTGATATAAGGCCCAAAACGCGACGTTGATGGCACATACCGAGTTCTATTCAATCACGAGATCAGGAATTTAATGCAAATTCCTGATATCGTGCTGAAATCAAAGGACTGCGAATACGCTGGCTCGGTCACGTTCTGCGTGCTGATCCGAAACGAATGATACAGCGATCTTTGAAGGGAGAACCGCCTTTCGGTGGGCGAAGAGGTCGCTGTCGGTGACGATGGCTCCACGGCGTAGAGAGCAATCTGGCATCTTCCAACTGCCTACAACAGTATGAAGAGCTGGCTCGTGATAGAAACTTTTGGAGCCAGATTGTTGACACGGTACAGGCCAACAATGGCCTGTAAAAACCGAAAAAAAAAATAATAATAAAAATATACTTTTCAAACCCGATTTATTCATAAAAATAAATTTGTTCAATTGTACGTGAGGGTGTAATTAGAAACAATGTCAAATTTGTGATAGTGTTTTGAATTTAAAAATTTTGAACTGCGAGAAATGGTTAGTGGAACTGTGTTGGTGGAGTGGATGTATCTATAACACGTGCTGACTGCAATGTTTATGAATTAAATGGTAAAGAGATAAGTCATTTCTTCCTCACTTGTATAAACAACGGTGTTACAAATCATCAGCGTTCGGATGACTAGTTCTTCCCCACTGGACCAAAAGGCACCGTTTTGGTATTTATACAAATTACGAACTATTGTTTTTTATTGTAGTTTTAGGAGTTGATGTTGAAATCAGAATGGCAACAATTGATATATTTGTTAAATATAATATTTTGAGGTGCAAAATATTACAACCAATGGTTAGTGTTCCTTTTGTGACGCCTGAATTTAATTCTGTTCAAATTGTTTGTATCTCAGTGGGAGAATTTCCATGCGTTTTCGTGGAACAAAGTTGATCACTTACTAGAGCTTTAATGTTGCGATTAGTTGGAGTGAACTGTTTCTGTGCACGACGAGCAATCCTATTTAACTAATATCCTTCATCCTTAGTTCTTTAAATATTTAGACGAAGGCAAGGCCTGGGCTCACGTAATTTTTGAATATGCTAAACCTCATATATCGTTTTGTTATTTTGATGGATATAGTTCAAACTTTTGCAGTTTTTTATAAGATTATAAAACACTCTCGACGTTGTAAACCTCTTAGTAAATTACCCCTAGCACATTCAGACTATTGATACAATAATTCTGATAAGATTTTTTCCTATTTAGTGAGATGTACGAGGCAGCACAAAAGCACACTATTCTTCAGACTTTCATTCAATCCGATTCCATATTCAATATATTTGAAACAAGTTCTTTCACTACACTATTACAATAAATACGAAATATATTTTATTGGAAAACTTTTTTCCTATATATGAATATATAGCAAAATATTGTAGAACCATAACCGGACCACAATTAATTTCAATTGAGTAAACTTTTTGTACAAAATAACAAAAAAGTTATACTTTGGTATATGGTATATAGAAATCTTGAAAGGCCAAATTGAAAACAGAAGTTGGAAAATTTTCCTTGACATTATTAAACGGTATAACTTTTGTTCATTACCCTCGAGTATAAAAACATTTTTGTTGTCCAAAACCAAATTCTGCTCGAAAGGTTTGTCCATCAAAAACTAATTTCGATGATTAATTTTGAAAAAATTGTAGTAAATATATCACAGAACTACGTTTGTAGATGCAACATTTTCCCTGGTACATAGTATATATATATAAATATTTATATATATATATATATATATATATATATATATATATATATATATATATATATATATATATATATATATATATATATATATATATATATTTGACTTCAAAACTCTAAACTAGTCAGATCGTAATTTTGATCTCTAGTCCCAAAAGAACTAATAAATGGTGGCCAACCGACGATTTTAAAACGCAAATATTTTTTATGTGATCAAAATTTAATCCTAAATTATCAACATCGAAAGATCGAGAAAAAAGAAAATAACCTTGACAAAAACCACACGACGTCAAGAAATATGAAAGGGACCAACGAAGTGCCTGTACAAGAACAACGGGTGGTTCTAGGTTTCCCGCATTGGGTATTGTTGCTGATTCTAAAAAGTTTAACACGGTCTAAGCTTCAATAGAACCATTTCTATTAACACAATTAATGGGAATTTTCAACGCTGCGCCACAAACTCGATGATCCGAATACATAAAATGTAAATTGATTAAGTATTTCTCCGAAAGTAATCAACTTCGCATAAACCGATTACTATCCGATCTACGACTGGATGATCTCTGGCCAAGCCAATTATTTCATAAAATGCGCCACGTGGCTGGAGACACTATGATCAATGAAGTCGTTTAAAGTCTATGGGCGCAATGTTTACCAGAATATGAGCGAGTCTTGGATGTTGCCTCAAGTGGTACAGCCGAAGAAATAACCAGAATTGCTAACGCTATTATGGATACTTGATCATCACACAAGATTAACGTAACAGGCGTACACCCTACCGAATGGCGCCAAATACTTTATCGTAATAATTCATTAGATGTAGGCATAAGACCACAAGTAGACATAAGCAGACTTTCTATTAGTGATAAAAAATCGGCGCGATCAATTTTTATCGGCATCAGTGCCGACTTGAAACGGTTCCTCTATAAATCCCTATGGTACAATTAGGCTCCAGCTAGACCTAAGATTTAGACGACCATTTGATTGGTAATTTCTTATCTCAAAACACTTGTATTAGGATTCAACTTCATCTCATACTATAATTTACTCATAGTTACATATGATAATAGATCGCGAAACTAAATTAGAAGTGAAGTGCACAAATCAACAGCTCAATATTTCGTCACTAAAAACTTTTGGCAGGAGCAACATATTTGCAGAACTATTACACGAATTCAACGAGCTAACAGACCTAGCCGAGAAAAGCTGATCAACTCGAAAATCTATCATCAGATAGAAATAACTGTCCAACCATTATTCAGACGTCAAGGACGCCTAGATCCCAGCTACTGCAAAGGCTAAATTCTAATTTCTAATGATGCAAGGCATATTTCGTACATCTTCAAGCAACTGGGCTAGTCCATTACACATGGTCGCAAAACCAGATGGATCGTGCCGTCCACTTGAATGGTTTGAATGGTCAAACCATACGTCACCGTTATCCGATACCCTTTTTACAGGATTTTAAGGACTGCAAATTTGTTCGGTAAAGAAATCTTTTCAAAGAAAGATCTGCAAAATACAGTTCATCAAGTCCGTATCAATCCAGATGACATCCCAAAAACAGCTATCTAAACACCTTTCTGACTCTTTGAGTTCACCACGATGACGTTTGGCATATGTAACGTTCCACAAAAATTCCAGCGATTGATGCATGAAGTGTTAAAAAGCCTCTATAGTTCATCTTCCCATATACCTCGATAATTTAATCATCGCCTCAACAGGTTTAACTTAACATCAACAACATCCAAGAAATACGCCAGTGCCCAAAGCAATTATGACAGGAAGCTGTTAGTTGCATATGTCGGCGTTAAATATTTCTGATAATATGCTAGTGACAAAAATATTAACATTGTTCACGGAGCACAGCCGTTGACATTCGCATTTAAACAGAATATGGAGAAATGTTTACCTCGTCAAATGCGTCACCTTGATCAGTTTACCACTGACATACAAGACGTCCGTGGAAACGACAACGTAGAGCAGCTGATTAATTTTCATGATTGGCTGAGCATGAAAAAATGTATTGCTAATTATGTCAAGCATTGCATTGAATGCCAGCGAAACAAGGTTGAACGTCACATCCGTAATCATTGGAAAACATCAGTAGTCCAGATCACCGATTCTCACATATAAACGTCATTTTAATTGGACTGGTTCCACTTTGCCAGGGAAAGTGCTATTGCTTTACAATCATCGATATGTTTACGCGCTAGCCCGTTATCGCTTCGCTAGCCGACATTACTGCAGAAACGGTCTTAAAAGCACTTCTTTCGACATGGATATCTCGATATGGAATGCCGAGCATCATAACGACTGACCAAGGTCGTCAATTCGAATCGTTCATGATGCATCATTTATGTCAAATGCTCGGAACATAGCAATTCGAAGATCTCCATATCATCCTTAATCCAATGGATTTCTTGAATGGTTTCATCGAAAGTTTAAGGCAGCAATTTTATGTACAGACAAGGATAACTGCGTGGATCGTACCACTAATCATACTTGGATTACGAACAACTTTTAAAGTAGATATTGAAGCATGACACCTGCCGAACTTGTTTACAGTACGACACTCAGATTACCAGACGAATTTTTCAATCATATATATACAATCATATATATATATATATATATATATATATATATATATATATATATATATATATATATATATATATATATATATATATACATATATATATATATATACATATATATATATATATACACTGAAAAAAAAGATCCGGTAATATTAACGACATCAATTACGTTAAATTTTAAAGAAATTTTTTGTTATATTTAAGGAACTTTTATAAATGTTATATCAATTTTTGTTTATATAACAAAAATTCATTTATATTATTAAAAATAAAATACTGTTTTAACTAACTTTGGTTAAGTTAATATATTAGAATTCATTATTTAAAAAAATTGATTTTAATTATTTTTTCGTACAGTACATAATTAATTTTTATTGAAATTATTATTCTTTAAAACGTAGTTCGATGAACAATGAAAGTTCCTTTATCTTAACAAACATATCTTCGCTACGTCTAATTTATAAAATAATAAACTTTTGTAACTTGTTATTAAAGAAGTTAATATTAATACAACATGAGCATCGTTCTTAGAATAAATATATAATAATGAAAAATAATACAGTAAATTAAAAATGTATGTTAATTCAAAATTGTTTAAAGCATTTTAATTGCTCAAATTATATGTATATATATATATATATATATATATATATATATATATATATATATATATATATATATATATATATATATATATATATATATATATATATACATACATATATATATATATATATATATATATATATATATATATATATATACGGTAAAAAATTGTGTACTCATTTTCAATCAAATTAGGGTTACATAATAGTCCACACCAAATTGAGATTACATTTTAATCTTTCGCTGAGGTTAAAATAAAAATTTAACCCTACAAAAACTTATTATGTAATATCTTTGAAATTAAAAGTTGTTTAAGTAATTAAAATTTATTTTTAATTCATATTTGTTAAACTATAGTTAATAAATGTATAGATTAAAATTTCACTTACAGAGCGTTTAACTTTTAATCACAATAACTTACCGAGTAATAGTCGATTAATACAAGATTTTTTAGTAAAGAAGGTTACATTTTAATTCAGTACCGTGATATTAATCTGTATGTGATTACAGATTAAAATACATTTTTAGTAATTTCATAAAAACATATTTATTTTTAATTTTTATTATAATCAATATATTTGCATACAAGAAGAAAAAATATTTTAGGCATTTAATTAATTTAATAAAATAAATAAATCTATAGTTAATTGGGTTACAAATTACATTCCTTCTAAAAATTTAAAATCGACAGACATTTAGAACTATTTGTTCATCAAGTTGATTGTAATACTGTTATATTGCTGCTCTTTTTGGACCAGCTGCAATTATGTCAAGTTCTTTGATATGTTTAAAAAACTATCAAGACGTGTATTTATCTAAAACAAAAAAGTTAAGAAAAATATTATCTATAAAAATTGTTTCAATTATGTCGGTAGATCTGCCTTTATTTAATTATTTTATTTAATAATATAATTTTAAAACTATCTTTCAAGTCATTCCAAAAATCATCAGGGAATTAGCAAACTTTGTAAATCCGGATATTGAAAGCTTACGCTTAAATAAAATAATTAAATAGAACTTTCAGTAACAATAATAAAAATTAAAATAAAAAATAGTTTTGAAGAAGTTAAACTATTTTAGTTACTTACATCTTCAAACTGAACAATTAATTCAACACCTTTTACCAGCTAAAAAGATTTTTATTGTTGGGTTCCAAGCTGAAAGAATAATTTATCATTAGCGAAATGTCATGTTCTTTATAAAATATAAAGTTTACTTCCAAATTTTTCAAAATCATCACCCGTGGTAAGATGAAGAACGTTTTCGATTTGGTCAGAATATACATTCCAATTTCCAATTCAACAAATGTTTAGATATCTTCGTATTGAATTTCAAAATCATAGAAAATCTAAGATAAGTTAAATAAATTATCAATGTTGGTAATATAAAATGTCGATAAACTTACAAGTTCTGGCTTATAAAAATAAAATGGAAAGGTAATAAAAATATTAACTCCTTGCTTAAGCAGAAACCCTCTCTCTTTTACTGTTCGTTTTAATTTTAATTTTATTGCCACAAGCTGCA